>JADLZL010003585.1:0-237672 GCA_015844335.1 Chrysopogon serrulatus | reverse complement strand
TAGTCTTCATTATCTAGCCATCAATTTTCACTTCAAACTATATGGGCATAGGGGATATTTGCCACACCCCCGTTCTTCATTGATGTGGATTGCAACATTTCCTTCCGAATGATCTCTTGCAATCAATTTCATTCTCTTCTCCACTACAACTTTAGAGATCTGGAACAAGCTCTAGCAATCCTTTGTAGTAATATCCTCGTGAGACACAAATCAAAATATAGGAATGTAAAGTAGTTGCTCAGTTCGTAGTATATGTATTATCTAATCCAATCAAGTATATCTTTTTATTTATTGGTACTCTAGTACCTCGAAACATATCTAGAAATAGATTAACTCTCCATTACTAAATCATAATATTTAGGAAACAATAAGCACTATGTGCTATAAAATAGAGGTAGAAGGAGCTAAGTTTTTAATGGTGGCTTTGCTACTAGTCTAATATAAATCTGTTTCTGTAGAAGCCAGTCTATAATTTTCATTGCAAAAGAGAAATCTTTCCATTTTATCACATGCTCCCATCCAAGTGGACAAGGACTTAGATCAAAAGTTTTATATTATCTGTTAGCTATCTAAATATGCATTTTATCTATTAGCTATCTGAAGCATCAGAATATCTGTCATGATGATGTATGGGCTACCATGAGTTTTTAGTTAAGTGTAAATAATATTTTTAAGTGAGAGTTTCAATTTGCCGGTATTAATGCTTGAATTTTATTATCTCTAAACATCAATTATTGTAATCATGTTGCTCTTATTTATACTTTATACATTTTCTATCAAATAGCAACATAAGGGTATATAATATATTTATTTATCATTGATCTTTGGCATGCAAAACATTGTTAAACATCTTGTAGATAATGAAACATACTATGGGAAACATCATCTTGTAGATAATGAAAATTGACGGCATATGGGGTCGTATGACATGTCTGTTTACCTGACCTTTGTGTGTCGGTCATACATGTCCAAGAGACTTAAAGGCTATGGCTGAGATAGGCTTTTTTGAGTTGTTAGGCCATGGAGTGTTACTTGTTAGGATAATTTGAAATTCACAAATAGTAACATTTCGGTCAAAATATGAGATCCTGTAGATAAGGGCGATGTGTAGTCTCACCTATTTTTTCAAAGTTAGATCTAGACACATTTGGTTCATATCCATATTCATTTTTTTTTTCAATAATACAAAACAAAAACAAATAAAATTTGAAAAACTGGATGAGGCGTCATGATTTAACCTAATCATTTCAACCTTAGTGAATGCACTCTTGCTTGACAAAGATTCTTTAATAAGGCTTTAAAATGAACTGAACATACCATTAAAATGTTTATCTTTTTGGATTTATTAAGATGTTTGGTAGTTATTCTAATGATTTGCTAGAATTCTCAAAAAAAAGAGGATTTTTTGCTAGAAGACCGTAATATTTCTCATATCTACCATTCTCCATTTTTCCTTCTCTAGCAAGTCACATTGCCCTCTTATCCTGTTCCTCCAATTTCAAATCGATGGTCACAATCTCACCACCTCGATGTATTTCTAGAGGCCTCTTAAGCTGGCCCAAACAAACCCGAAGGTCTCTTTTTGCTTGGAACAAAGAAAAAGCAGTGGCTCCCGTCTCCATCCTCACCTCACGCATCATATGAGGACACGGGAGCCGCTGCCCCTCTCCCCTTAGCCTATACTTTGTGGTGTTGCGTCATCCCAGAAGCGGCTTAAGGTCCTCTCATTTGCCACACCCCTCCCCCTCACACCTCCTACACCCTTCATCATCAGCCCCATAGTTACCCACCCTTGATCTCCAGAGCACCTCAGAGGCCCCCACATCGGCTGCCATCCCGCGCCGCCTCCGCCCGGCACCCCGCTACCTCTCCACACCTCCCCACCGCGCCGCAATGCGTGCCCTAGGGCTGGTGGCGGGCCTCACCTGGCGTCTTAGGGTTGGGCCGGGGCCGGTAAGTCTGCCATCTCCCTCTTCCTTTGTTTAACAACTACTTATGTGTTCATAATCTGGCTGCGGGTTGCCATCTACCTCTTGGGATTTGGTGTCCCCCCTACTTTGTAGCCAACCAACATAGCATATTTTTTTCGGATGATTTTTTTTTATTCACAAAGTAATTCCACCCAAGTATGTTTTTAGCTTGACTAAAAAGCCGTTTCAGCTTATCAACCAACAATATTTTTTTCTCATAGAAAAATCAATTATTTCAACGATGTTTTGGCTTATCGGCCAGACTTATAAGTCCCTGCCAGAACAGCCCCAAATCTTTCCAATATTGGTGATTTTTTTTTTACTTGTAGCTGCTACAATTGATCCTCTGGAAATATAAAGGTCAAAAGCCTTGCAAAAGGTCAAGTTCCCAATTGCCTTAGCCATGGCAATCAAGAAGCTTGCAAAGTTAGCTTCAGAAACAACAGTTGCAATTAATCAATTTTCTCAGTTTATTTGAATGAGAGGTTATTTAGATATCCAGAAACTCGGTGGTCAGCTATGTATGTTATAGCTCTACATGTTGGATCAGCTTTAGGTGGTTTGGTTTACCTATTTACTTTCAATATATTTTTTACCTGTGTTGTGTCACATATTATGGTGTAGAATCCTGTTTATGGTATAGAATCCGGTTTAGGTATTGTAACTTATCGATTTACTTTCGAGAGATTTTGTCTGTGTCAAAATCCATTCTATTCTACAGAACACTTAAAAATTTCAACTATTCATGTCCACTGTTTAGATTCTTATATTCATGTCCACTGTTTAGATTCTTATAAAGTGCAATTTTAGCCATCCTACAGTAAATACTTTCATATCACCATCTTTATTTCTGCCGACAACTATATTTTTATTTCATTGCACATATATAGGTATAAGATTATAATTTCTTCCTTTCCGTGCAGATACCACGGTACATAGCTCCCTTTGTGTTTTCTAGGAAACACTAAAACTTCTGTTCATTCCTCTGGCTTTCCCCTAATCCATCCATCTTCTCACTTTTGATCCTGCCCCGCCGCCGTCTCTCTCTAACCGGCTTCTCCACCTCCCTCTCCCGCGCGTCCACCGGGTCTACGCCGCATCGGTGAGTACCGCGCGCTTACACGCTGTCTCACCCTCACGACCTCCGCTCCTCCTGGTTCCCACGCCCCGATTTGGGGGCCTGGCGGTTCTTGCTCCTCCATCTCCACTCATCGATGCGGTTTTCGGTTCTTGGAAAAAAGTGTAATTGAATTGAATGTTGGTGTTGGATCCTTGGATTGCAGGGTGCGGTGGTCGGGTCTGTTTGAGGCCGCGCGGGCAGCCCAGCGTCGGTCGATGGCGGAGCTTGTGGGGCCGCGCGTCTACAGTTGCTGCACTTGCCGGAACCACGTCTGCCTCCACGACGACATCATCTCCAAGGCATTTCAGGTCCGAACTCCCGGAATCACCTTTCCTTCTCTTCCGGCGAGTTGTTTGTTCTTAGGAGCTTCTGTAATTAGCTTCCGGCTAGTCTATCGATACTGGAATTATTAGCTTCTGTAATTAGCCTCCGAAAATCTAGACCTCATGTAGGTGATACACTTGCTGGATCCACTTGTGTGGATATTCTTGATGACCTGATTGATTTGTGATTCTCATATGGAGCGATCCCTTTTGCAGCAATGGGTGATAATAGGCAGTAGACACCCCATGCGTGTATGCTGTACATTTCTATTTGTTTACTTGGAGCTCGGGATGTCAGTGTGTTGTGAGTTGTGTTTGCATAGTCATGTCTTTTGTGGTTAGCAGAGATTACACCACTTCCACTTGGGTTAATATGAAATCCGCATAGATGGTCTGTGCTAGTGTATTTCTCTCTGAATCATGCCTTCAGGTTTCATGTCCATATATGGTTGTACTTCTCATTGCATCATAGTACTTCTGATTTTACTTTAAATACTGAATGAAGCATAACAGCAAAAGGGCACTCTTCTTTGCTGCAGTGCTTTTAACACTATAGTATTCATGTGCTCCCACCCTTTTCCCATGCTCCCATTTGAAAAAAAAAAAAAAACCACCAAAATTTTCTATGCTCACTTAAAATTTGAGATGCAACCAAATGTGTGCAGAGATACAAAAAAAGGGAAATCAGCACTTGAATAGTTACGGGTTGCTCTGTTTATCTGATTCAACCATCCAAGTGCTGATTTCACTTTTTAGTCTTTTTTGTATCTCCTTGCACAGATTTATTTTGCATCTCAAATTTTACATGTACATTGAACTTCGTGTCTCATATCGATTCATATTTTGTTCTTCAGGCACATTTGGATGCCTTTTTTTTTTTTTTCCAAATGAGAGCATATGAGTATGGTGAAGAGGTGGGAGTAGTGGATATGATCTCGGTGACTTGGTGCTAAAAGGATAACCAAAAACTAGATCCCTATTATTGTCTCTGAAACCATTTGTAAGCTATGTCATTAGGGACTGGAAAATTCTTTGTAAGCACCATATTAGTTGAGACTTCTGCTGTTGCCTGGAGGATAATGCTTTCTTCCTTTTTCTGTTTTAGGGGAGGAATGGCCGTGCATTTCTGTTCTCTCATGCCATGAACGTAGTTGTTGGGGCAAAGGAGGATAGGCAGCTTATGACAGGGCTACACACAGTCGCTGATATCTACTGTAATGATTGCCGTGAGGTGTTGGGCTGGAAGTATGAGAGAGCATATGAAGAGACACAGAAATACAAGGAAGGGAAATTCATATTTGAGAAGTCGAAGATCGTCAAAGAAAACTGGTAGTATCCAAGTTGTCACTCACCAAATGTTCTGGTGAAGGTGAATTGGTCATTGTTACATTGTAGTGTGCTTTTTGGATGTTTCTGTCCCTGTAAATAGTTTTACTCCATGGATTGCGGTGCTAAGGTGCCTCGTGTCTCGCCTTAGTAACAATTGTAAAGCACACTTACTCCTGTTCATTTGTGTGAATAAGATACTGCATGTGGTTATTTTGTATGGAATTATGGCCTCTAATGGGCATAACATGGTGGGTCCACAAAATCTTTTACAACCTTCATTCTCAATGAGTGTAGTGCACTGGATGGGTCTTATCAGGTTGCTAAAAAATTAATGGCTGATTCCTTGCTTGGTTCTGTAGTAAGAACATTGGAAGATAGTTGTGGTTCCTTGAAGAGGGAATAACTTAATTGACATGGAACTTATTTAACATTTGTAAATGAAACATTATGGAAGAAACCCTCTGGTATTATCGATTCCTAAATGCTCTGCATGTCTTTCTCTACAAAAAAAGTCTGTTGATGTTACTCTTGGTAGTCAGACCCTTGTTTAATAAGAGAGCATGTATTTGATACATTTGGTTAATGAATTGGTCCTATATGTGATATATCTCTAGCTCTACAACTAAAAATTACGGAGAGGACCCATCTACCTCGGTGATTTTTTTCACGCCGACGGGTGGGGCGACGGTCCCCTTCTCCTATGCCGAGAAGGAGAAGTATCGTGGCCCTGTAGCAGGACTGACCAAGGTGTTTTTTTTTTTTTTTTTTTTTTTTGGATCGACCAAGTTGAAGGAGCTCCGAGAAGCCAAAGAAGCGCGACCCTGCCTTACGGCTGTGACCTAGCGATTAGGGGTTCGAGCCCCTCGCCGGTAAGCTGTCGGGGCACAACGCCGGGCGTGAGGCGACCCTGGCCCTGCGTGGTGCTGCTTCTGTAGATCCGCCCCGCCCCAGCCCTGGCGCCAAACCCGCCTCTATGGAGCTCCGTCACTGCCGAATAGACAACATTGTCATTGCCAGGTAGCCGCCATTTCAGCCTCTCCATCTGCTTCCTCCCTCATTGGCAAATCCTAAGCACTGTTCTCTTATTTGGTAGCTGAAATCATCCCTGGTTCTTGCTTCTTGATTTTTTTTTTTTGTTGATGTGCTTGTCAATTCAATCCATGGCCTGGAACTTGCTGTTTGTTATTTTGGTCGAGTGAATTTTCTGTACTGCTTTCTCCATATTTTTTGCTTTTTTAGTACATCATACATACGATGCTTCCATGCCGATGACATAGTTTGTAAAGGATCAGCTATTACATGCTTCCATGCAGGTCAAGATAAGTGTTGCAGTTATACAGACTGATTGCCTTTGAACCCATTTTATGTGACTGTTAAACCATCAAATGATCTTTTGTGCAATCCTGCTTCCCTCGATACTCAGTGTAGTTGGCTTTTGATAAACCTGAATTCGTTGTCTCAACCTGAATGAAAATAATTGTAAATACTAATAAACACCATTTTTATCATTAACAGCTGATCCGACAAACTCAGCTGTTCCAGAAACTTGGGTGTGGGATTAGCGCATTCTCTATTGGCTTACAGAGCTACCATATGTGAAGTCAGATTCAGGTAGGTTGATAGAATTGATAAAAATACGAGTAGGACCCTGCAGGATATGATCACTTTGGTTTAGTATGTATAATTTTGAAAGCTGATTCCTTTTTTATGCGTGCCTATATATGGTCATTCTCTAGGAGCCGTCATTTCTACTATACTTCTGATTAATCTTCTGCTGCACTGCAGGACTTTCTGCTCTTTTTATTGTTTTGCACTACATAATTCCTGAGTGTGAGATGTAATTTACTATTCTTTTGACTGCAGATGGGTCAATTTGGCAAGAACATCTACTCTTAGTACTGATCAGGCCAACCACATCTGCTACTTTTTGCTTCAGTTATCATAGCTCTGTTTCAGGTATGTTTCACATCTCGTCTCATATCTAAATTTGAATCACTTAATCTGAACAATCAAGCTTACATTTAGAATTGAATGAATGCTCTGGACTTGATAGTAGCTTTTCTTACAACCTGAGTTTAGCAGTTCAGTTGTTGAGGTACTTGATTAATGATATTTTGTTGGGTCTTCAAAACCTGCCCAGTTGATTCAATAGATAGTATCTTTTCAGGATGATGAATACTTTGCCTTACCTACTAAGCAACAGGTTCAGAACCTAGACTTTTATTTGTCTGCATGAAACCTGGCAACAGTTCAGAACCTAGACCTATGTCTGCATGAAACCCGGCAACAGGTTTAGAACATTACAATGCCATGCTTTGTTCAGTACATCTTCTGAGCCCTATGATTCATGGCACAAAAAAAAAAAAAATCTGATTTATACTGCATAATTAGATGCCTGAGTAAATAGAGGTTGCTGGAACTGGAATTAGAGTTCCTGTAGTATTCTGATCCCACTGTTCTGTTACCTAAAAGCTTAACAGTAGAAGATATTCTGTTACCTATCAGTACCATGTTTATTTGGTAAACTTTTGCAGCCTTCAAAATCTAAAACTATGATGCCATACTTTGAGCTGTGTATTTTTTTAGACTGTATTTCTCGATGATCCTGTCAAACCAGCTATAAGCCACGCTGCTCATCTTCAGTCGCAGCATCTCTCGTGACCGATAAAAGATTGTGCCCACCATCACTTTCCCTTGCAAGGTGGTTGTGAGTTTGATTTATTTTGCATGGTCCAACTGGGTGATGGTGCTACCTTTCTTGATTTGAGATTTTTGTAACTTCTGTGTTCCATTTTATTCAGGTTCAGAGCTATGTAACTGTATGGTTTTGTGTACTAGAAATGAGCAGACAACAGATTTACATACAAACAAATGATTCTTTTTTAAAAAATTAGTGAACTACTAATATCATCTTATAAAGCTGATCAATGCCTACCGGACTTCACTGCCTTCGAGTATCCTCTATATTACTCAGTGTGGTAATATGATGATCTTTTACAGGAGACTGCATCATCCATGTCTGGCATCGTGGGCCGCTGTACAAGCTTGATGTATTGGATTTGTCACTGCCTTATAAATCTGCTGGTGCCTACTGCTTTGTCAGAGCAGGACGATGATCCACAGGCACACTATATTTTAGGAGGGATTTACGCTAACTGTACATTTGGTGGAGTATGGTGACAGTAATAAGTTTATGTGTTGGCTGGTCTTTGTGGGACTGCAGCACATGGTCCTTTTGTACCCTGCATCCTTGACTGCTTTAGGACAGCAAAGTTAGCATCTAGGACATCTACTTTAGTATCTCCTTGACTGCTTTTAGGATGGTAGTTAGGACAACATCTTAGATTAGCATCTAGGCATATGCTTGGGCTGGTTAGCAGCCTATAAATATATAACCCCAACCCCTCGGGTTGGCACGGCATTGTGTGAGAAATAAACCAGAAAATTGCCCCACCTAGTGTCATCCTCTCGCCGATGAGAGTAAGGATTCTCCCTCCTACTAAGAGTAAGAATTCAAATGATTAACAACCTGGTATCGAGCCGGACTATCCTATACCGAAAGCATCTCCCCGCTCATCTTCTTTCTCACCCTTGCAACAGCCCCCCAAGAGGTAGCAAAGAAGCAGCCCGGCTGCCCCCGCATACTCCCAATGCAGTAGCCCCACGCAGCAGCCCCGAGCAGCCGCCATGTCCGGCAGATGCCTCACTTTTGGTCACCTCGAGCACGTGGCGGGACGCTTGAAGCCGAAGCCAAGCGCAGAGGAACATGAGCGAGCAAAGAAGAGATCACCAAGGGCGCAGCGAGAGCTGCCGAGGCTGGCCGCAGCGGAGCCGGGCAAGAGCTGCAGCGGAGGCGGAGCGCGGGGCGCAGAGGTCGAAGGTCCGTGGTGGCAAAGATCACTAGCTTCATCTACCGTGGTGATAGCGTCGACGAGGACCTCAACCTTCTTGGAGGGAGGCACAAATGAGGCGCCCCGGCGTAGTGGGCGTGTGTGCACGCCCACGAACGCAATGCCAGGCATGTGCGCGGCGCTTTGGTGGTGCTCTGGGGAGGGAAAAAGCGGCGGTGGCGCTCTGGGAGGAGGTGCGCATGGGGGTGGTGGGGATGGGCGGGAAGCACGACCTTCCCGCAGGCGGCGTGGCTTTCTCCCCCTGGACGATCTTTGAGATTACCACTTTGTTCCCAAAGTCGTTGTCGAGGATGTTGGCCCTGGCGTGTGGGTGGCCTACCCTCACCAAGACCAACAACGTTGAGTGGGCTGCGGTGATGAAGGTGAGGCTCTAGGTGCAGCACATGTGGGGAGGCAGTCCGCACGGTGACGTCGACTACGACCAGGATCGACTGGGCGCTGGATGCCCTCATCGCTGCAATCCTGTCTGAGACGCAGTTCTTGCTTTCCAACAAGCGGACTGCCAAGCTTGGGACGCCATCGCTGCAGCATGCATCGGCAGCGACCACGCCCGCAAGTCTACACTGCAAGCATCTCCTTGACTTTTTAGGACGCAATTAGGACAACATCTTACACTAGTAGAAAAGAGGCCATAGCCGGCCCCCACATACCACAAAGGCAATTTTAGTTACCATGCGCCTGTGGTGTAAAAAGGCCTCGTGTCAGAGCCACCAACCGCATGTGGAAAACGATTACCACAGGTGGTTGGCTTAACACAACCGCCACATTTACATAGGCGGTTGTGTTAAAACCGTCTGCGGCAATCTTTTTTTCCACAGACGATTGTATGTAATGTAACCGCCCAAATTATAAGAGCACAAGCGCAAAAACCATCACCGAAGTAATTTACTTAGTTCTTGAGCCCATATAATCCGGTAGTCGTCCGAAATCTTGAAGGATTTCAAACCAACAATCATACAAACCAAGATCGAACGCAATCCAACATAACTTTACCATCCGTTACATCACAAACCGAAGTACTTTAGTTATTACAACACAAGTTTCAAGTAGCAAAAGCAACATAGTTTTGAAAGCATCGTCAGTACATCCACACTTAGTTCAAATATATGCCGATTCGTAGTTCATTACACAAAAGCACATGATAAGTTAGTAAAGGTAATCTTTGCCCAAGATCTAATCATCATCCCCCATGGGGTGAAGACATACCTTGCGAGAAGCCATTATAGAGAATATCATCCGCAACAAGAGGGAATAAACCCCAGTACAAGAATGTACTCAGCTAGACTTACCCCGTCATAAAACCAGAAATAAAAGACACCAAGGATTATGCAAGGCTTACTTTGGTGGAGTTGGCTTGACTCATTTTGCATAAAAAGCGTATATAGCATTAGAGGAACATTTTATTATACTAGCAGCAGCTTAATTCATTTTAACCTTTCATCTAAGTGAGCACACTGTACTAACAATCACTTAATTATAACAAGCACTAACCATATCCAGTTTAGTACAGTTTTCATCATGATAATCATTAATATTAGAACCATCATTATTTAGTGAGTTCTCTGATGCCGAGCAAGGTCAAAGTTCTCACTATCCGGGAAGAGACGGCGATTCAATCGATTCCAAGCGAGCTCGGGGGGTATTCTCAACACACCCACACACGGACTGCCGCCCGTCTTAGGTTACCCTTGGTACAACTCGGGGCAGGCTCGGTTATCACGTCGGCAAGGCGGAAAGAGCGGTAGCCAGGATGTTCAAACCATGCTAACCCAAGGACGACGCCAGATCAGTTAGACATGCTTGCCCTGGTCTAGTATATGCCGCTTCCCTGAATTGCTCAACCGCCGCCTTGTGTTCCGTCTTAAGTTGAGCTACTCGGCTTCGCGGCCCTGGCACATAGGCCCGGCCAACTATGTGTTGGGCTACGTTCAACATGACCAAGAGTGAAACAACGCGTCCAAATCCTTAATTTACTGAGTATGTGCATATCTCTTCTCTACACAAACTCAAATACTCACCAAGCAAGTCAAGGTACAACTTTTCATCATCAGTTAAAGAGTTATAACCGGCACCTAATCAACTTATGTGAATTAGCAAGACATCTACATGATATAACTTCACACACAAGGACAAGCAAACACTTGTAAAGCAATTCAGCATTTCTAACCTATAAACAGCAGCTGCAAGAAACAACTGTAACTTGAGTTCTATAACTTCAAATGACATGTAAGAGAACATTCTGGAAAGCTTATGAAATTGTCTACAACTTCTATTTAGACATCATAAGCAGATTCAGACATTAACAAAGTCAAATAAACAAGTTTTCTAGACCTGCCCAGAAATTCCAGAGAAGAACCCTTTTTGGAACCTCTCAAGATATAGTCATAACTCATAAACTATTCAACCAAATGCTCTTAAATTTTAACAGCAACTAGATAATGAAATTTATCTAGCACTTTGCTATAGATCATCAAGCCAGAAAACATCATCTAAAGCATGCAAAACCAAAAGTGCTACAAACTGTCCAGAAAAACTTAAATTGGAGAATTAATTATTTACTCATGCTCAAACTTGCAAAATAAGCTCACCCAACTTAACCAACAGTTAAAGCATGATTAATGATTAACAAAAACTTAACAATCCACCCTAAAACATTTATTAAAAATACCCTTTTCATTTAATCTAGATATTTAAGGGCACAAATGAGCACATAGTACAAGTACCCAGAAAGATCTACAAAATTACAGTGGACTACTCACATCCCACATAGACTACAGATCAAATTTCACATCAAAATACTAAGTACAACTTCCTGTAGCAAAAGAACAAGACACACAAGCCTAAAGGAGGATAATTCATAAATCCATTTGAAAAGTATCAAACAACAGATTATTTATTTTTCTTAGCTTCACCAAACCACAAAGAGACAGTGTGCCAAATTTCACCTTAATAACATGCATATTTATCTTATAACAAAAAGTACTATATTCAAAGCATTTAATCAAGATAAATAGCAAACTGCCATGCAAAACATGTTCACATGCCAACCAATATTTTTTTTTTAGACAGAGCATGTCAAAACAAAGCCAATCCCACTGGGTTTCACATTTTTAGCATCAATCAATAATTAGTTATGCATTTAACCAATTTCCAAGGCATAGAACAAAAATAAATACACCAAAAATTTCTACTGCAGAACATGCCATGTTTCATATTTTTAATTAAAACTAGACACTCAGAGAATCCAACAAAATTGGAACCACTGCATTTGGACTTCATTTGCTCAAGATATGAATTTATGAACAAACAAGCATTTTCCGAAATAAATAAAAACAAAAACCTAAACCTAATCCGACTGACACGCTGGACCACGGTCAACCGGTCCCATCTGCCAGAGAGAGGGACAGGGACGACGGCGCCCGATTTTGACTTCAATCCAGGGCTCACCGGGCGTGAGTCTCCTGAGAAACCAACACCACCGCCGCTCCCCCATACCACTACAAGATCGATTGGGTAGGGTGGGTGCTCGCACTGCCTGAGCAAGCTCGACGGGCGGTGATGGCGGCATCTACGCATCGCGCGGGCAGTGACGTTGCCTCTTCGGCAATGTCATGCTCAATCGAAGGCTAGAAGGTTTCGGAGGTCCTAAGCAAGGCTGTGGTTTGGGATTCGGCCGGCGTGAGTCCAGAAGCTCGGCCTGCGCGCATGGCACGGCGGCGGGCGTGGGCATGGTGGCGGGAGCTTGGTCGCTCCGGCGGCAGAGGCCCAATCGGACCCAACCAACACCCTAGACTCGACGACGGCTCAATGCAACCCCTGTACACAAGACGGAGAGGAAGAGGATATCGCCGCGAGCTTGTGGCGGAGTTTGGGTGGGTGGAGACGCGGTGGTCAGCGGGGCGTGGAACGGAGGCTTAAGCCTCGGCGGGCGAGGAGGCCGCCTCCCTTTCCCGCCGTAGAGAAAGCGTAGAGGAGAGTGGGAGCGCGCGAGTGAGGGCGACTGATGGCCGGGCAAGTGCGCGCTGCGGGTGAGGTGTCGACGACGGCCCGGTTAGTGGCCCAACGCCGTGGTACGGCCTCCACGCCGGGCGCACACGGTTCGGCGCCGATCGCCATGGCCGACCGATTCAAACGGCAGTGGCGCCGCTTTCCATCATCGCCCAACTGAAACTGCCCCTTTCGCACGTCATTAACTTCTGAACCGAGCACAATTAGCCAAAACTCTATTACTAAAGATTGTAGCCCTATAGATGCTCTACAACTTTGTTTAAGTGATGTTCCATCGGGTTCGGCCTGGTTTGCAAGATACAAATCAAGAAAGTACCCCCGAATTGAAACTGAAAACCTTTAAAGACAACCATTTTTTAGAGGCCCAAAATAGCACTGATTTCGACAGAAATGTGCAATTTTGAGCAAGTTGCACACATTTTCATGGCTTGAGCCCAAAATAAAGTTTGTTCCTTAGCAAATTCTCTACAACTTTTATTTAGGGCTCACCGCCATGCAAAGCCTCTAGCTTGCACTTTTTGAAATAGTCAAACAAAAGAGCTTTGGAAGGCATACCAAGTCAAATTATCATTTAGAGACATCATTAGGCAAAATGATCAACATGAACATTGTTCCATTAAGTGTCCTAAGCATAGTTAAGCTACTATAGAGCACATTTGGCAACATTACATGTCATGACATCAGATCAATTAAGCATAGCAAGCATAGAATGACCTTTTCATGAGCATACACATAGAATTTACATAATGACTTGTCATGCACATGCATATATGAGATGATGATGATGCTTATGGCCGTTAATGCATGTGTTTTAGTAAGCCCAACACCGAAAGTGTTACAGCCCTCCCCTTAAAGGAGTCTCTTCCCGAGATTAGGTTCACATACCATTGTGCGGCAAACGTAGGATACACTTCTCTTAGGTAGTCTTCTCTTTCCCAAGTAGCATCCCAATCTCTCATTGTTCCAAGTAACTTTATGGAATCGGATTACTCGGTTACGTAACTCTCTCTTTGGTATCAAGAACCTTTACCTACGAGCTTCATATGTCAAATCAGATTTCAACTCTACGCCTTGTGTTTCCATTCTTTCTTCAGGTACTTCGAAGGCATTTCTTGAGTTGGGACACGTGAAAAACATCAAACACCGCACTCATCTCGTGGTAGTTGATCCTATACGCCCACTTTGCCGCCTTTTCTAAGATTTTGTAGGGACCCACATATCTTGGAGCCAATTTTCTCCTTAACTCCAAAGCGCCGCACACCTTTCATAGGGGACACCTTTGAGATACACATAGTCACCAACTTCAAACTCAATAGGACGCCTTTCTTTATCCGCATAACTTTTCTCGCGAGACCGGCAACTTTGATATGTTGCCGGATTACCCTAACCTTCTCCTCGGCATCCCTCTCGATAAGCTCAATACCATAGTACCATCTTCCACCGTGTTCGACCCAATTCAAATCCTCCCTACATTTTCTCCCATACAAAGCTTCAAATGGAGCCATATGGATACTCTCTTTGGTAACTATTGTTATATGAGAACTCGGCCAAATGTAACGAAGTTCTCCCAAGATCCTCCCGCATGTAACACACGATCTCAACAAGTTTCTAAAATCTGCTTGACCCTTTCTTGGCCCGACTCAAAGGTAGGTTTGAGGATGGTAGGCAGAATTTTCAAGCAAGTGAGTGCCTAGTGCCTTGTGCATTTGTTCCTGTAAGCGAGTTTAATAAATTGTGGGCCTCGACGATATATAATGGTTCTAGGTACACCATGGAGCCGAGCAACTGAGCCATGTATAACTCCGCACACCGATAGGGCCCCGATGGAAATACTAATCGGTATAAATGCAGTCTTGGTCAAACGATCCACAATTACCCCAATCGAATCATTCCCTTTGGGTTCTAGGCAAACCCGGTAATAAAGTCCATGCTTAATTTCTTCCAATTTCCGTAGGGACAAAGAGAGGTTGGAGGGGCCTACAGTTTGCTTAAGAGATGAACTCGCTTTACTCTACAAATGTATCACAACAAGCAACGGTCAAGAATTTAGCTTCATTTTAGTCCACCAAAACCTAGGCCTCAAATCTTCATACATCTTGCTATCGCCCTCGATGGATAGAGAAATTGAAGAATGGGCTTCCGCAAAAATCTGCCGCTTCTAAGCTCTTTGTTTCGGTACCACTATGATCATCAAACCACAAGACATCCTTTTTCATCCACGCGCGAAAGCGCATAGTTGGTTTGGCCTTCATCTTCTTCTCTGATATGAAAAATACCAACATCGCCTTTGTGCCTCAATGATCTTGTTCGTAAGAGTAGAACTTCTAGAGCCGATATTGTGGAGAACAAATGTGATGCATAAGATGTGATAGATGGAAATCTCCTTGGAATGGATAAACTAGAATGAGATTTTCGACTTAAAGCATCGCTAGAATCATGATTGGCCTTTCCCGGATGATAGTGTACTTGAAAGTTGTAATCTTTAATCAGCTCGAGCCATCTTCTTTGTCGATATTCACCTTAGGTTGGGTAAAGATATACTACATGCTTTTATGATTAGTATAAAATGTGGCACATATTACCAAGCAAGTAATGTTCCAAATCTTCAAAGCATGTACTATCAAGTAGCCAACTCTAGATCATAGGTGGGGTAGTTGACTTCATGTTTCCGTGAGCCGACGGAAGCATAAGTAATAACTCGCCTCGCCCCGCATAAGCACACAACCTAAACCAAAGGCCTGACGTGATCACAATAGACATCATCGAAGGGCTTCCTCAATATCCGGTTGAGCTAAGACAGAGCAGAGGTCAACAGTTGTTCACAAAGTGCTAAACACCTGACTCACATTCAGTTGTCCATACAAACTCTTCACCTTTTCAAATAGCTTGGTCATCGGTTGGCTATTTTTGAAGGAATAAACCCCACATAATACCCAGCAAGACCAAGGAAACTACGGACTTTTAAATGTAAGTTGAGCCCCCAATCCAGACTTGTTGTACTTTCAAGGATCCATCAAACCCCATTTCCCGAGAGAATATGGCCAAGGAAAGGACCTCCTTCAACCAAAACTCACACTTACCGAACTTAGCATAAAAAGTTGATGTTCCCAAGCAGCCCGGATAGCATTTCACTCTTAGATGCTTAGCATGCTCTTCCTCATTTTTTAGAGTAAAAACTAAGATATCATCAATGAACACCACAACAAATTTATCCAATTCCAGATGAACACCGAATTCATCGTACATGAAATGGGAAGGAGCATTCATCGTAATTAAAAAGACATGACAAGATACTCATATAACCCATACCGTTGAGAAAGCCGCCTTTTCAATATCTTCGTGATCTTAACTAACCGATGATACCGCCAACGCAAGTCAATCTTGGAGAATACTTTGGCTCGAGAGAGTTGATCAAATAAGATATCAATCCGGCAACGGATATTTATTCTTGATAGTAACTTCATTGGGAGGCCCGGTAATCTACACACATACGCAAGGATTGATCTTTCTTTACAAAGATAGCCGGACAACCCCATGGAGAAGAACTAGGGACAAATTGAGCCTTGAGTCATCAACTTTAATTCTCCTTCATTATTGCAAGCTCATGAGGGGGGCATCCCATAAGGCCTTCTAGATATGGGTGCTGCACTTGGGATTAAATCTTATCTTAAATTCTACATCACGCATTGTGGTGGTAGACCGGCAACTCTTCCGAAGACATCCAAAAATTCGCACACCACAGGTATGGCTGCAATACTATCACTAAGAACAGAATTTGCCGTAGAACTTGATCCGGAAAATCGAAGTGGTACTAGAAAGCTTCTCTCGTGACTCGATCTCCTAACATAACTACTCAGTGGATGTATCAATAAGGACACCATGAGTACTATCCACCTCTCATTCCTAATATCACATCTATCTTTAGTTGGGTAGGATGATAAAAGGTTCACTATACACCTCACCCACCAATATCAAGACGCATTACCCCTACTATCCGGGTTGGTAGCCACCGGGTTACCCACCGCATTCATTATTGAATTTGCATTCTCTTCAAGGTTGATTATCTTTATGTCGCGTTTCCGTGATGCAAATATAGGACTCATGAATGAATGCGAAGCACCGTAATCAAAATAACACAATAAAGGGATGGTGGTCGACTAAGAACTACCACCGTGGATTGTCCTCACCGTACCGAATCTCCCTCAACAGCTATAATAGTGCACATGACCTTGACGAGGTGCATTCTCGACTTCCCGCGCTTGGGATAAGGATAGTTCTGACCAATGCCCCTGGATTGCCACACATTCCAAAGATGGCATGTTGCTTGGTGGAACATTAGAACGGGCTAACTAGAAGAGCCCCTTAGGCGTGAGCAACCCGAAAAACCCCCCCGCAAAAGCCGCCTTGTTTTGAGTCTTCTTCGTGGTGGACACTCAGTAGGTGCAAAGGGAGGGCGATAAGGAGCCCTAGAAATTCACAGAGCCTTGACCGAGATGATCCAAAGATCAAAAGCTCTCTTACGGCTTTAGCAGCATACACCGCATTGTCGTTCTCCTCTTGAGTCGAGTATCACCGATAAACTCATTGAAAGTGGTGTACTTGTTGGTACTCATTGTCTTCATCAACTTAGACCAAGACCCCGCTTGAAACCGCAATCTTCTTGCCTCAAAGATCCACAAATTCAGGTGCATACCTAGACAAAGCTGTTGAAGTCCTCGCAGATACCCGGGCCACACTTTATTGCCTTGGGTCAACTTCATAAACTCATTGTGCTTGATTACCATGAGCCCCCGGCGGAATGTAGCGCCCCTGGAAAGCAAGATGGAATCGCCTCCCAAGTGATAGGAACATTGGCAGATAGGTGGTACGATGATGAGCCCACCAAATCCCTCGCCAGGTCCTTGCAACCGTGCGAAGCATACTCAAATTTCTTCATCCGCTCGCACATTCAACATGAATTGCTCCATTGTATTCAGCCACTCATCAACTTCAAGAGGTTCTTCACCTTCTTTGAAGATTGGTGGATTAGTGCCCAAGAAATCCCCGAAATCACCGGGGTTTGCTCGGTCATTTTCACGACGCCCACTGGGCGCCCATCATGGTTGGCCAATTCTCGCATAGCATCAGCCAAAGCCCGCCGTCCTTCCGCCAACATAGCCAGCAATCACTCGTGGGAGTGGGTGGCGGTGGTGGTGGGGGTGGATTCGCACCAAAGACCTCCTCCAAAGACTACCAAGACATGGGTGTTGTAGCGACATCCGCATCACATATCCAAGTGAGCATTTAGTGTTGATGTTTGGATAAAATATAGATAATGATTAAATCATGCCAAACTGTATTCATTGAAGAGAAATACATTCATACAATAAAATAGGGCACAATAATTTATTTCCATTCCACAACATCAACCACATAATTTGCACAAAATGATAGCGAAGTCGTGCATCAATTTAACACAAAGTGCAACAAATATATTTAGCTCACGCCACGGAGCTAAACACTTGTCCCCAACAAGTTGTCCACATCAAAAGCAAGGTCCGAATAAAGTCACGGCCTAGTTACTATTACATCACGGATGTTCGGGGAGAGATAAAAACAAGT
Source organism: Chrysopogon serrulatus (assembly GCA_015844335.1). NCBI lineage: Eukaryota > Viridiplantae > Streptophyta > Magnoliopsida > Poales > Poaceae > Chrysopogon > Chrysopogon serrulatus. The sequence continues at coordinate 219,410 of JADLZL010003585.1, read as the reverse complement.
GAACTACATTCATCCAACAAAAGCATCACTAGGGACTAGATAGGGCTAGGAGCTAATCTAGGCATCATTCTCGGAGCCGAGACCTCGTGTCGCCGCCTTCTTCCCGCTCGCTTGCCGGCAGCACCTGGCCGGACCTGCTCCCGAGGTTCTTCAGTCGCCATCTCATCATCCTCGCCTATGACACCGGATCCTGCCGTGGCTCGAGGAAGGAGAGGATGCATCTCATTCTTCACGATGTGGATCTCCTCATGAAGAGCACCGTTGTACCCTTCTAAGATGTCATTCTCGCGACGGATGTCCTCAATCTCATCTAGGAAAACGCCAAGCCACGCTGTGGCAACCCCAATGATGTACTCCCTATCCTCTTCCCGCCCTCAAAGAAGACGGTAAGCCTCGTCACGCCACGGATAGCAGCATCACGCTCCTCGCACAACCCCGGTGCCTCCCCGATGCGCACCTCACGTGCCTCCGCCCGCGCCTCCAACCTAGCACGAGAAAGCGGTGTTCAGCCGGGTGTTCCTTTCCCTTGCCACCTGCGAAGCCTCATGATCTCCTCATGTGCCGCATCCAAGCGACCCTCGTAGTAAGCCATGCTTTTTCTCGATCTGTCGACCACTTCATGACTCGCGAACATAGCACTCATTGCATCACAAGTGCCGCCAAAGACGCTGTCCCCCTCAAGCGAACTAGAGCCCGCGGTGGGGTCCTGCTCCCGCTCATCCGTGAAGTTGGGCACTCCTCGTGAAAGTTCCCAATAGGCCCCACAGAACTCCGGTCTAGGTGATCCGATCCGATCCGCTTAAGCATGTGAAAGGCTATCGCTCATGCGAGCCGCCCCCACAAAGTGTCACCACCCACCGTGATGGTAATAGGCTGAATCGGGGATACTTGGCTTGTCCTTTATCGCCGAGTCACAACATAGCCCCGTCCTTCTGGCTACGATGTCCAAGTGTAGTGAGGTGGTTTGGTGTACCCCCGCTAGCTTCAACACCCTCCACAACAAGGTGGGAGTACCAAAGTGCTCCGCAGTGACCACTCCGGGCGAGGAGCCGATTTAAGAGGAGGCTATCTCAGAAAGAACATTTATTGTAATGGTAAGACAATCTTGAAATAACAGAAACAGTACTTTAAGGGAGGAAAATTTATAATGATTAAGCAATGTATTAAATCATGATGCATGAATCGCTCCAACGTCCTCACAACCTAGAATATATTTATTTTTCTAGCGTTCTAGATGGTGGCATACATAATGCGTTCTCTCAATATGCGTAACTAGTCGGTCTACACGCTTATACTGCTAGTGTACCAAGAGAAAAATTCATTGCAGCCCAACAGTTCCCACAATAATATTTCATAAACAACAAAATCAAATGAAAGCGGTAAAAGCTAAATACTTTCCACAAGTGTGCCCCAACACACTTGCTTTAGTATCATAGCTACCCGACGTTTACCCACAATTAAATACCTTCATAATTGCATGGTTTTGATATACAATTAATCCAATATTACAATCTAGCACTTCCCTAGAGCGCCGTTTGGGACGATCATGCTCTCACAACTCACCTTACCTTGGGCGAGCTGCAAAAATTTAATATACAACATATATGGCTATTTCATATATGAAGGCCGCCCTCCACCATTAGACCACAGGGCAGCAGATTGCGGTCATCACATTTCTCACCTTTGCCCGGTCGTCGATGCAAAAATTAAAACCCCAAGTTAGTACTTACATAAGCCACCTAATAATCCTTAATTGGGCATAAGGGATGACCATTGGCACTATAGTAAATTAAATTTCAGATTCGATACGTAAGTATAAAATTAATGTTTTAACCCAAAATTACCCTTTTGTAAACAAATTCTTTTATTTTCAAATAGACAAATAGTAAATTACGTTGGATCTTGCTCGATGCCGGTTGTAAATGAACCGCCCAAATTATAAGAGCACAAGCGCAAAAACCATCACCGAAATAATTTATTTCGCTCTTGCGCCCATATAATCTTGGTAGTCCGAAATCTCAAAGGATTTCAAACCAACAATCATACAAACCAAGATCGAACGCAATCCAATATAACTTACCATCTGTTACATCGAGTTCACAATTAAGTTCGCAAGTAACATCACAAACTGAAGTACTTAGTTATTACAACACAAGTTTCAAAGTAGCAAAAAGCAACATAGTTTTGAAACCATCGAGTACACCCACACTTAGTTCAAATACATGCTAGATTAAGTAGTTCATCCCACAAAAAGCACATGATAAGATAGTAAAGGTGATCTTTGCCCAAGATCTAGTCATCATCCCCCCAGTGAAGGTGAAGACATATACCTTGCGTAAGCCATTATAGAGAATATCATCCGCAACAAAGGGAATAAACCCCCGAGTACAAGAATGTACTCAGCTAGACTTACCCGTCATAAACCAAAAATAAATGACACCAAGGATTATACAAGGCTTACTTTGGTGGAGCTGGCTTGACTCATTTTGCATAAAAGCGTATGTAGCATTAGAGGAACATTTTATTATACTAGCAGCAACTTAATTCATTTTTAACCTTTTATCTAAGTGAGCACCTGTACTAACAATCACTTAATTATAATAAGCATTAATGACCATATCCAGTTTAGTACAGCTTTCATCATGATAATCATCAATATTAGAACCATCATTATTTAGTGAGTTCTACGATGCCGGCAAGGTCAAGTTCTCACTATCCAGGGAGAGATGGCGATTCGAATCGATTCAAGCGAGCTCAAGGGGTATTCCCAACACACCCCGATAGACCTAGCCGTGGTCGTCTTAGGTTACCCTTGGTACAACTCCAGGGCGTGGAGTGCGGTTATCATGTCGGCAAGACCCCGGAAGACGGTAGCCGATGTTCAAACCATGCTAACCCAAGGACGGCGCCAAGATCGGGTTAGACATGCTTTACCCTTGGTCTAGTTTTTGCTTCCCCGGAATTGTCCAACTGTCGCCCGTGTTTCCGTCTTGAGTTGAGCTACTCGGCCGCCCCCCGGCACATAGGCCCGACCAACTATGTGTTGGGCGCTGCGTTCAACATGACCAAAGAGTGAAACAACGCGTCAGTCCTTGTCGACTCGAGCACGGGGTCCATTGTCCCCCGCCCGTCTTCTTTTAATTTATCACATAGTTCATTTTCCACGATAGCACATATAGCCAACCGTGACCCGAGAAGTAACCACCTATAGCTCGCGGGTGACAGGAGATCACCCAACTTCTACGGTCTAAGCATGGCTAAGCATTTGCATCGATCTAACCTAAGACATAGGATTGAGGGTACAATATATATATTGGACAAGGATAGGATAAATGCAGCAAGTATTTCTAATCAACTCCTATACTTAATGCAATAAACAACATAAAAGTACTCAATTACATTTATAAAAGGCAGGGAGGCTTAGAATGCTCCGGGCGTGTCTTTCACGAAGGTGGATGGCTCGTGGTTAGGCACCTCGGTCTAGCTCTTCTTCGACGGAGTTGCTTTCGCGGGTCGGGTTCCCTCCCGGCTCCTCCTCCGGTGCTCCTGGTCAGGCTCCCGAACTCCAACAGCGTTATCCCCTTCGGCAAACCTATTGAATGCAATGCATAATGAGAATAACGAAGGCAAATGACGATCATACATGAGAATGAATAACAGCAACAACAAAGGAGGGTGATGAGCTCTATTCAAATCACTTTAATTTACTGAGTATCTGCATATCTCTTCTCTACACAAACTCAAATACTCACCAAGCAAGTCAAGGTACAACTTTTCATCATCAGTCAAAGAGTTACAACCTGCACCTAATCAACTTATGTGAATTAGCAAGACATCTACAAGATATAACTTCACACACAAGGACAAGCAAACACTTGTAAAAACAATTCAGCATTTCTGACCTACAAAACAGCAGCTGCAAGAAACAACTGTAACTTAAGTTCTATAACTTTAAATGACATGTAAGAGGGCATTCTGGAAAGCTTATGAAATTGTCTACAACTTCTATTTAGACATCATAAGCAGATTCAGACACTAACAAAGTCAAATAAACAAGTTTTCTAGACCTGCCCAGAAATTCAGAGAAGAACCCTTTTCTGGAACCTCTCAAGATATAGTCATAACTCATAAACTATTCAACCAAATACTCTCAAATTTTAATAGCAATTAGATAATTAAATTATCTAGCACTTTGCTATAGATCATCAAGCCAGAAAACATCATCTAAAGCATGCAAAACCAAAAGTGCTACCAACTGTCCAGAAAAGCTTAAATTGGAGAATTAATTATTTACTCATGTTCAAACTTGCAAAATAAGCTCACCCAACTTAACCAACAGTTAAAGCATGATTAATGATTAACAAAAAAAACTTAACAATACACCCTAAAACATTTATTAAAATACCCTTTTCATTTAATCTAGATATTTAAGGGCACAAATGAGCACATAGTACAAGTACCCAGAAAGATCTACAAAAATTACAGTGGACTACTCACATCCCACATAGACTACAGATCAAATTTCACATCAAAATACTAAGTACAACTTCCTGTAGCAAAAGAACAAGACACACAAGCCTAAAGGAGGATAATTCATAAATCCATTTGAAAAGTATCAAACAACAGATTATTTATTTTTCTTAGCTTCACCAAACCTACAAAGAGACAGTGTGCCAAATTTCACCTTAATAACATGCATATTTATCTTATAACAAAAAGTACTATATTCAAAAGCATTTAATCAAGATAAATAGCAAACTGCCATGCAAAAACATGTTCACATGCCAACCAATATTTTTTCTAGACAGAGCATGTCAAAACAAAGCCAATCCCACTAGTTTCGCATTTTTTAGCATCAATCAATAATTAGTTATGCATTTAACCAATTTCAAGGCATAGAACAAAATAAATACACCAAACAATTTTTGCTGTAGAACATGCCACATTTCATATTTTTAATAAAAACTAGACACTCAGAGGAATCCAACAAAATTGGAACCACTGCATTTGGACTTCATTTGCTCAAGATATGAATTTATGAACAAATAAGCATTTTCTAGAAATAAATAAAAACAAAAACCTAAACCTAATCCGATCGACACGCTGGGACCCACGGTCAACCGGTCCCATCTACCAGAGAGAGGGATGTTGACATTTCTAACGTCGCTACTAGAAATAGAGGTAAATCCCTATCCCCGGCAACGGCGCCAAAAAATGCTTGTTGGTATTTCTTATGCACAATTAAAATATGAAAGATTCATAGCGCCTGTAAAACCATTGTAGCATTTTACCGGGAGTATTCCAGGTATCGTTATTTATATTTTACCACTTTGGGAAAACAATGGATAGAGACATTGATAGTTCACCATCATGTATCTACTAACTAATACACCAACTAGATTAAAGTAGGGGGTAAACGATAGATTGATGATAGAAATTATGCATATATGACACACAGGGAGAATTCTATGATAAAAAGAGTAGATAGCTAAAGTGAGAGGACAACGGGGAGAGATCACGTTTCCCTGAATACTTGTCTATTACTAAGGTTCTATAATAACTGATTCATGGTAAATAAAGTAATCGCACAATAACACTTCCCCCATCGAACACTAGTCACGGAAAGGGATGAGAAAGGGACTAGGAAGCTCCGACTACGGTCCTACAAACACCAACCCTAACATGGTGGAATACGTCGGCCGTCGTGGGGTCACCACACAGGGGCTACCACAACTATATGTTGGAATCAGTGCAATCTCGGGTAACCTATAGTCTAGACGCCCATGTCTATACTACAATTACTACTCTAGTCACACGTAATAACTAGAGCACCTAATACGAGACGGAGATCCTATGCTAAAGTATAACAACTATACTAACCAATTAAATGTAATGCATAAAAGTAAATAGAGAAGATAAATATATTAAAGCATAAGTCTTACAAAGAATAAATACAAAGACATACCAAAACTCGATGACTCTTCCGAAGAATCCTCCGGAATCCCAGGCGTAGCGCCGCTCTCCCTAACTCTCACTAGAACTACATTGGAAAGTCTAGCCCTAATTCTCTAGAGATGAGAGGTCATCCATTCAAAGGGACGCCTCTACATCTCCAATAATGTGGTGCCCCTCGTGGGGGGGGGTCTACCTCTTTATTTATAGTCTAGAAAAGCCTCCACCTCTTCTAGACAGCGATATGGGGACTAATTCGACTTTGGCAATGAGTGGAGAGGCAAACCCTAAGGCGGTAGCAGTACCGTCCGTCGAAGCGGGCCACAAATGGCCCTCGGCCGGCCGGCCCCCGGGTGGGGGCGGCCCCCACCCTCAGAAAGGTGGGGCCCCACCTTCGAATAAATGTCGCCTTCCGGTGCCTTCTAGAGTCTTCTAGTGTTGGTTTCGTTGTAGAATTGATATCTTTTGACTCCGGACTCGAATATAGCAAATGATGTGTACAAGCTCGATCGCCTCGATTTTCGCAATGGTATAGTCTAATTCATCATTTAAGATACTTTTTATGCTATGCAAAAATTAGATATACCTGCCAAAAAATCGAGAACAACACAAAATTCGTGGAACTCATTAGAATCAAACCCTACAACTATGCTTTATGGTTGATATCATGTTATATTGAGCATTATTTGATGGTATAAAATAGGCGTTAAGGACCGTCAACAAGGGACAGGAGACGCGGCGGCGCCGATTTTGACCCATTTAGGGCTCATGGCGGTGAGGTCTCTGGAGAAACCAACACCACACGTCGTGCTCCCCATTCCAGGTAAAGAGTAGCTCTTGAGTCATCCTCGGAAAACTCTCACAAAACACCAAAACTTCGTGGAATCAGTATTAGGATAAAACATTAGTGGTTAGCCGGTTTAGAGGATTGGGTGTTGTGGAGGTTTCAAAGTATGTTTATGATAACAGATATTACAGAGAATGCTCAATTAATATTTTTAGATTTTGTAGGTTTTATATGCAGAAAGTACAAATGCATGATATGTATTTTTATTTTGTAGGCCACCAGGTGAGAACTCCTATAACTTTTTACGTTTACAAGGGGTTTCATATGGGGCTTAATTAATTTTTTTTTAAGATGCATGACCGCAACCTAATGCATATCTATTTATTTTTATTATTTTCTATGTAATACTAATGTAGAAAAGTAAATATGGTTAAAAAGAAAATAAATCATGTAATGTAAGAAAGTAAATATGAATAACTACCGATGTTACCTCACGGCAAGGGGTTCGATGTTTTGAGTCCTCCGAACTAGACTCCTCCTTGCAATAGTTCATTGACCGAGTACTTCGGGTTTGCTTCTAAGGATGAGGATTGAGGTGGTGTCTCCCACTAGTGGCGCGTTCCAATGGTGTGCCACCTTCTTCCTTTCTTTTTGTTAGCATCTCAAAGCCAATCTTATGTGCATCCTTGTTTACTAGTTTTAGAACTCCCACTTGTAGAATTTGGGGAATCTTCTCACACTTTGCTTGAAGTGGGTTACGCTCATAAAGACAAGGTAGAGATCAGAGGTCACGAGGGGCTCCATTGGTGGGAAAACACCAATAGAACCGAAAATTTATTCATTCTCTAACCTTAAACAATAAGATTGATGTCTTTTCTCATTGTTCATTTTATAACATGAGATCAAGAGTATAAATATGGCATTTAAGTTTACTAGATAAAGGAGTGGAGTTGCTTAACCTATGGAAGGGTTGTTCATCTTTAAAAGTTATCAAGATTAACATGATGACAACCATCTTCAAAAAAAAAAGATATATCATATTTGAGCTCATTTAGTTAAGATTGAGATCAAGAGAATAGTCTTATGGTATGTACTCCACGATCAAGAGGAAATGATGACCACTTACCTTTAAGATGTTACCTTTATTACTAGAGCATGATGACACCATGTAGTAAAGGATAGATGATTTTAAATGGTCTTTTTCCTTCCTTGCAGCAGAGCATCTTGTCTCATATGTTGTACTCCTTTCTCACTCTTCTAGACTTTTGTTTCTCTTATTTTTTTTTTTCCCAAGGGATTAGTAGACAAATACATACCCGAAGGAATATACTATTTATTTAAAAAATGGATAGTGTTTGCCAAAGAGTTAAAAGATTAATCTATAACTCATGTTCTAAATGATTCACCATTACTTCAACTTTTTCAACAAGGTTAAGATAATGATGATTACTTTGAAGAATAACTTTAAACCCCTCGATTTGATTCATATGAAGTCTCCTAATATGATTTAAACATTTTTATACGTAGGAGAGGATCAATAGTCTATATATACAACCAAATTCTTATACAAATATACTTTGATGTGTTATGATGTTTAAAGTAATATTCTAAAGCATACTTATAATAGAGTAAGAAAGTTTAAAAGACTAGAGATAGAACCAAGAATATGTAGGTGAACCAAAAAGAATATTTTGTTTGTTTTAAGTTTTAATAACTTAAGCATGACATGGGTGGATTAACAACGTGATATATAAGATATTGAATATAGTTTAAAGTTGCATGAGGCTTGGGTAAACATACCTTATGTCTTGCAAGATGATTGGTCCACTATCATGGTAAAGTGTAGAAGGCATTGAAGTGTTTTTTTCATCCATTTCTTTCCATCTTAATCCTTTCTATACACTTGTTCTTCTTTCTTTTTCATTTCCATGATCAGACATTTATTCTTTTTTTTTCTACATAAGTGTTAGTGGACACATACGAAGGATTGCAACAAGTTTGGAATGTGGGTTATGGTCCATATAATTTATGCAAATTTCATCTATGCTAGTGAAAGGATGTGCTTTTAGAATTACTTTGGCATAGATTTCTTCTAACAAATGTTGTTGGTGGGTTTGTCATTATATAGTTCAAGGCAAAGGTAACTTAGTGAATAAACTTTGATACTTATACTTAACTCTTCTATGGAGAATGAGCCATGTCTTCCTTTTTTGTGCAAAGTTATTGGACTTCATCATATGCCTTGATTAGTCTCTGATGTTGAGTTCATCTCTTGACTTACCGAATTGAATTTGGGAATTTTCTCTGAGGGGATTAGTCTAACAAAATATCAATATCCACTAGAGCATACTTTTGGTTCAAAAATCAACCTAGACACCGCACGTCTATTTTGATTTAGGAAAGCATTTTAACCCTATCCTGCGCAATTTAAAAGCTTTTTAGAAGTAAACTCAACACACCTTATGATTCAAAAACCAAACTAGACACCATGTCTAATATAATTTAAGAAGATGGGTTTAAACCAAGCACCAAGCTTAATTTAAAAGGTGTATGAAAATACTTTAAAACCCTAAGCATACAATAGCAAACAAAGATAGCATGAAAAGCTTGCTTAGGGTTTACTCAAATAGAAATAAAAAGCATGATCATGTATAGTGAGAATATATTTTTTTTTCATTTTAAGTAGAGATGAAAGTGATATGCATATATGTGCAAAAGGGAACCGAACATCTTTACATGGATTTGATATGAAAGATGAAAGCGGTCATAGATTGTTTAAAATAAACATGCACGATGGATACCTTGAGGATAACTACTCATCAAATTTTAAGTCTATTAGCAAGACTATCTCACCTTTCTTTATCATACTACCAAGAATCACAATGGTAATTTTGATTAAGTTAAAAGCGTTTTATTAGAAATCACATGTGATAAACTTTGAATTTATGTGATGATGACTTTTCTTTTTCCAATCTACACATGGCTAGAATAATATATATATAAATGTTTATACATACTTGTGAGATGGCAAGGCTTCATTGTTAATGGATCATGAATGTTTAGGCACCCCGATTTCTTCAATATCTCCCATGTCTTGTTCTTGTGGAATTTCGCGGAAAGGTTGAAACGGTTGATATCCTCGCTTATTCCATAACTCAACAAAATAGGGCTAATCCTACTAAAGCTAGTGGCGGTGCACTAGATTAGTAGATATCAAGATCAATATCAAAATCTCTACGCCAATTGTTTCCCCCCGAAATCCACGCCAAAAAATGCTTGTTGACATTTCTAACGTTGCTACTAGAAATAGAGGTAAATCCTATCCTCAAGAACGGCGCCAAAAATGTTTGTTGGTATTTCTTATGCATAATTAAAATATGTAGGATTCCAAGCGCATAGAAAACCATTGTAGCATTTTACCGAGAGTATTCTAGGTATCGTTATTTATATTTTACCACCGGGAAACAATGGATAGAGACATTGATAGTCCACCATCATGTATCTACTAACTAATACACCAACTAGATTAAAGTAGGGGTAAACGATAGATTGATGATAGGAATTATGCATATATGACACGCGCGAGAATTCTATGATAAAGAGTAAATAGCTAAAGTGAGAGGGACAACGGAGAGTTCAAGGTTCCTAAATACTTCTTATTACTTGGTTCTATAATAACTCCATTCATGGAAAATAAAAGCCGGAATCACACAATAATACTTCTACACGTAACACTAGTCACTTAAAAGGATGAGAAAAGGACTAGGAAGCTCGACCACGGTCCTACAAACACCAACCCTAACATGGTGGAATACGCCGGCCGCCGTGGCTGCCACCACCGGGCTACCACAACTATATGTTGGACCTGGTGCAATCTCGTAACCTATAGCCTAGACACCATGTCTACACTAACGACACTACTCTAATCACATATAATAACGCTAGAGCACCCAATACCGACGGAAATCCTATGCTAAAGTATAACAACTATACTAACCAATTAAATATAATGCATAAAAAGTAACAGAGAAGATAAAATATATTAAAGCATAAGTCTTACAAAGAATAAATACAAAGACATACCAAAACTCCGATGACTCTTCAAGACTCCTCCGAACCCGGCGTAGCCAGCCCCTAACTCTCAACTAGAACTACATTGGAAAGTCTATATGGAATTTCAGAGATGAGAGGTTATCCATTCGAGGGACGCTACATCTCCACAATGTGGTGCCTTCTTAGGGAGGGAGGGTCTGTCTCTTTATTTATAGTCCGTAGAAGCCTCCACCTTTTCTGGGACAGCGATGTGGGACTAATCTTAACTTCTAAGAACAAAGGAGATGGAAACCCTGCTGCACAGGAGGCCCGTTGAAGCCGGGCCGTGAATGGGCCCCCGGAGGGCGCCGGCCGCCTCGGGGCGGGCTCCCACTGTAGCAGTCGGCCCCACCTTCTGGTCGCCTTCCGTGTCTTCTAGAATCTTCTAGTGTCAAGTTTCGCAGTAGAATTGATATCTTGATTCTCGAACTCCGAATATAGCAAATGATATGTCCGTTTTCGATCATCTCGACGAGCCCATCGCAATGGTGCAGTCCAATTCCCCATTTGGCATACTTTATTCTATGCAAAAATTGGATATACCGTGAAACGATCAAGAACAACACAACTCTAGGTTAGGGGTGCTCGCATCGGCCGGAGCAAGCTCGGCGACATTGGCGATAAGCGGCACGGCGGCGCCGCAGACGGCGGTGACGTTGCCGTCTCCGGCAATGTCGTGCTTAATCGAGCGCAGGAAATGGTTTCGGAGGTCCTAAGCAAGGCTAGGGTTTGAGATTCGGCCGGCGGTGAGCTCCAGAGAAGCTCGCCCGCGTGCATGGCATGGCGGCGGCGTGGGCATGGTGGCGAGCTTGCTGTTCCTGTGAGTAGGAGGCCTAATCGACCCAACCAACACCCTCGACTCGATCTACGGCTCATGGCAACTCCGGTACACAAGACGGGAGAGGAAGAAAGAGGCGGAGCAGAGCTGGCCGCGGTGAGCTCGAGCTCCGACGAGCTCCGGCCCATGGCGACGGCGGCGGAGCTAGCAATGCGGGCTCACCAGTGGGTAGATAGAGGCGCTAGCTGGATCAGGTGGAAGAGGACATCGCTGTGGAGCTTGTGGCGGGCTTTGGGTGGTGGAGATGCGGCGGCGGCGGCGTGGAACGGCGGCGAAGCCTCGGCGGCGATGGCGTCGCCTCTCCTTTCCGCCAGAGAGAGCATAGAGGAGAGTGGAGCGTGAGTGAGGGCGAGTGATGGCCGGGCCAGGTGAGCGTGGGTGATGTGTCGACGACGGTCCCGGCAGTGGGCTAACGCCGGGCGTCGGCCTCCACGCTGTGCGCCGCGGCTTTGGCGCCCTATCGGCCACGGCCGACCGATTCAACGGCGTGGCCTGCTTTGGCCGTCATCGATCCAACTAAAACGCCCCTTTCGCACGCCATTAACTTCGAACCGAGCACAATTAGCCAAAACTCTATTACTAAAGATTGTAGCCTTATAGAGGCTTTACAACTTTATTTAAGTGATGTTCTACTGGTTCGGCCTGGTTTGCAAGATACAAATCAGTAAAGTACCCTAAATTGAAACTGAAAACCTTTAAAGACAACCATTTTTCAGAGGCCCAAAACAGCACTGATTTCGACAGAAATGTGCAATTTTAAGCAAGTTGCACACATTTTCATGGCTTGAGCCCAAAATAAAGTTTGTTTCTTAGCAAATTCTCTAAAACTTGTATTTAGGACTCACTGCCATGCAAAGCCTCTAGCTTGCACTTTTGAAACCGTTAAACAAAAGAGCTTTGGAAGGCATACCAAGTCAAATTATCGTTTAGAGACATCATTAGGCAAAATGATCAACATGAACATTGTTCCATTAAGTGTCCTAAGCATAGTTAAGCTACTGTAGAGCACATTTAGCAACATTACATGTCATGACATAGTATCAATTAAGCATAGCAAGCATAGAATGACCTTTTCATGAGCATACACATAGAATTTGCATAATGACTTGTCATGCACATGCATATATGAGATGATGATGATGCTTATGGCCAGTTAATGCATGTGTTTTAGTAAGCCCAACACCAGAGTGTTACATTGTACTAAGTCAACCGCCTATGTAAATGTGACATTTACACAGGCGGTTGGCTTAAGGCAATCGCCTTGTGGTGATCGTTTTCGACAGGCAGTTTGCTTTACTAACCGCATGTGATTTATCTTGTATAAATACCCCTTCTTCCACCCCGAGCTGACTGTAGCTCGCAGCCACCTTCCATTGGAGGCAATTTTGGAGGTCCGGATTTGCCAAAATACAAGGAGGGAGATTTTGATCTTCATTTCTTGGAAGGAGGTTGCTATATTGCCTCAATTTGCTCATTCTTGCTCAACTTGAGCTACTTTTTTTGGATCTAGGGTTTCACCATAAGAGAAAAGAATACCTCGCTTATTGTCTTTATTTCTTCTAATTAGGTTGCTTAAGATGGTTAGATAATATCTCTCCTTTCTCCCTTTTCATGTTTGCTTCTCAATGTAGCTAGTTTATGCAAGATTCCATCAATGGTGTGTTCTTGTGTATTTATGTAGAGAGAGAAATGTAAATTTTTTTGTTATTTTTAAATATATGCTACTTAGGTTTTTTACTTTAATCTCTGTTTTTTTATTTCTCAATTTATTTTATCCACATGTATCCATGTTCATGTATGGTGTGTTTTTTATTTATGCTACTTAGTTTTATTAATTATGCAACTTTAATCTTTTGATTATGCTATTTAGGTTTTTTAATTATACTTTTTTTAGGTTTTTTTAATTATGCAACTTAGGTTTTTTAATTTAATATCTAAATGAGGCTTAAATCCTAGCTAATATAATCCATAGCTATACCCTACATAAACCTTTGCTAAAAACCCATTTAAACCCTAAACCCTAAACCCTAGCTAAACCCTAGCTAATTAAATCTGAGCTAATAATCCCTAACTAAATCCTATCTAAACCCTAGCTAAACCTTAAATCCTAGCCAATATAATCCCTAGCTATAAACCCATAGTTCATAATTTTTTGTTATTCATTGTATGTTTTGTACAGGTAGTGATGGAGAGGTTATTCTAGATGTATAATTTATTAAGACTAGATCCATCATACATACCTGAGGTCTAGAGGTTTATTGATGCCGCTAAGAACCATACTTCGAGAACAAAGAAGCACATACGTTGTCCATGTATGGATCGTAAAAATGTTGTTTGTATTTGATGAAACTCAACAAATCCTTTCTCATCCGGGTTCGGGCCGAGGATTTATGAATGATTACTTGATTTGGACAAAGCATGAAGAGGGTAGCTCTACGCCTTATGCAACTAGGAACCCTACGAACATCGACGACGATGGCCCAAATATGCTTGTTGACAGGTTTGAGTTCGTACACGAGACACAACTTGACACCGATGTTCCAGACGCCGAACATGTTGTGCCAAACGTTCATGATCAAGGTTTCACTGAAGGAAATGAAGGCTTTAGAACTAATATGTCCGCTGAAGATGCTGATTTTCTAGAGGCAATGTTGCGTCGTCATGTAGATCCATCAATGTTCGCCCTGATGAAGGCAACACAAGAGCCTTTATACGTTGAGTCCAAGGGCTGCACCGAAGAGTTCACGACACTGCGGTCTGTGCAAAAGTTGTTGATGTGCAAAGCTAGATATGGTCTTTCTGATACTGGCTTGATGCGTTCTTGAGCATTATTGCAGACATGCTTCTAAAGGAGAACAAAGTGCCTACCAATACGTACTATGCAAAGAAGCTAATCAGTCCACTGACGATGGGTGTTGAGAAGATCCACGCGTGTAGAAATCACTGTATCATATATCGAGGTGATGATTATAAGGACTTGGACAGCTGTCCAAAGTGTGGTGCAAGTAGGTACAAGACAAATAAAGACTATAGAGAGGAAGAGTGTGATGCCTTCGTGTGTAAAAGAAATAAATGAAAGAGGACCCAACTGAAGACCCAGAAGAGTGGTTCAAAACCCACCGGCAAAGAAAAAGAAGTAGACTATTATGCGCAGAAAAAGATTCCTGCTTTGGTGATGTGGTACCTTCCTGTAGTCGATCGATTGAGGTGTTTATTCGCTAACCCAGAGGATACCCAACTTATGAGTTGGCATGCCTCTGATGAGCACAAAGATGATGGGAAGCTTCGGCACCCAGCCGATGGGCATCAATGGAAAGATTTCAATGAAAACCACAAGGACTTTGCAAAGGAACCAAGAAATATTAGGTTCGACCGAGTAATTGACAGGAATAAATCCATTTGTTGAGAGGAGCAAAGACACACAAAGACATGGCTAGTGATCCTCACCATCTACAACCTTCCTCCATGGTTGATGCGTGTTTAAAAAAGTACCTTATGCTAATCATCCTTATCTCTCTGGTCCTACATAGCCTAGAGTTGACATGGATGTTTTCTTGGATCCCTTAATGGAGGACATGAAGATATTGTGGAAAATAGGTGTTAAAATGTTGGACCAAGATCAGTAAAGAATCATTCAAGCTGAGAGCAATTATCTTTGTTATGATCAATGACTACCCTGCTCTCTTCACATTATCTGGACAGTTCAAGGGTTAGTTTGGTTGTGTGGTATGCATAGATGGAACTGCTCATGTGTCCCTTACTGCATCTAAGAAGATAGTGTACATGAGGCACAAACGCTACTTATCAAAAGGACACAGGTATCGCCAGAAAAAGATGGATAAGTACTTTGACAATAATGTTGAACTACAGTCTACTGCTCCATCAAGTAACAGTAAAGGCAAAAGAGTTTTCAATATACTCAGCAAACTTAAATTTCTTTTCGGAAAGAAGACAAAAGATGGAAAACCAAGAAAGAATGTCAAACCAACTCCAGGGGCTACATTCAAGAAGTCTATTTTCTTTGAGTATTTGCCATACTGGCAAGAGTTAGACGTACGCCACACGATCGATGGTATGCATGTTCAGAAGAACGTGTTTGAAAGCCTAATTGGCATCTTGCTGGACATGAAGGGCAAGACAAAGGAAGGACTACATTCATGCTAGGACATGGTACAGTTACGCATAAAAAAGAACTTCACCCTGTTATGCTAGAAAATGGGAAGTACCACCTCCCGAAGCAAGCTACAACCTCAACAATGATGAGAAACATGCGATGTGTGTATGGTTGAAGAATTTGAAAGTCCCATATGGATTTTGCTCTAGCATACAGAGTATTGTGTCAATAAAAGACCTTACACTCACCAACTACTACTCACAAGATTATCATGTCATGTTGACTACTTTCCTCCCTATTGCCATCAGGGCTATAAACCCAGTGTGGATAAAGGTTGTAGTCACACGGTTGTTCTACTTCTTCAACAGGATCTCATAGAAAGTGATTGATCATGATGAGTTGGCATCTCTCTAAGAATTCACAGTGGAGACTTTATCACAGTTTGAGAGGTGTTTCCCCTAACATTCTTCGATATGATGGTTCAACTTGTGGTGCACTTGGTTCCATAAATAGAGGCACTGGGTCCCATGTACTTGCATGAGATGTGGACGTATGAGCGTTTCATGTGTCAATACTAAATGGCCATGTATCAACTCATGCTTGTCCAGAGGCATCCATGGTAGAGGGGTACTTAACCGAAGAGGCCATTGAATCTGGAGGTCCATTCTGCAATAGGGTCCTAAAAGACCAGGTTGCAATAGGTTTGCCTCCGTCATGACACAAGGGTAGGCTGAATAGAAGAGGGAGGATAGGAAAGAAATCATGGGTCTCGCAAGATTACAATAGAGTCCTCGAGGCACATCACAGCGTCCTACATAAGCTCTTGATAATGGAGCCTTTGATCAAGCAACACATTGATAAGCTTCACAAACATAATCATGGGCACACGGACAAGATTCGGTTCACCTCATGGCTAAGGGAGCATGACATTTCAGAAGGGGAAACACTTGAGGAACGCACCATCAAGGTGTTGGCATCTGGACCATCACGCCAGGTCACGACATGGCAAACCTATGACATTAGTGACTTCACGTTCTGTACCAAGTCCAAGGACCAAAAGAGCATGACCCAAAACAGTGGTGTTCGATGCGAGGCCTTAGACTCTAAAACTGGTGAGAAAACTACATACTTTGGCTTCGTTGAGGACATACAGGAATTAGACTATGGTACATTTCAGATCCCTGTGTTTCTATGTCAATGGGTTGAAGACAAACATGTCACAGTGGACAACTATGGGGTCAGAGTTCTTGATCTAAGTAAAGTAGAATACAAAATGATCCGCGGATAATGGCTAGCCATGCTGCATAGGTCTTCTATGCTAAACAGATCCTATCTTCTAATGATCAGAAGAAAAGTACCGACAAGCCAAAGCATGTAGTTTTCTCTGGAAAGCAACAAGCTATATGAGTTGATGGTGTATATGACCTGGATGTATTTAACGAGTTCAGTGACTTGTCTCTCTTTGTAAATGACCATCCAGTAAAGATAAGGAATGTTGAGTGAAGTATCCCACAGAGTTCCTTGCCCTAGGTGTGCCATGATGGACAAGGACGAACAGTAGATGCCTAGATTATATTTGACATTTGCTATGTAATACTTTTATGTTACAATGTGCACCTTATGCAATGTTTGTACTTTGTTTCTACATTGTTACTACTAATCATTTCAATTTATATGGTCCACTATGAATTGCACCAAGAAATATATTTTAACAACATTGGATTCATATTTTTTGGTATTCCTAGAATTATTTATGTATTAAACAAGATATGAGGCCTATATTCAATTTAAATCATTTTAAACAAAGCTACATATAAAAAAGTATCTCAAACATGGCATTTAACATTTTTAACATGTAGATCTACTCAAGAGAAACACAAAAAACTTTGTTTCACTAAATTTGGACCAATATTTGTCAAGATATGATTTTTTGAAGCTTTTAAATTTTTTCTACAAATACATATAAAGAAAACAAAAAAGAAAAATGACATTTTTTTTCTACCAGCGGTGGCCTTTGATAGCCGCCTGTAGAAACCATTTCTACAGACGGTGGTCAATATCGACCGCCTATAGAAATGTGGCAGCTTTATATGTGTAATGCTCCAGCCCCGAAAATTTCTAAAGTCCTGGCATCAGTTCATTCGAACCTACGCCGTCAAGCTGCCCAAAATTTTCACACCGCCGCCCTTCTTGCCGCCTTTGCACCACCGTCCCCTATGCACTACGCTTGCCGTCATCGCCTTCCCTGCCAGCGCAGTGGCTCTCTCCATCGTCGTGCCATGTCTTCTCACCCTCGGAGAGGCCCGCCGCCGCATCGGGGTCATCGGAGCCCACCGGTGCAGCGTCGAGTAGGAGAAGCGCCGCCGTCTCTGTGGATCTGCGCCGTCGGGTCATGTCATCTTCTTTCCCGTTGTAAGCTCTCTCCTCTCTCCTCTCCTCGACCTCGGCCTCGACCTAGGCGTGGAGCGGCGGCCACGGTGGCTATGGGTGTGGCGGCGGCGGTGGTGCGCTGTGTCTTTGGAGGCGGACGGGCCGGGAAGGGGAGGGAGGAGGCGGACAGGAGCACCGGCCGGCCAAGGCTAGGGCCTCGCCGACCGGAGCCGGGAGGTAGGGGAAGACCCGGCGAGGGCCCCACCTCGTAGAGAGAGGGGAGAGAGGAGGGGCGCCACGGGCCTCTTGGGCCGGCCCAATGTCGGCCGCTGCGAGGGGGAGAGAGTTGCTTTTTTTAACTTTTAGCAATTCATTTTTGAGAGAAAAAATGGAAAAATCAGCAAAAAAAAAAATTCATAAAATCTCAGAA
This sequence comes from Chrysopogon serrulatus, assembly GCA_015844335.1. NCBI lineage: Eukaryota > Viridiplantae > Streptophyta > Magnoliopsida > Poales > Poaceae > Chrysopogon > Chrysopogon serrulatus. The sequence goes on along the minus strand of JADLZL010003585.1, from coordinate 200,827 downwards.
AAATATAAAATAAAATCATAGAATATTATTATTGTCTTTTTATAGGTTATAGGATAAATAATATTATTTGTACAGGCGGTGGTCAATATAAATATTATTATTTCTTTTTATATGTCATTGGATAATATGTATGACGATGTCTTTGTATATGTGATTGAGTATGTAATATATGTATATCGATAATATATGTAATAGAAAAGTCAATAATACATGTATGATCTCATGTTCCTGTTTCTTTTTATACGCCATTAGATAATGTATGTCGATAATTGAATTTGTGCCAATCCTTTGTAAATAATTAATATTTCTTTTTATATGCCATTGGATAAATATTTCATGCCATGTATGGTAATACATGTACGATGCCACGTAAGCCACTTTATATTTCATGCCACGCATGGTAATACATGTAATATGCCACGTATGCCACTTTATCTTTCATGCCACGTATGCCACTTTATATTTCATGCCCTGTATGGTAATACACAATATTGATGTTTCTCGTGTACGTACATCGATCTAGGTGTTTATATACATCGAGCGGAGATTTTCGCAATGAGTTCTCTCGTGCAAGGACCAAGCACAAGGGTCCCAACACACGGAAGAAGCCCTAGGGTCCCACCCGACGGCGCAAGTACAAGGGACCCACGAAACGGGGCAAGCCCTAGTGTTGTCCCACCCCACCTGAGCAAGTAGAACAAGTACAAGGGACCTACAAAATGGGCAAAGCATAAGCAGAAGCTAGCAACGATATGGAGCCTCCCGAAGCGAAAGGCTCACCGTGAATTGGCACGTGACCCTGATTACAATCCACAAGATGATGAGGTAAATTACACATCCATGATTTGATGTTCATATTTAATTACATGATTTTGATTCATAATGTCCATATGGTTGACAGTGTCTATACTAAGGAGGCATTGTCTCAGATGCAAGTGCTGATAATGGAACACGAAATGGCACGTGATGTAGCAGATGCACCAGAAGCGACCGCGATGAGCACTGAGAGAGCAAGGAAAAAGAAGCGGACCGGTTTGAAATGAGGCGAGAGGGGTACGAACAAGTTTCTAGACAAAAACATATAACATTGATGAAGTGAGCTCGATTGGACAACCCCTACTTTATGAGGAGGCCCTACCCAAGTACCGGAATGCAATTGGCTTCTATGTCAAGGACTTTGTTGACATCACCATTCAGGATTGGTCCAGTGTTCCAGAAGGTGTCAGGACAAAAATCTAGGATAAAATTAAGACGAGATTCCAATTTCCTTAGAACACGCTAGAGACTGGACGTAAAGATCGTAACAACGTTTGTATTGTAAGTGTTACATAGTTACACATGCATTGTAGTTGCATCAATGTTCGATATGTGACATGCATGTGCCTTGCAGAATGCTATATGAGCAGTAGGAGCTATATTATGACTTGGATTTTGATTATTGTGCAAATGAAAGGATTGGCTATCTGAGCCCAATAGATATATGCAAAGAACGGCACACATTCAGAATCGGGAATGACAGTGATGAGTTATTGGGCTTAGTAGGTCAAGAACTGGCCGTGAAAATCAGAACATTGAGGATTATGTTTGAATCCGACTACACCTTCTACATTGGAAGATCATTGATCAAGTATCAAGACAGGAAATCGGTAGTCCTACCGTACCACTTTGGGTGAGTGAGTTTGCCTAGATGAAACTAAATAATGCCAATGCACAAATGCATCAAAAATTTGATTCGTGCAGGGACCACTGCATCTGCTTCAATGTTTATCCCAAGGAAGGAAGGGCGCTGGTACAAGGCTCCTAGACATACCCTAAAGAAGCCTATGCAAAATTCATTGAACTCCTAGAGCTTTAAGTCAAGATATGCATGCATACTTTTACATTATGAGAGTCTGAGACTAACATGGTGGTCCTATTCGAGATCATAGGGTATATAGGTTTTATAAGATAAGCGGTGGAAAGTACGAGTCCAAAATACAAGGGCAGCCATTGGAAGTATTATACAACTAGTCGGTACGTATGAAAATTTACTCTTATGAATACAAATCATACATGTACATATATAGGAGCATGGTTGCATCTATAAATAACCACTTTCCCGTTATATAGTGTCACAAACAACCACCTGGATTTGTCTTCTGTGGATACTATGTGTGCAAGCACATGAGAGACACTGGACGATTCGCTAGCAACCCTTCCGAGGTAATTAATATAAGTAATAGTCATATATGTAGTTCTGACATTAAAGGTGCAAATTTTAAGTACATGATGTTCATAAACTTTCTTTGCAGCAATTTAAGGAAGCCAAGGTGGCGCACATCATCAAAAAGACTTTATACAACATAGTTGAGGATTTGTGCAAATTCCTCTTGAAACATGTCATTCCACGCGAAGGTAAATATCATGATCATGACAGCCAATTATCCAAGTCAGAGTTCTGGATGCTAACAGAGATTAGTAGGCTAAACCTTACTAGGACAGGTTATTAGAGCACAGCTGCAAACTTTGATGCATACAATGTGTGATGTATATACTCTTTGTAATTAACTTTATGTTCATGAGCACGAAACAATGATGTATATAAATGTATGTATGAAATATTTAAATTGTTCATGTTGATATGTCTGAACCCATCAATATATATGTAAATATTTCATAATATAATAAATATTTATTATATATAAATAGGGTCCGACATTTACACATGCGGTTGGTTCCATGTGAACCACCTGTGTAAATGTTTCCATTTATACAAAGCGGTTCACTAAGAGAATTGTCTGTGGAGATTCATTACCACGGATGGTTCACATGGAACCGTCCGTGTTGTGGTCCCAATTCCACTGGCCTCCCGCGCAGTCGGCACCGAAAACGCTTTGTAGAAATGGGTTGTGAACCGCCTGTATAGTATGGTTCTATACTAGTGTTAGACTAGCATCTAGGCATATGCTTGGCTGGTTAGTAGCCTATAAATATGTAACCCTAACCCCTCAGGTTGGCATGGCATTGTGTGAGAAATAAACCAGAAAATTGCCCCAAATCCTAGTGTCATCCTCTCCCTCGATGAGAGTAAGGATTCTGCTCCTACCAAAAGCAAGAATTCAGCGACTAACAAAGACACCAATCTTTGTCTCTGGTTGAAGTAAGAATTATCATGTTATTATCTCTTTAGGATTATATGTTCCTGTTGTGCACAGGCATGATCCTAGTCTACTGAAAAATCTAGACACGTCAAGAATACCTTTTTTTTCTGTTATTCATTTGATTACTGCTTTGAACGGTACTTTGCAGGCAAGTTGAAAATCTGGTGAGTTGGTGATGACCTTTTCTTGTAATGCATTGCAGAAGGACCAGGGCTTCGTGTTCAAAGTTCAAACCCTTGTGATTAGGCTGCAGTTGGATTCAGTTTAAAAACTCCTGCATTTAGCTGTTTCTTCGTTATTATTTTCAAGTAGTGTTTGCATCATACTCGTATGTTTGTAGTCGCGTTGCAACCTTAAGGTATGTTTCTCTGAATAAGATATTGCATATGATTTTTTTGTTCCAAAACCGTGGTCTCCAATGTGCATAACTTGGTGGTCTATAAGTAATTTTACAATATTGGTTTTGTGGGAGAATGTTAGCTAGAAACTGCATTCGATATTACCTGGAATGATGAAATATTACAGGAAGTTGCCACCATGCCTAGCATAATATTGAAACTTAGTTGTCATAATACCGTCCAAATTGAGGCCATGAGGCCACATGTCCACACAGTTGATGCTATTTTGGCATGTCCTCTCTTAGTGAAAAATGTGTCGAACAGGCACGTTCTCAACAAAAAAAAAAAAAAAGAAAGAAGGCATATCCTATCCTTGGATGGCCTTTTGGCACTCACCAGCAACATAATATGTATGAGGCAATTTTACCAAAGTACTAATGGCCAACCAATTCTTTTTTCAGTTTTGTCATAACACAGCAAGATAGCTATGGTTTCCACTCATAACAATATGGCTGAAGTTGATACGGAACCGAGTTCAGATTGCTATGAGAAACAATTTATAGAACAAAAGAGATTGCAAATATTATGCATGTCTCTGTGAAGTGCTATGTTTAATGTTATCATGTCTATCAGATCTACATATTGTTTAATAAGGGAACTTTACTATTTAGTCAGCAAGATTCTGAAGGTTGTCATATGTTTATCGACTATAAAGCAGACTAATCAAACGTGGTTACGTGTTATATGTGTCATTAGTCGTCCATCTATTGATTAGCTAATGGATTTAGCTTGTCATGGTACTTAACCTTTGATCAGGGCATCAGGTTGGACTTTCAGAATAAAATAAAATATACTTGCGTTTGGCGCTCATCTTTTCAAGGAGCATGTCACGTTAAATTTTGCAACTTGCACTTGTGTCCAGCTCTCCTGCAAAGAACTATCATCATTTACTTGTAACCATTGATCAGGCATTTTGTATGAGAGTGTTCACGTATTGTTAATAGTAGATACTCCCTCTGTTCTAAGATACAAGACATGTACGTATTTTAAAAATATTTTAAAAATCAAATTTTATTAACACTAACTAATAATTAGTCTAATCATACAAAAAATATACTACAAAAGTTGCTATATTATATTTGAATTTAGGAATACTTTCTAATAATTAAAATATATTTGTTAAGACAACACTAAGTCAAATCACGTCTTATATTTTTGTGACGGAGGGAGTAGTCAGAGTGAAAGAGATTTTGGTTGTAGTTGGGCGTGCAGGTGCAGCCTGACCACATCGTTGGTATATTCTATCAATGGAGTGGAGCCATGGAGGGTGAGCCTTGTGTGAAATGCTTGAAGTCAAAGCTGCAGCCGCATGGGAGGAGGGAGATTTTGGCTGTGGCTCGATCGGGCGTATGGGATCAGGGACGAAAGCGATACAGAAACCGAGCTGGCCTCCCATTGCGCTACTGACTCATTTCTTTGTCACCGATAAAAAAGTGAAACATCGTTTCCTGGTAAGAAACGATTTCTTCCTTTTCCCTCCCTCCCTCTTTTATTAAAAAGCTTATACACATGAGCAAATTGCTTAGTTTCTGTATGGTGGTGAGTGTCCTTATTATTGGAGTTTTAGCCAACAGTCTCCATGCACATGTATGTCTTCTCACATGTTTTGTGTCAAAGACTTGGGCACATGTCTCCTCACATGTTGTGTGTCGAAGACTTGGAGAATACACGTGAGCTGACCGTTGTCTAGTTTAGCTGAAATCTGACAGACAGACTTTGACATAATGTTCTTGTCAAAGAATTCAAGCAAAGGCAGATCCTGGTGAGTGGCAAATCATGGTCAATTTGCCTTCTGTCGGCTACCAAAATAAGGGCCCTCCAAACTATCAGGCCCAACGAACGCAAAACCAGGTCACACAGTAGCAAAGCGCGGCCTGCTAAGGCCCAGCACACTACTCACCATCCCGCCCGAGCCTCCCCGCCGGGGCCTCGAGACGGGCGCTAACGCCCGCCTCGACCGAGCCTCCCCGCCGAGGCCTCGGACGGGCGCCGACTTTCCATCCCGTCCGAGCCCTCCCGCTAAGGCCTCGGACGGGCGCTAGCGCTCCGTCTCGCCCGAGCCCTCTACGCGGACGCCTCGGACGAGCGCCCACTTTCAGTCCCGCCAGAGCCCCCGTTCCTAGGCCTCGGACGGGGCGCGCCGCACTTTCTGGTCAAACCAGGCCTCTGACTTGACGTATATCTGCCGCCCGCTTTCCCACAGTTCCCGTCAGACTAACGTTATCCCTTGGCAGGGGATAGGAGCCGTCCTGTCACAACCCTCACCCGCGCTCATGATTACGTTATCCTCCACAGTGGAGGCCAGGCCTGCCACTGTGGGGCACTGTGTAGCCTGACCCTACTGCCAGGTCAAGTCGCCGAAGCTTCAAGGCGGTGGCCGCCACGCCAGGGGCCGTCATCCAGAGTCATCCTCCGTACGGGAGTCAGGTCGGCTAGGGCGCTGGTCAAACAACAGTCCCTCCCGGGTTTTCTGAGCCCGGGATGGGCAGCGATTGCCCCGATGACGGTTCTCTCCTGTGCCAACCGTCCCGCGTAGGGCAGCAGGCTCCGAGGCCCTCCGAGCCTTGGAACTGGAGTAAGTCAAAGCTATAGCACGCTACGGGGGTCAGATACACCTCCCCTGGCCTCTTCATCGACCCCTACAGGGACGGCCGTCCTCTCCGTCGTCAGGATAAGGGGATGTGACTAATCACGGCAGCGACCAGGCTCTACAGTGCCGGCGCCCACTCCGGGACCTCGGCATAAGAGAGGTGGCGGGCTCCGAGGCCTCAGATTAGGGAGGAGAGGCACACACGGCCTCTTCCATATATACGGGCACTCTTTGTAAACCTTACCCTCCCCTTGCGGTTATAAAAGGGGAGGACCGGGCCCCTTCTTGGGCAGACAGACACAAGCAATCACGAGCACTTACACACGAGCACGATTTTGGCACTTGCCTCGATCACTCACGAGACTTGGGGCAGGCTCCCTCTCTCCACTCGCTTGTATACCCTACCTACAAGCACTTAGGTGCAAGATAATACAAGTCTCCCTCGTGTCCTTCTTGTACACCTTCCGGGGTTGGGAACACGCACTACAAATTTACTCGTTGGTGCTAGGACCACCAGTTTTAGCACCGACAGTTGGCGCGCCAGGTAGGGGCCTGTGCGTGTTTTTCGCTTCTCTTCCCACCAAAACTCCGAATGGCCGACAACCACGGCGAGGCGTCTCGGGCGTTTCGGCCCCAACTTTCCTCGATCTGGCCCGGCTGGGCTGGGCACCGTGATCCGATTCGGGGGATCTCGAGTTCGTGTCGGCTTGGGCACCCGATGCGACATGGAGCTCCTTCCGCCCGGGGCCCGTGTCTTCCGGCGAGGCTCCGTGGCCCCGTCACGGGCCCGGCGCAGAGGCGCCGTAAGCGCACATACCCGCCGTACTCGGCCGGCGCGTCGCGCCGCTAGGGACCTGGAGGAGGATCTGGCCGCGTTGCAGTTAGGCGGCGGAGGCTGCCCTAACGCCTCGCGACCAGCTCCACCACCATCGCCGTTCGGCCTCACCAACGCTGCCTCCACGTACACAACGTTGGTCTCCACCCGACTTGGGGCCTATAGTGGGCTCCCCGGCCACCAGCTATGCTTCGTCCAGGATCCAGACACGTCTGCTCCAGCCGCGTCCTACCCCGACTTTGAGGAGCACCGGACTAGGTGGGCGGGAGTGGACTACTCCGGGTCCCGCTACGTCCACGCAATACGGCACTACCTGGAGGCCACGGAGCCCCGTGGGCTTATGCCGGGCGCACGCCAGCACGCGCCTTCAGTACCCCGACTCAGACTCTCACGGATGACATGTACGACCCAACCCACGAATGCTTTCACGTGAGATCGGCGATCTCGGCGGCAATAGCGGCAACGACGCAGCGGCGGCGACCAGACCCAATCCCAGCACACCGCAAGGCGGCTCCAGCCCGCGTGCGCCTCAGGACCCCAGCACGCCCCAGCCCACGGGCCGGGAGCGGCGAACTCCGCGCGCATGGGACCCCCAAGGATCTGGCGATCCAGCTACCCCCTGGGGCCACGGCGCCCCACCATCGAGCAAATCCGAGAGCTTGGGGATAAGCTTGAGCACGACCGTCTTACGCTACGGCGGAAGATAGAGGCGTTCGGCGTGGCGCCGCAGCGCCGCAACCCGAGCCCCGCTGCCCAACAATGCGCCCGTGACGTCAAGCGGAGGATCGTCCACGAAGGAGAGGAACCCCCATCTTCCAGCGTGCAAGCCGGAACGTCACGGCGGGTGGCCCTTCTCCTCCGAGAGATGCCGGAGCCATCCACCCCGTAGGGGCGCAATTCGAGATGAGATGCGGGGCTACATCGAGACCGGTTCTTGTCCCGCCAGGCCGAAAGCTTCGCCTCCGGCATCGAGCCGCACGACGCAGGGGACGAGGTACCCCCTCGCCGCGAACGAGAAGCCTCGGTCCATCAAGATCTGCCGCGGAGGCTGGTCCACGGCGCATCAGGACAACCGCGGCAGCCTCGGCGACGCGGCGACGCGCAACATCATCAACAACGCCGCAAAGAGGAGCCGGAGCACGGGCGGGCGCGACCGCCACCGCCAAGAGGCGCGAGCAGTGCAGCGCGGCGAGGACCGTGGACGATGCCGATCCCGGGGCCCCGTGCCTTCAGCCGGGAGATCCGTAACGCCCATTCCTTTCGGTTCCGCCCGGCCGCCAACCTCACCAAGTACTCGGGGAGAAACGAACCCCGAGGTGTGGCTCAACGACTACCGCCTAGCATGCCAGCCTAGGCGGCGCGGACAACGATAGGCTCATCATCCGCAACCTTCCGCTTCACACTGGTGACTCGCGAACCTGCCGGAGCATCTTCCCGCCCGCCGATCCGTGGATCGGACCGATCTGGTCAAAGTTTTTAGTGGGGAACTTCCGGGGCACATACGTGCGCCACGGGAACTCATGGGATCTCCGCGACTACCGCCGAAAGCCCGGCGAGACGCCGCGAGATTTCATCCGGCGCTTCTCGAAGAAGTGCACTAAGCTGCCCAACGTGGCTGGCACCGCCATCATCGGTGCATTCCTTGACGGCACGACCTACAAGGAGCTCGTCCATGAGCTGGGCCGGTAAATGCCTACCACTGCCAACGAGCTGTTCGAGGTGGCGACAAACTTCACCTCCGGCGAGGAGGCGGTGGGGGCGATTTTTCGCAACACCGACAACAAGGGAAAGCGGAAGGAAGGCGACGTCGAGGGGGACGCATCCCGCAACCCCAAGAAGAACAAGAGGAACAAGCGCAAGGGGGAGAAGGGCAAGAAGGAGGAGGACTCCGAAGACGACATTGTCGCCGCGGCCGATCGCAAGGCCCCCCGAGGCCCCTCGACATGCTCAAGAAGCCCTGCCCTTTCCACAAGTTCCCCGTCAAGCATACCATGGGGGAGTGTGACTCGGCCTGCCGCTTCTACCAGAAGCTTCCCCCGCCTGAGGACAAGAGGAAGAAGGAGGAAGAGAGCAAAGGCGAGGGGTTCCCCGAGATCCATGACGTCTTCATGGTCATCGGGGGGCTGCCGACGAACCTCACTCCGCGCTAGATCAAGCGCGAGCGTCGTGAGGTCTTCTCGGTGCGCCCCGCCACTCCGCAGTACCTGCCGTGGTCCGCCGATGCCATCACCTTCAGCATCGACGACCACCCACTCTACGTGCCGAATCCAGGACGGTACCTGCTCGTGGTCGACACCATCATCGGCAACGTGCAGCTCACCAAGGTGTTGATGGATGGCGGCAGTGCCCTCAACATCCTCTACTCCGAGACCCTCAGCCTGTTGGGGATTGAGCGCCCGCTCCCCGCCCGCCAGCTCTCCTTTTCGGGGCATAGTGCCGAGGCAAGCGTGCCTGGCCCCTCGGGCAGATCGACCTTTCGGTCTTCTTCGGGACGCCATCGAACTTCCGTAAGGAGGTCATCACCTTCGACGTGGTCGACTTTCGAGGAGCCTATCATGGAATCCTCGGACGTCCCGCGTATGCGAAATTCATGGCCGTCCCCAACTACACCTACCTCCTCCTCAAGATGTCGGGCCCCAACGGCGTCATCACCGTCGGCTCTTCCTACGAGCACGCGTTCAACTACGACGTTGAGGCAATCGAGCACGCCGAGGCCATGGCAGTCTCCGAGGCCCTTGACGCCAAGCGCCACGCCGACACTTTCGAGCCGTCTGACGGGGTGAAGGAGGTCCCGCTGGATCCCGCCTCTCCGTCCGGCAGGGCGGTGAGGATCTGCGCCTCCCTCGACCCCAAATAGGAAGTTGTGCTCGTCGACTTTCTCCGCGCGAACATCGACATCTTCGCGTGGAGTCCCTCGGACATGCCAGGCATTCCGAGGGATGTCGCCGAGCACTCTCTTGATATCAGGGCCGGGTCCAAGCCGGTGAAGCGGCGTCTGCCGATTCGATGAGGAGAACGCAGGCCATCCATCGAGGAGGTGAACAAGCTTTTGGCGGCCGGATTCATCAAGGAAGTGTTCCATCCTCGAGTGGTTATCTAATCCTCGCATCGGTTAGGAAGAAAAGTGGGAAGTGGAGGATGTGTGTAGACTACACAAGCTTAAATAAAGCATGTCCAAAGGTCCCCTTTCCCATACCACGTATTGATCAGATTGTTGATTCCACCTCGGGGTGTGAACTCTTGTCCTTTCTTGATGCCTACTCTGGCTACCATCAAATCAAGATGAAGGAGTCCGACCAGCTCGCGACTTCCTTCACCACTCATTTTGGCATGTATTGCTACGTGACAATGCCCTTCGGACTCAGAAACGCCGGAGCCACGTACCAGCGGTGCATGCTCGGCGTCTTTGGGGATCACATCGGGAAACCGTAGAGGCCTACGTTGATGACATAGTGGTCAAGACCAAGAAAGCCGACGACCTCATCGCTGACCTCCAGGTTGCCTTTCGGTGTCTTAAGGCCAAAAGCGTCAAGCTCAACACTGAGAAATGCGTCTTCGGGGTACCCCGAGGCATGCTCCTGGGGTTCATCGTTTCCAAGCGCGGCATCGAGCCCAACCCGGAGAAGGTGACTGCGGTGACCAGCATGGGGCCAATCAAGGATCTGAAGGGGGTACAATGGATCATGGGCTGCCTTGCGTCTCTTAGCCGCTTCATCTCACGCCTTGGTGAGAAGGGACTGCCCCTATACCACCTCCTGAGAAAAATGGAGCGCTTCTCTTGGACCGCCGAGGCCCAGGAAGCCCTTGACAAGCTCAAAGCTGCCCTTACCAGCGCCCGATCATCGGTCCCTCCAAATAGAAGGTGAGCCCCTCCTCTTATGCGTTCTTTGCGACGACCCAAGTGGTTAGCACGGCCATCGTTGTTGAAAGACGGAAGAAGGCCACGCCACGCCAATCAAAAGGCCGATTTACTTCATCGGCGAGGTGTTTGTGCGAGACCAAGATCCGCTACCCGCAGATCCAGAAGCTACTCTACGCTGTGGTCCTGACTCGGCGCAAGCTCCCGCACTACTTTGACGCCCACCCAGTGACGGTGGTATCCTCCTTCCCGTTGGAGGAAATCCTCCAGAACCGGAAAGTCTCAGGACGGGTCGCCAAGTGGTTTGTCGAGCTTATGGGAGAGACTCTCTCCTACGCGCCAAGAAAGGCCATCAAGTCTCTCAAGTCTTGGCAGATTTTCTCGTGGAGTGGACCGACACCCAGCTTCCACCGCCTCGGATCCAGGCAGAGTGCTGGACCATGTACTTCGACAGGTCTCTGATGAAGACCGGCGCCAGCGCCGGCCTCCTCTTCGTCTCGCCCCTCGGGGTACACATGCAGTACGTAGTCCGTCTCCATTTCCCTGCTTCAAACAACATGGCAGAATACGAGGGCCTCCTCAATGGCTTGAAGATCGCCACCGAGCTCGGCGTCAAGCGCCTCGATGTCCGAGGCGACTCGCAGCTCGTCATCGATCAAGTCATGAAGGACTCGAGCTGCCACGACCCAAAGATGGACGCATACTGCAAGGCAGTGCACGCCCTGGAAGACAAATTCGACGGTCTCGAGCTCAACCACGTCGCCCGAAGGAACAACGAGGCTACCGACGAGCTCGCCAAGATTGCGGCCGGGAGGGCTCCCGTCCCACCGGACGTATTCACCAAAGACCTTGCGGCCCCCTCTGTCAGCTTTGAAGACCAAGCCACGGCGGTAGGCGACGAGCCCGACCCCCCCTCGGGGGCTACAGCAGCCTTCGAGGCCGAGGCCCCCTCGGCACTGAAGACTTCAACCAGGGTCGACGCATCACGAGGAGAGCAAAGTCCTTGGTCGTGATAGAGGATGAGCTCTACAAGCGAAGCCCCTCGGGAATCCTGCAACGGTGCATCTCCACCGAGGAATGGCTGAAGCTCGTCCGCAAGATCCACGCCGGCGTCTGTGGCCACCACGCCGCTCCCCGTTCCCTCGTCGGCAATGCTTTCCAGCAGGGCTTTTACTGGCCTATCGCGGTCCCCGACGCCACTCACGTGGTGCGCACCTACGAGGGCTGCCAGTACTACGCTCGCTAGACGCACCTGCCGGCCCAGGCGCTCCAGACCATCCCCATCACCTAGCCGTTCGCTGTATGGGGACTCGACCTCGTCGGACCACTCGAGACGGCGCCCGGGGGCTTCACCCACTTGCTAGTCGCCATCATCCACCGACATCATCCACCGTTTCGGAGTAGGCGGTGCTGTTCTTCACCGACATCATCCACCGTTTCGGTAGGCGGTGCGCCCCGTTACCAACATCCGATCCGAGTAGGCGGTGCTGTTCTTCACCGACATCATCCACCGTTTCGGAGTCCCAAACTCCATCATCACCGACCACGGCACTCAGTTCACGGGGAAGAAGTTCCGGGATTTCTGCGACAGGCACCAGATACGCATTGTCTGGTCTGCTGTCGCCCATCCCCAGATGAATGGACAGGTAGAACGTGCCAATGGTATGATTTTGCAGGGACTCAAGCCTTAGATCTTCAACAAACTCGACAAGTTCGGCAAAAGGTGGCTCGAGGAGCTCCCCTCGGTCCTTTGGAGCCTAAGGACGACGACCAGCCGGGCCACAGGATTCATGCCTTTCTTCCTGGTGTATGGCTCTGAGGCCGTCCTCCCCACTGACGTGGAGTTCGGCTCTCCGTGGCTCAAGGCCTACGACGAGCGGCGCAACCAAACAGCTCGGGAGGATTCACTGAATATGCTCGAGGAAGCAAGGGACACCGCCTCCCATACGCACTCGCCTAGATACCAGCAATCCCTCCGACGCTATCATGATCGACGGGTTCGGATCCGAGACCTTAAGGAAGGCGACTTGGTGCTACGTCTTCGCCAGGACAACCGAGGCCACCACAAGCTCACGCCGCCACGGGAGGGACCTTATATCATCGCCGAGGTTCTCAAGCCGGGCACCTACAAGCTCGCCGACGAGGACGGCCAAATCCTCAACAACGCTTGGAACATACAACAGCTACGTCGCTTCTACCCTTAAATTTTCCAAGCTTTGTACATGCTTTTGTACCATATGGTTTTTTTCGGAGAAATGAAAAGCAGCTAGCACTTGTTCATTTTTTCCGCAAACGTAACGCACATCCGAGGCCCTCGGGGGCTCAGGACTTCAGTCACGGCAACACTCCCGCAAGGGTTCAAGTGAGACTCAGTTTTGATCTACCAAAACCGAGCCTCCCTCGGGGGCTAGAAAGGGGGAACCCCCTCCTGAAAGGCACCCCAAAAAACACTTTCGTTTCCATCGGTCGTTTTTTCGCGAATTTTTCGTACCCAATGTCTCGAGCACTTAGGAAAGAGCAACTAAGGAAAGTCATTCCGAGGTTAGGGCCGGCTGAGCCGCGAGGCCTCCTACGCCCATGCGCTACGGAACCTCTACTCGCCGCCCTCGGCCAAGGAACGACTTCAGGCATTGCGAGAGGGTTGTTTTGAATGTTAGGGTCGGCAGAGCCGCGAGGCCACCTACGCCCGTACGCTACGGTACCTCCACTCGCTACCCTCGGCTAAGGAATGGCCTCTAAATTTGAAATAATCTCGCAAAACTCTAAGCCTAAGTGCGGATCGAGATCGAAAAGGGCGCGAAAAATAAACAAAAACAACTACACAAAACACAAGGCCACGATGGGCCATCAGCATAAGCACTTCCAAAAAAAGAAGCTAACATAGTTTTTCTTTTTTACACGGGCACTCTGGCCCAAGGTACAAAACCTACTACGGGGCGTCTGGCCCCCCGCCACCCTGAGCGTCGGCATCCGGGGCATCGGCGGTGCTAGCCTCAATCTAGGGAGCGGGACGGCGGCGGGCGCAAAGATCCCAACCAGCGCGGACGGAGCCCCCCGCTTGCCTCGGCCTCTGGGCGAGCTCGGCGAGCACCTCGCTCTCGCGGTCTACCTCTTCTTCCGCAACCACGAGCCCCTCGGATATCCAAGGGAGATCGAGCTCGTAGTGGGACATGGTCAGCGCGAGTGTGTGCGACACGCCGATCCGAAGGGCGTCTAGGGCGCGCGCCTCCATCCGCCTGGGTAGCGCAGCCAGCCGCCCCAGCAGACTACTCCCGGTGGCGTCGCCAGCCTCAACCTCATCGTAGACGGACTGGACCCTCTGCGATAGAGCGTCGAGCTTCGCTCGTGCCGAGTTGTAGGCCGCCTGTGACGCGACGAGGTCCGCCTCCAGGCTCAGACACCTTCCCCCTCGGGGCTGCGATAGCCTGAAAGTCAAACTCCGAGGCAAGCTAGCAATGGTACGACAGACAGGTACAATGCTTACCTTCCTGCTGCTTGAGAAGGGCCTCAGCCTCGAACACCCCCTGTAGAAGCTCGGCCCTCATCAAGGCGTTGTCGTCGGCAAGGAGCCGCTGGGTCGGTCTCGAGAGTAATTAGCCTCTCGGACAGACACTGGGCGGAGTCAGCCGAGCGGGTAACCTCGGCCCTCATCACCTCCCTCTCGGCCCGGAGTCGGTCGAGGTCCGCCGCGTGTTTCGCCACAATCCCCTTAGAGAGAGTGGCCTCCTCACACGCCGCGGAGGCCTCGACCTCCAGCTTCGAGACGAGGAGGTGGAGGTTCTTGACCTCGTCATCCCTGGCCGACAGGTCGGCGCTCAGCTTGCCCGCAAGATCCTTCTAGCGATTAAGCTCATTGGTGAGGCCGGCCGGCTCGGATGAACTCCGATTTCGTCCCAGGACACTGCGCCCCGCTCTGCTGAAACCAGGTCCAATCGTCCAGCCATCACAAGAGAGCACTTAGAAACGGAAAAAGTCGTGGGAGGCCGGTTACCTTCATTAGCCGCCAGGCTGGGTGGACAGAACCGACGAGAGAGTCTTAAAGTGACCTCTCGCTCGAGATCCTGGCTGCGCCGCTTGCTCCCACACGGCTGCCCTTCCGCGGCGTCCTCCGGCCACGAACCGGCTGCCTCTACGGATCATGGCGGCCCCTCCAGGATTAGCCACGGGCGCCCGTCGAAAACTCCCGAGCCCGGCGGCCTCTTGGGCTGGCGGCCCCTCACTCGCGACAGCGCCTCGGCCAGTTGTTCTCCGGCCCGCGGCGGGCGCCTCGGCCAGCCTGCTCTCCGGCCACGACAGACGCCCGACCAACGACTTCCCGGCCACGCCGCCGGAGGAAGTCGCGTCCTCGGCAGCGCCTCCGCCCCCCCGCCTCGGTGGCTTCCTCCGAGGAGGCAATCTCCACCACCTCGTCCCGGGCGTGACTCGAGGCGGGGCGGAGCCGGTGCTGTTCCGCCATGGCCATGTCCGCGGCCCCGGCCTCCGTGACGGACGTCCTCACCGCGTCCTCGTCACCGGCCAAGGGCGCCTCCTTGACCGGGCGACACCTCGGCCGTGCCCCTTTCCTCTGCCCAGGCTGTGCCACCACCTCTGGGGTGGCCTCGAGACTCGCGCTTCCCGCTCCCGGCCGCAGCTTCTTTCGCATCGAAAGCGGAGCCGGGCCGGCCTTGCGCTTTACGCTGCGAGGAGCAGAAAGGGAGCGTCAGAGGAAAAGAAGGAAGAAGAACAACCCCAAGAGACGGGTTCGGAGGTCGAGCAGCGCTTACCTGGCAACCGGCACCTTGATCTTGATGCCCGTTAGCGAGGACAAGGGCCTCGGACGCTCCGCCAGTCTCGCCCCTTCATCAGGCGTCCGACCCTCGCCCTCGGGCCTCCTTTCCGCTGGCTCGGGTTGACCCGGGGGCGGGGCTGGTTCGCTGCTGCTCGGGCCCACCCCGGCGTGGGATGGCCTCGGAGAGGTTGCACCTCTTCCGCAGAGGTCCCGACCTCGGCCGACCCCGCGCCCCCTTCGCTCGACCGGGGGGTGGCCTCAGCTGCTACCTTCCCCCGCGGTGTTCCACCTCCCCCTCGGGGGGACGTCGCGGCCTCGCCCTCGGCACGCTGCCGTAGCTCTGATAAAGCAGAGGCCGAGGCCCTTGCGGCGAAGTCCTCCGCCACCTCCGCGTGCTGCGCACCACTAGAGGATTGGGGGTGTGACGCCTCCTCTGGGGATCCAGCCCCAAGATGTGGCTCAAGTCATCGTCGTACCACCTCTCCTCCGCGTCGTCGCCATCGTCGTCCGCATCGGTAGTGTCCGACGGCGTCTCCTCCCGTGGGAGGCCCTCTTGCTCCTAGCGGCGCTGGCGCTTCGCCAGGTCATCCCTCTCCCGCTGCTTGCGGACGTTCCGCTCCCTCTGGCTCTCTTTCTCCTTCCTCCTCGCCTCCGAGTGGGCCCGATTCGCCTCCTTCTCTACAGCGATAGGCGGCTTGGACGCCATCAGCTTTCCGGAAAGCCCCTGCGGAACGGAAGGAAGGGTAAGGCCGGAGAAGGAGACAGAGGGCAGGCTTCGAACATAGGCACAACACTTACCAAAGAAATGTACCCCTTATCGGGCCGCATCGTCACTTTGTACATCATGGCGAGGTCCGCCGCCGCAGCCTTCCTCGTCCGCTCGAGGATCTCGTCATGGTCAAGATCCTCGGGCGCCATCCGGGTGCCCCTCCACTCGGTGCCGGCCTTCATGTCGTACAGGGAATACGGCCTCGACATGAGGGGCAGCACCCGCCGTTGGTGGAAGCGAGCGATCACCCCCGATGCGTCCAAACCCGCCCGGGTCAGACGCGCCAAGGCAGCGATCACCTTCCTCAGCGGCGTCACCTTCTCCGGGATCAGATCCTTCTTCCACGACGGCGGCTCAGTGTTGATCGACTTCCCGGTGTAGGCCGGGAGGTGGCCATGGTCATTTCTGAGGTAGAACCACTTCGCGTGCCAACCGCGATTGGAGGATGAGAGCTTCACCGGGATGTAGGAATCTCGGGTGCGGGCCCGCAGCTGCAACGTGCAGCTCCCAGCTCGGACGGCTAGCCTCTTCTCCTTCTTCGACCCCTTGGGAGCCTTCAAGAAGAGGGTGGCCTCAAAGAAGTAGAGCCAGAGGTCCCAATGGGCCTCGACTCCAAGGAAGCCCTCACACAAAGCCCGGCGAACACCGCCCGCCACGTGATCGAGTTGGGGGGGGGGTTGTGCAGCTCTAGGCCGTAGTACTCCGGGGGGCGCCGGAGGGAACCGACCCGCCGGCATGCCGAACCCACGCTCGTGGAACGCCGTGAAACTCACGACGTATCCCTCCGGCGGCATTGGGAACGGGTGCTCGGGCGGCGGCACGATCCACTCCGGCGTCCGGATGTCGGAGCGGACACGGAGAAGACCCTTCTCCACCAGCGCCGCCAGCTCGGCCTCCGTGACCGAGCACGACTCCCAATCTTCCGTGCCAATGATCTCGACCCTCGGCGCCATCAGGAAGGCAGGCTGGATTGAGCGGCTGTGCGGCAAGTTTATCTCTCCCCTTTCTTCTTCCTCCTCTCTCGGCGGCGCTCGAGCAAACTCCCGGCAGCAACAATGGCAAGAGCAAGGGCAATGGCTGGAGAGACAGGAGGAGGGCCAGCGGCTGCTACCGCCTAGGTATTTATAACCGGCTGAACCCTAGCCCGTTCATCTTCCCACATTTAGTGCATATCTCCCTACTCGATTGCGTTTCACACGGAGCCCCCTGGGAGCCGCCGCGACGCGGGCGGCCGCAGCCCACACGGGGTTAGGAAAACACATGCACATTGCGGGGTTAATCCCCCCACGTGGGGATCCCGGCTCACGGAGCCGGGCCCCGACGCCAGCGGGCCGAGGCAACCGCAGCGGCACATGCCACCGTCACGTCCGCATGGGACCCGCGAACACGCGCCAACCGCCTTGGGCGTGGGGGGCCACCACTTCTCCCGTAGCGAAGCGGCGTTCGACGCCCGATGCTCCGAGAAGGGCGCCTCAAAAGGCGCACCCGTCCTCGCGGCAGGATGAATCATAGGCTTCCTTCCCGTGAAGGAGCACGGGCGATGGCCCATTTACGGTCCCGAGGTTCGAGGCGGCCCACCGATGGGTTCGGCCCGGTTGCCTCGGGCCACGAGTCGGGGATAGCTCGGACGGCCTCATACCGGCCCTAGCCACCCAAAGCGGGACCGTCCCTACCGTGTCCGAGGCCAGCGAGGCAGTCTAAGTTAGGGGGATCCCGCGTGGGAGTGCACCGAGCCCTCGGGACCTGGCGGACGGGACCCGAGCCCCGCCTCAGGCACACCTTGCAGACTCTAATGGAATGCGCCTCCGAGCCCAGCCAACCCCTAGCGAACGGGGCACAGGCATTCCACTTGGACTGACTCGTTAACAGCTCACCGGATCTAGCCATGTTCGACACTTGTCGACGACAGCGTGGTGAAATCCACCCTCCTCCCTGCGGAAGGGATGCAGAGATGCGGACAAAACTAACGACCAAGTACCGATCGGCCACCCCACACCAGAACGGGGCTCGGGGGCTCCCCCGGCATAGAGGCTGAGGTTGGGAAACGTCAACTAACTCACCAAGCTCCCGGCCGAGCCGACGGGCCCGGAGGCTCGGCAAACGATAGAAACACTCCAACCAAGACACACGCAAGCCCTCGAAGGAATACCCACACTCCTCTAGAGATTCCATGGCATTGGGCAATCATAGTGATTCAGAAACTCTAGGAGCACACACTGGCGGAATGCACGAACGGGCTACAAGCCCTCGGAGGAGCGCTCACACTCCTCTGAGGCCTCGGGGGCTACACCCGGCGGGTGCGCTCGCGCGCCCCCACCGGAGAACATAGCCTCCGAGACAAGCAAGCACCCTCATTAAACACGTACAAGCCCTCGGAGGATCACACTCACTCTCCTCCGAGGCCTCGGGGCTACACCGGAAGGATGCTTGCGCGGCGCACCCAACGTAAAAGGCCCAAAACGCCTAACAACGTGCTGACAAAATCTAGCTTAAGGCCACAACCTCCGAGCGGAAGTACTTGCTCCTTCGAAGGTTCGGGGCTACTTGTCGGTACCAAAATAAAGGGCCTTCAAAAACTATCGGGCCCAACGAGCATAAAAACCGGCCACACAATAGCAAAGCGGCCGGCCAAGGCCCAAAGACACACTGCTCACCATCCCGTCCCGAGCCTCCCCCCGCGGGGCCTCTCGGGGCGCTAACGTTCCGCCTCGGCCAGAGCCTCCCGCCCGCGGCCTCGGACGGGCGCGGCCCGACTTCGTCCGTCCCGAGCCCTCCCCGCTAAGGGCTCGGGCGGGCGCTACGCTTCCGTCTCGCCCGAGCCCCTCTACGCGGGCGCCTCGGACGGCGCCCACTTTCATCCCGCCCGAGCCCCGTGCCTAGGCCTCGGGCCAGGCGCGCGCCCGCACTGCGGGTCAAACCAGGGCCTCGACTTGGCGTATATATCGCCCGCCCGCCTTCCCACGGTTCCGTCAAACTAACGTTATCCCTTGGCGAGGGGATAGGAGCCGGCTGTCACAACCCTCACCCGCGCTCATGATTACGTTATCCTCCCACGGTGGAGGCCAGGGCTTGCCACGATGGGGGGCACTTTGTAGCCTAACCCCTCTTGCCAGGTCAAGTCGCCGAATCTTCAAGGCAGTGGACGCCACGCCAGGGGCCGTCATCCAGTGTCATCCTCCGTACGGGAGTCAGGTGGGCTAGGACGCTGGTCAAACAACAGTCTCTCCCGGGTTTTCTGAGCCCGGGATGGGCAACGATTGCCCCGATGACGGCTCTCTCCTGTGCCGGTCTCTCCCGGGTTTTCTGAGCCCGGGATGGGCAACGATTGCCCCGATGACGGCTCTCTCCTGTGCCAACCGTCCCGCGTACGGCAGCAGGCTCTGAGACGCTCCGAGCCTTGGAACTGGGGTAAGTCAAAGCTACAGCACGCTACGGGGGTCAGATACACCTCCCCTAGCCTCTCCATCGACTCCTACAGGGACAGCCGTCCTCTCCGTCGTCAGGATAAGGGGACGTGACTACTCACGGCAGCGACCAGGCTCTACAGTGCCGGCGCCCACTCCGGGACCTCGGCATAAGAGAGGCGGCGGGCTCCGAGGCCTCAGATTAGGGAGGAGAGGCACACACGGCCTCTTCCATATACACGGGCACTCTTTGTAAACCTTACCCTCCCCTTGCGGTTATAAAAGGGGAGGACCGGGCCCTTCTTGGGCAGACAGACACAAGCAATCACAAGCACTTACACACGAGCACGATTTTGGCACTTGCCTCGATCACTCACGAGACTTGGGGCAGGCTCCCTCTCTCCACTCGCTTGTATACCCTACCTACAAGCACTTAGGTGCAAGATAATATAAGTCTCCCTTGTGTCCTTCTTGCACACATTCCGGGGTTAGGAACACGCACTACAAATTTACTCGTTGGTGCTAGGACCACCAGTTTTAGCACCGACACCTTCGCTTTATAAAACCTTATCTTCCATAAACAAAGAGTGTGGATCATGGTTATATATTGGTCTTCCTCGCGTTGTTCCATTGTCCCAGTAGCCTCCCAGGAGCTGATCTATCCCAAGTCTAAATTTTTTTTTCGAAATCTGTTACAATGACGCCGTTGAGGTACGCTGCAGCGTCACCTCAGCAGCAGCCCTTCGCCCTCGGCTACCAATCCTCCAACGTTCTCGGTCACAAGCCTCAGCTGTTCCAGCGATCACGACCGCGACAGGCCGTCATTGCCGAGCGCAGCAGCAGCAGCACGAGTGGGCGAGAGCTGCTGGAGGACAGGATCAGGGAGCAGCTCGTGAACGCCGAGCTCTCGCCGTCGTCGTACGACACGGCATGGGCCGCCATGGTGCCCGCGGCGGGGTCCCCTGGGGCGTCTCGCTTCCCACAGTGCGTCGACTGGATCCTGAGGAACCAGCACAGCGACGGCTCGTGGGGGCTGGGACATCCCGGCGAGGACCCCGCGCTGGGCAAGGACGCCCTCTCGTCCACCTTGGCGTGCGTGCTCGCTCTCAGGACGTGGGGCGTCGGCGAGGAGCACGTCGGCAAAGGTTCGTTCGTTTCACAAACACGGCGGCACAGGGTTGGGTTGCATTGCATTGCATTGCCGGGATTTGCCGGAGCCTCATGCTGATGATGACGATGCATGCCATTGCCATCGCAGCGCTCCGCTTCATCGGGCACAACTCGTCGTTTGTGACGGACGACAAGTGCGCCACGCCGGCAGGGTTCAACGTCATCTTCCCCGGGATGCTCGAGCGCGGCGTCGGCATGGGGCTGGAGATCCCTCTAGCCCATGCTGACGTTGACGCCATCCGCCGGCTGCGTGACGCGGAGCTGAAAAGGTTTTGTTTGTCTCACCGTCATCGTTGTGCTAACCGCTGGATTAGATTTTTGGTTTTGGATTCACAGATCTAACTAAACTCTCTCGATCTTTTCTTGTGGATTCGATCATCAACAGCATGGCTTCTGGAAGTAAGAAAGCTTACATGGCCTATGTAGCAGAAGGTTTGGGGAACTTGCTGGACTGGGATCAGGTCATGGCTTACCAGAGGAAGAACGGGTCCTTCTTCAACTCGCCGGCCACAACGGCCGCAGCTGCGATCCACAGCTACAATGGGAGAGCAATCGATTACTTGGATGTTCTCATTAGCAAGTCTGGCAGCTCATCAGGTGCAATTGCAAATTAAAACGTGAATACGAAAGAGTGCCAACCAGATATATATAGAGAGGTTTTTGACATGTGTGTCCATGTTCATTTTGCTGCAGTGCCGGCTGTGTATCCACGGAACGTGTACAACCAGCTTCGCATGGTGGACACCTTGGAAAAGATGGGCCGGGGATCTCTCCCAGCTTTTCCTATGAAATAAACAACATACTGGACATGACATACAGGTAGACATTGCACTAGTTAGTTAATTGGTCATGAAACTGATACTAAACCTGCTGCTCCTGATGAGATTATGTTTTGATACTTGTAACTTACTAATAATTATCAATTTGTTGCAGTTCCTGGCTGGCCAGGGACGATGAGATAATGCTGGACATGGCAACATGTGCATTGGCGTTCCGGCTCCTTCGTATGCACGGATATGACGTCTCATCCGGTAAATGATTGAGGGCTTTTTTCATTGGTTTTTGTTTGAACCCTGAACATCCGGCATCTCAAGCCTGAAAGTGCTATAATGCTGTGCATGCAGATGGGCTGGCCCAATTTAGCGAAGAATCTAATTTCCATGATTCAATCCAAGGGCATCTAAATGATACCGAGGCATTACTAGAACTATACAAAGCATCACAGGTTCAGATCTTCGAGGAGGAGTTGATCTTAGAAAACATTTTTTCATGGTCACGTAAACTGCTGATGCAACTACAGTGTTCCAACAAGATATCAAGATCTGTAGACCCAGCAGAGGTAGTTGTTGCTAGTACTTGATATGTCATGTCACGATGCCTTTCTATTTAATTAATCGGAGGTGCATTTCATATATATATATATATATATATATATATAATTAATATACTTTGCAGGTAGAACATGTGCTCAAATTCCCCTCCTACGCAACCCTAGATCGGCAGGAGCACAGGAGGAACATAGAACATTTCAAGACGGGGGGCTTCCAGATGCTAAAATCAGCATTCCGGTGAGGTCCTTGCCTCGCCAACTAGATAAGCAATGGACCGATTATTTCACACTCATTTCATACATTTCATACATTAGTAACAATTTTAAACCGACTCCATCGGATCAGCGTTTCTCACGCAGATGAGGAAATTGTGACGCTGGCTACCAATGGATTCCATTCCTCCCAGGCCGTGTACCAAGAAGAGATTGAAAAGCTCAACAGGTCCGTGCATAACAATATCCGTTAACCTAAACTTAGACATCACGAGTGAAGCTGTTTTTTTATTGAGCTCCATGAACAGGTCTATCATCACGGTGGAGTAAAAACTATTTTGGTAAATTATTTGATAAAATAGTTCTACATATAGACTTCTTAAAGTATGTTCACAAAAAATCCCATGCAGAACCCACCATGATGGGGTGAAGCTCGTTGAAACCATTATTTTCAGCTCTAATCCACCTCAATCCCTAGCTAGATAAGATCATTTTATTTTACATGTTTTAGCAGAAAACGGCTCCTCAAACCTATGGAGAAGCCCTGCTAAACGAGATCTTATTAGAAAACCGTGTTGTATTTTGGGGAGCAGAAATTGAAATATTTTATTTTTCTCACTGTCTCTTGAATGTTTGATGCATGTAGGTGGGTGAAAGAGGTGAGGCTGCCGGAGCTGGAGTTCGCAAGAGTACTGCCTCTGCCCATCCTTTTCTCGGCGGCCGCCACCATGTTCCCCGCCGAGCTATCGGAGGCTCGCATCGCGTGGAGCATGAGTTCCGTGCTGACCACCATCGTTGACGACCTGTTCGACACCGGGGAGTCAATGGAGGAGCTGGAAAATCTCGTCACGCTGTTCGACCTGTAAGCAGCAGTCGTCACATACATCACATAACTCGGGAAATAGACCACTAACCGAACATAATTATGCACATTTCCACTGATCCACAATTTGCCTTCTGATTGATCGATCGATCGATCCTGTGGCTGGCTGACAGATGGGACGCGCACCAAGAAGCCGGCTTCTACTCGGAGCGGGCGGAGATTGTTTTCCGCGCCGTCTACGACACGTGCAAGCATCTCGTCGGCAAGGCCGCGGCGCTGCAGAACCGCGGCGTCATGGACCACATCGCCGAGCTTGTAAGTCCTATTTGTCTCATATATCACTTCAGCTCCATTGCTGGCCGATAGATGACAGGAGGATGCTGCTGCAGTGGGTGGACATCGTGAGGGCCATGATGTCCGAGGCAGAGTGGAGGATGAGCGGCCGCATGCCGTCCGTGGAGGAGTACCTGCCGATCGGGGAGGTGTCGTTCGCGATCGGCCCGATCGTGCCCATGGCCGCCTACTTCGTCGGGCCGGAGCTCCCGGAGGACGTGGTGCGGTGCCCGGAGTACGGCGAGATGCTCAGCCTCGTCAACCTCGCGGGGCGCCTCCTCAACGACCTCCAGACGTACGAGAGGGAGAGGAAGCAAGGGAAGATCAACAGCGTCCTGCTGCTAGCCGATCCGTCCCACGCCGGCTCCATCGACGCGGCCAAGAAGGAGGTGAAGAGCATGATCGAGGCCTCCAGGAGGAAGCTACTGCGGCTGGTGCTCAGAGATGGCGCCAAGGTGCCCCGGCCTGCGAGGCAGCTGTTCTGGAACATGTCCAAGGTGCTCCACCTCTTCTACATGGACAGAGACGGCTACTCAATGCCGCTCTCGGATGCGATCAACGACGTCTTGCTCAAGCCGCTCCAGGTCCAGGTAAGGAGAGAAGAAGATCGACTCCCTGAACGCGTCCGGTAAAACCAAAATTGGCGCGACGGTGCGTCGCAGTCTTTTACTGTACAAAGTACTGTCCGCTGTATCCGGCCGTCTCGTGTTAAATTTTTGTTCGTGGTCTGGCCTTGCATGCATGCGAGCTTGTCGTATGATTTTGTCTGTAAGAGGCGTTCAATTTAATTGTAGTTCCAATAAATAACTTTTAAAATTTTTTGGAGACGCTGGCAAGATCGTTCGTACAGAAGATATCTCCTGGATTTGACAATTATTGTTTACATACATGCACGGATACACCTGTGATTAGAAGATGGCAGATACCGCTCTGCATATAATAAGTTATTTGTTAGTGTTTAAAACTAAAAGATTGTTGATTATCATGTAAAAAAAGAGTATATATTAATGGCAGAAATCACCACATTTATGGATTTGGTCTCTCTTTAGAAACCATGGGTCTGTTTGATATGCTTTCCAAACCAGCCTGGCGCGTACCATCCAAGTCAGGTTGAGGTTGGCTAGCCCCAATACATGCAAGAGTGTATTGTTTGGCCACCTGTTTAAACGAGGCTGGGCACAC
Organism: Chrysopogon serrulatus; assembly: GCA_015844335.1. Classification (NCBI taxonomy): domain Eukaryota; kingdom Viridiplantae; phylum Streptophyta; class Magnoliopsida; order Poales; family Poaceae; genus Chrysopogon; species Chrysopogon serrulatus. Next base: position 176,013 of record JADLZL010003585.1, on the reverse strand, counting down.
AGAGATGTTATTTACTTGACAGGATGCACTAGCATAGTTGCACAAACACATACAACTTTGTTGTTTGTTTGGTTTGCTGCATTGATAGGTGTTCTGGTTACCTCCTGGTTTAAAAAAGACGAGGATACTCCATTAGTCCAACAATCTTACAGGCAACATGGTAACATGCAATGCATTACCTCACAACAGCATACAAATTAAAACTGCAATCACTATGAATTGAGCTAAGATATATAGTGGCGTACAAACTATTGAGTGAGGACTTGATTTCCTTCACTGCAACTACAGAAGGATTATTCACTGCAGGAAGAACAACCTGCACCTCTGCACCTCTTCTACTCTAGGGACTTCATAAAATGCAATCATTGCTTACTTTTCGGTGTTACACTTCTTGCAGGTTGCAGCATCCACCACTTCAGCCAACAATTTGATCTTCAGCAAGATCCCAGCTAGAGTATAACCTAGTTCGTCGTCCAATAAAACCACTTACCAAACCATGCCTGTGTAATTTCATCAGAGAAATAATTAGCAAAGTATCACTACTACAGAGCTGGGATTTAGTCCCGGTGCGGAAAGCCCTTTAGTCCCGGCTGCGGAGCCGGGACTAAGGTTTCGGGACTAAATGTCCGCCTTTTAGTCCCGGTTCCGCGGCCCGGGACTAAAGGTGGACAACTTAGTCCCGGTTGGTAACACCAACCGGGACTAAAAGGGTCAGCAGTGGGGGCCACTGCCGCCTTTTAGTCGGTTGGTGTTACCAACCCCGACTAAAGAGTTTTTACTTTTTTTCTTTTTTTTTTTCCTTTTCTTTTTCCTTTTCTTTTTCCTTTTAGTCCCGGTTGGTATTATTATTTTTTCGAATGCGTATTGTCCGCTGCTTGTTTATGTAGACGCCAAGCACCTATAATTTATAATTAGATCATTACATATAAATAAACTACATAAAACTATTTATATATTATACATATCTATTGGTCTACGATACAAAATTTACATGTCTCCGTCACGGATAAAGTATTTACAACTTAATTGTTCTCCGCCACTCAAGCATCATACAAATGATCATCTTGGTTTGGTTTGAGTGGCTCGTCGGGTTGAAGAAGTACTACTCGCCGGCGGGATTTAGGACTTGGTCGTTTAGAAATCCGGCGATTGTCTCTTGAATGCCTTTTAGGCGGACTTCATCAACACCTTCTCCCTCAACCACGTCTCCTATAGTAATCATTAAAAAAAAGTTATAGGTATGTATAAGATTTATTAAATAGTAACTAATAATTGAAATAAACTTATTATATATACACGTTGCATACTTTTGCGTGCTCAAGATTAGATCTTTTTTCATAGACATTAAGAAATTCGCGCAGACATAGTATCCGCATAAATTTTTGCCCGGTGGGCTGTGTAGAATCCACTGATGTAGGATAGGCTTCGAAAGTGGCGCTTTTAAATCTGACGGTGAATCAGAACGAACCAAGCCCAAACCCTAGCAATAAAACGATCATTATTAATTATCTATTACATAGTTAAAGAGTTGAGAGTAATATTTAGAGATCGAAGTTACTCTTGGATAATATCTATCATTTCTTGGTAATCTTCCAAAGGGTTTTCTCAACGAGTCATAGATTTGCACATGAGATTGCCGAGAGATCAATCACAATTAATATCCAATGAAAGCTGCATTTGTGTGTAGGCAAAATAATTATTTAACTTCACACGGATGTGATCAATTGAGTTAATAGAATGTACGTAGACACGATAATGATACTTACTTAAAGTTATAGGGAAAGAGTATATATCTTTTATCCTTTTGATTGATCAGGAACCTCCGTAGATTTCTCTCCGTTTGAGGTCTCCATATGGCATACGGAGTCTTGGGATCTTTAAATACAATATAAGGATCTATAAATCCAACCTCCTTGTCATTTCTAGCTCGAGATTCCTCATCATGTTTCTGCATATGTGTACCGGTTTCTATAATTAGTTATACATATACATATGCATATATATAATAATTTACAGTGATATTATTAAAAAAGAAAGAATCACTTACGCACGTAAGCGACTTATTAGGGATTTGTCCAGAGCGTCCATGTGGCATAGCTGGTGTAGCTCATTAAATTGAACAGCAATAAGATCATCACCACGGAAGTAATCATGGTTTCTAATTCGGACGCAAATATAGTCATCTGCTCTTCTGCCGCACGCGTCTAGGTACCACTTGTTTAGCAGATACATCTGCGTGCCAAGTTCGCTGAGGGCCGCAGGGTTGAACAGACTCTTGCCGTATTCATATGTCTTCCGCCAATGATCAACTTCTTTTGCACTTTGAATTGCTGCCCCAGCTATCATTTGGGATAAGGTAAGACCGGTGTCCGCAAAAAAAAATCTTCAAGATCCTCATAGTTTAAACCTGAAGGTAACTGCTGGTCTAGCACGTCGATGTTTGAACCATATTGATCGGGGTACAACTAGCGGGGGCACCGGGTTGCTTTGATTGTTCCCCGAGCTGTGGTACACCCTTTTGCGTGCTCCTTTCCCCTTTCTTCATCCCTGCTTCTAGGGATTTGGTTAGAGTGCGCTCATAATCGATAAAGATGATGATTCTTTCTCGAGCTGCACGCCTCTTTTTTTTGTTCAGCCTCAACCCTTTGCCGTAGATCTTCGGCTTTAGCAAGAGGTAGGGCTTCTCGTGTTTCCGCTTGGCTTGACTTTTTATCCTTTAGGTTCTTGAAGAAACTGTCCACATTTTCTTTTACCGAAGCTTCTAATTCTGCAGCAGTCTTCTCATAGGATAGCTTCTTAGGAATGACGGGTTGTTTCTTCACAGGGGCTTTCTTTTTGGGCGGCGGGGCGGCCGACACATTTGATCGTGTGGCCGGCCTCTTCTTCGATGGTGGGTCCACCGGTTTTCGGCGCTGGAGCCACGTGTTGAGGCGATGGCGCGGCCGGTGGCGGGGTTGGAGCCCGGCGTGGAGGCGAGGGGGCAGCCGGTGTCGGTGTTGGAGCCCGAGGAGGCGGCGTTGCAGCCCGAGGTTGCGGTGTTGGAGCACGTGGTGGCGGTGTTGCAGCCCGAGGAGGCGGCGTTGCGGCACAGGGGCGATGCAGCCGTGTCTTGCACCTTTGCCTCGTCATCACCAGCGGGCGCTATGACACGTTGGTGACCACCTGTGCAACCAAAGAGGTATACGATTAAACCGCTAACTTACTAAGGAAATACAAAATAAAGTTAGTGAATAAATGTATCGTAAAGTTTAATCACCACCTAGGGTTCGGTTCCTGACGAGGAGGTGGTGGTAGACTACTAGGTGAAGCCCCAGGAATAATGATGTAGCGCTTGCGCCAACAAATGAAAGCCTTCTCTGCTTGCCCTAGCGTCTTCTCCCCATCGCCTCCTTCTATCTCGAGCTGCACATTTTCATAGCCTTTTATAACTCTATCCACCGAGACATTAGCATATCCAGTGGTACTGGCTCCATGGATTCTTGGTGTCTTCGTAGGGTCAATAGGAGTTACAACACCGACGGCAACCATGACCGTGGTAGCCCCCCCCGTGGAATGTGCAGCTCACATGTTGTCCTAGCTTCATTAACGTCATCCACCGGAAAGCGCAGCCCCATCGTCGTCTTGAACAGGTTGGCACCTCCGTGGAAGCACAACTGCTTTTCAACTGACCGGGGGGGCTAATGTTGACTGCCGGCTCTGATGTCGTTTGCCTTTGCATAGAACTTACAGCTTCCTGCACTTGCCTTTTGATTTCCTCGTTCATTCTCGCTTCCAGTTCTTTCTCTCATTTGTATCGCTTCACGAGCCGCCGTGTGATTGCAGGACCGGTGCCTCCAACCTACGCAATCGCTCTGCGTCCTCTTCCTTCTTTCTTTGGCGGCTTCTATAAGTGGGTCTATCTTGAGGGAAGCCATGCTCCCACGATATCTCCCCATAGCCTCTTGTTCGCCCACCGTGTTCAGCAGTCTCCAGGGCGTATGTCAGCTCATCCTTCTCTCTATTTGGCTGCCAAGCCCCACTTTCAGCTAATTATGCGGCATGGGCCGGTCTACGGCCCACTCTCTGCAGCTTCTCGCCATACACCACCTTTCCGGTCTCTAGGTCCGGGGTTCCCCATGACCGAAGAACCAATACTTGGCGCTTCGGGCCGGTTGAGTGATTCTCGTTCTATCCCCTTATCAACAATCTCCTGTTCAAGCTTCTGCCACTTGGGAATAGCAGACCTGTAGCCACCTGAACCCAAGTGATGGTGGTATTGCTTGTGTCTAGCATTTTCCTGATTACGCTTCATCCGAGCCTGACCCTCATCTGAGTTCTTGAAGCGTCATTTAACTCATCCCAAAAAGGCCTCAACTTGACATAGGCCTTGTTGGTGAAATCCGGTGTCTCGTTTTTTTTCAACAAAAGTCTTACGGAGTTTCTTCTTCAAAGCCTGAAATTGTTTGGCCATCTTCTGCATAGCCCATGTTTTAACCTTCTCCTTCAAAGCTTCATCCTGTGTATCTAGCGTGAAATGCTGAAGGATATCTCCCCATAGCAACTCCTTGTCACGATCCGAGACATAACTAATAGCAGGGTTATCTTTCCGTTTCTTCCATTCTCGAGCACCGATCGGGAGCCCGTCCCTCACTAGATATCCACAAGTGAGCAACAAATTTCTTGCCATGTTCTCCAAGTACTTGGCCTGTACCCTCGTCAAATTCGACAAAATATACCGACCCTCTAACGGCTTCTTCGGGCCTCGCACTTTTCTACCACTCCCGGTAGTTGTCGGTGATCCGAGGGGCTACACAAACAAGTATAAATATATTAATACACAAGTCAATCATTCTTTTTAATTTCATGAATATACATATAGACAAGATGAACTAGCGAGACCTCATCGATTGTCTCCCATAAGTTCTTCGTCGATGTCGGCAATCGACTCCCATCATCTATTTGTTCATTCTCATCACCTTCCACTTGGGGATTCTCGATTGCCGCCGCTGTTGATAAGGTCCATCATTGCCTCATCCATGTTCTCAATCGGATCGGCCATTTCTGCAAAAGTTGTTACAATTCAATTGGTCATGTAGCGCCATAGTTAATAAAGTTAAATAAAAGTATCATTAATAAGGTTACTTCACATAAAGGTACACAATAAAGTATTATGACATGACAAAGTTAATAAAGTTAAATAAAAGTATCATCAATAAGGTTACTTCACATATAGGTACACAAAAAAGTCATATGACATGTCAAAGTTATTAAAGTTAAATAAAAGTATCATCAATAAGGTTACTTCACATATAGGTACACAAAAAAGTCATATGACATGTCAAAGTTATTAAAGTTAAATAAAAATACCATCAATAAAGTTACTTCACATAAAGTTACTTCACATAAAGTTAAATAAAAGTATCATCATATTACAAGTTACATAACATGAAGTTACATAATAAAGTCACATGACATGAGAAAGTTAATAAAGTTCAATAAAAATACCATTAGTAAAGTTACATGACATGAAGTTACTTGCCATTCTATTAAAATTACATCATCTAGTGAGTTTGGCCATCCTAAGTATAATTCCTAGCTTTGCCACTTGATGACAGGAGCTATATCTTGTTAACAAATTGATAGCAAATGCAATATCAAGTCATGTATGAGTTGATAGATACATGAGTTCTATAGCACATAGATATGACACCTCATGCCAAGACTTTCACTATCACATTCTGAAGGTTGAAAAGTTCTTTGATTACATCAAATGATCTAACAACTACTAGCATACTCAATGGATTTGCTTTATCCATGTAAAATTATATAATGAAATTATATAATAAAGTTACTCTCTGACCCCACTTTACATGAAATTACATAATGAAATTATATAATAAAGTTACTTGACATAAAATTAAAGTCACTTAGCAAGGTATTTAATTATATACATGATAAAGTTAATTATATTTAGTAAGGTGTTTAACTATATTCGCTAGGTCGTGCTTTCGTTAAGTCGGTCATCGTTGGGTCGTCGCTAGGTCATGCTTTCGTTCGTTCGGTCGTCATTAGGGTTTAGTGAGTTTCGCTAGGTCGCAACGTCGTCATTAGAGTTTCAAATAAAATTTTAGTCGTTCGCGCTCTCCTTCTAGCGCCAAGTTCTGCACGCAGAGGCTCTCGGCTCGATGGCCGGCCACAACACACAACCAGACATCCGCGGCTCGACGGCCGTCCACAAACACACATCCGCGGCTCGACGGCCGTCCACAAACACACATCCGCGGCTCGACGGCCGACACAACACACATGGAAAGAGGTCGGCCGAGGCTCTGCTCTCACCGACGCAGAGGCTCTGGTCGTCGGCCGGAGAAGACGGTGAAGAGGTCGCCGAGGCTCGCTTCTCAAAGCACGCAGAGGCTCCGTGAAGAGCCGAGGTCGGCGGCGGAGCCGAGGGAGACTCGCCGGGCCGGAGAAGAGGTCGGCGGCGGAGCTCGTCGTCGGTCTTGACGCCGGGCGGCGCGGGACTGCAAAGGGCGGCGCGCTGGGACTGGGGACGCCGAGGGACCGCTGGGCTCGCTGATTGTCCCTCCGGGCGGCGCTTGCCGGGCGGGGCGGCTCGGAGGAGATCGACGACGGCGCGAGGGGCGCCGGGGAAGGAATGCAGAGGCGGGAGCGACCTCGGCCGAGGGAGAGGTGGCGGTGACGGCGGGGCTCGCTTGGGGTCGCTGGCGGCGCGCCGGCGGCGCTGCCGGAGAGAGCGAGGTCGGCGGCGGCGGTTGTGTACTACGCCGATCCGGATCGGGAGGAGGAAGAAGACTGGCCCTGTACTTTAAATACCAACGCAGAGCTTTAGTCCCGTGCCAGCCACGAACCTGGACTAAAGACCCTTTTAGTCCCGGGCGTAAGGAGCACCGGGACTAAAAGGTAAACCTTTAGTCCCGGTCCCTGTGGGCCGGGCCGGGACTAAAGGTTAACCTTTAGTCCCGGTTAACTTAACACCGTCCGGGACTAAAAGGTTTTTCCCCCCTTTTAGGTTAACCCCGTATTATATTTCTTTTATTTGTTTTGTTTATATTCCAAATCTTATTAATTGCATAGTAAATGAAATATTAGGCATAAAATTTTTTAAAAACAAAATTGATTTTCTTTTTTTTGCCTTGTTGTACTCCTTATGTATTATGTACCATAAATTATGTTCTTAAATTACAATAGTGTTTGCAAATATAAGAAATAATTAGTATTTTGTTAATGCAAAAATATATTACTTAATTTAAATATCCTAAAGTAGGTGTTGTTGATAGAAAATGTGTTTGTGCATTAATTAAACGTAAATTTTGTTTATTTTTCTTCATTAATCTCTAAAATCGAGCTACACGTGATATTCACCATTACATTAGATTATTTTTAAAATATTTTTTCTTATTCTTTTTTTTATATTCATTGATTAGATTAATTTTGTTAACAATTAATATTTCAATTTTTTGTCTAATTGCTTTCATAACAAATTTGGGAACACAAAATCTTTCCATCCCTTATAATAATTAGATTAATATTTGTTAATTGCATAATAAATAAAGGAAAAGGTATTAATATGTTAAAAAACAACAGTTTCATTTCTCGGAATAGCAATGCCATAGTCACCATTACATCTTATGTTACAATTCTCACATACACATACTTTAATACACTTAATTTACTAGGTGGGCACAGTAGTGATCTTCTTTTTTTGACGTATGTTCCTTGGTCATGATCTTGACGTAACCACGGAGTGTCTTCAGCATTTATCATGATGCTTGGATCTTTGGTCACATTGAAAGGCGTGATTCGGTCATCCCTTTCATAATCTTCTCCGAAATATCGACTTGTCCTCAATTCCCACAATATTTCTTTTTCCCCGAGAGAACTATATGGCGTTTTGGCTCATTTGTTAAGTTGTTGTCATTTTTCCTCTCTTTTGTTTTGACGACATGTCTTTCACATAGAAAACCTGATTCACATCAGCAGCAAGGGACGAATGGTTCACCTTTATAGCCAACATTGTTGAGGTCCACAGTTGTCATACCATAGTCTTTGTCAACTGTTACTCCGCCCCCGGTACTCTTGACCCATTGGCACCGAAACAAAGGGACTTTGAAATTAGGTGCGTAGTCTAGTTCCCAAATGTCCTCTATGCGGCCATAATATGTTTGTCTGTCTCCATTCGGGTCGATGGCGTCTACGCGAACCCCACTGTTTTGGTTCGTGCTTTTTTTATCTTGGCCTAAGGTGTAAAATGTATTTCCATTTATCTCGTACCCTTTGTATGTCGATGTGCCATGATGGTTGCCTAGCCAACAAATATAGTTGCTCATCAATCTGGTCATTGCCCCGACATTCTTTTCTTAACCAATCACCGAAAGTGTCCATGTGCTTGACGCATAAGCCAAGCTTCATTCTTCTCTGAAACTGGATCTTAGAAAGTCCTTGTGTTTCTTGACATACGGCTCCACCACGGATGAGTTTTGAAGAACTGTGTAGTGTGCTTTATTGAAACAATCGTCCCCCGCACCGATGTAGGTTTTCTTTCCAATCGTTCCCTTTCCGCTTAGTCTCCCCTCGTGTCGTGATTCTCGAACACCTATTGGGTCAAGTTCAGGAATGAATTCAACACGTAACTCAATTACCTCCTACGTTCCCATAGCCCTCTGCGATGCTTCCTTCAAAGCCGAGCACGCCGGTGGACATATTTCTTCAGGACTCCCATAAACCTCTCGAAAAAGAAACATATTATGCAGAACACAGACCAAGAATATTGATCTCCTTGACCGGATGAACTAGCGGGTGTGTCATGATATCAAAGAAGGATGGAGGGAACACTAACTCAAAGCGACCGGACATTGAACCACATCATTCTCAGTAGAGCAGCAAGTTCCAAAGTGGATTGATTGCCTTCGAGAAATTGCGTTGAGGAATGCACATAGCTTAACGGTGGCTAGACGTACATGTGGAGGTAGAATTCCTCTTAATGCAACTGGAAGCGTTTGTGTCATAAGCACATGGCGGTCATGCGACTTTAAGTGCAGAAATTTCTTCTCGGGCACATTTATTATACCTTTTATATTAGAGGAGAAGCCAGATGGAACCTTGATGCTTTGCTTAAGCATTCAAACATGATTTCTTTCTCTTCGTTGCTAAGAGTGTAGCTAGCAGGTCTTAAATATAGTCGACCATCATCCGCCTTCTCTCGGATGCGAGGTTATCTCGTTCTTCCATGCGCCGCAAGTCTTGTCGTGCTTCAAGTGAATCCTTAGGCTTCCCATACACACCCATGAATCCTAGAAGGTTGACACAAAAAGATTTTTTGTCAAGTGCATGACGTCGATTGCATTACGGACCTCTAGGACTTGCCAATACGGTAGCTCCCAAAATATTGACTTCTTCCACATGGGTGCATGACCCACCGCATCTTTTGGAACCGGTTGGCTGCCCTGTCCCCTTACCAAAAATTACTTTCACATCCTTAACCATCTCAAATACATCTTCTCCAGCTTACATTTGCGAGGCTTGAGTCGGTGGTCCGCCTTTCCTTTCCAATGCTTGCCTTTCTTTCGAATCGGGTGATTCACGAAAAGAAATCGACGATACCCAAGGTACACGACCTTTCTCGCATTTTTTCAAATATATACTATCAAGGTCATCAAAACAGTGTGTGCATGCATTATATCCCTTGTTTGACTGCCCTGAAAGATTACTTAAAAGCAGGGCCAATCATTGATTGTCACAAACAACAAGTGTGCTCGCAGTCGAAGTGTTCCTGTTTGTACTCATCCCACATACGAACACTGCCTCGCTCCATAGAAGTAGAAGTTCTTCAATCAATGGCCTTAGATACACATCAATGTCATTGCCCTGGTTGCTTCGGCCCTTGGATGAGCACCGGCATCATAATGAACTTTCGCTTCATGCATAACCATGGAGGAAAGTTGTAGATACATAGAGTAACAGGCCAAGTGCTATGACTAGTGCTCGTCACCAAAAGGATTCATACCGTCCGTACTTAGAGCAAACCTCAAGTTTCTTGCATCTTTTGCAAACTCGAAACTCCCTATCTATTGCTCTCCACCGAGACCCATCAGCGGGGTGTCTCAACATGTTGTCTACCTTACGGTCTTCTTTATGCCACCGCAACAACTTTGCATGGTCCTTGTTTTACGAAAAGACGTTTCGGGGCAGGTATTATAGGAGCATACCACATAACCTTTGCGGGGGATTTTCTTTCTAGGACGTTCTTCCCCTTCAACATCGCCCGGTCATCTCGCCTGATCTTATACCGTGATGCTTTACATACGGGGCATTGCTCTAAATTCTCGTAGTCCTTGCCACGGTATAGGATGCAGTCGTTAGGACATGCATGTATCTTCTGGATTTCTAATCCCAAAGGACGACGACTGTTTTGCTTCGTGCGCACGTATTGGTGGGCAACTCATTAGGGTTCGGAAGCATCTTTTTTTGGATCTTCAGTAACTGCCCAAATGCCTTATCGGATACACCATTCTGTGCTTTCCATTTCAACAACTCCAATGTTGTACCCAATTTTTTTTGCCCATCTTGAGCAGATGGGTATAGTAATTTCTTGTGATCTTCTAGCATGCGGTCAAACTTTGCCTTATCTTTTTCACTTTCACATTCTTTCTGTGCATCACGAATGGCATCAGCAAGAGCATCACCTTCACCAGGAGAACCTCCCTCTTCTTCAGCTTCTCCCATTGCCATATCATCGAAGCCACCGAATTGAGCAATAAGGTCGTCGGGGCTCGGTTGTTCTTGTTCTTCTTCACATTCGTCCATCAATATCCCCGTTTCTCCATGTTTGGTCCAACAAATATAGTTTGGCATGAAACCCGACTTCAGCAAATGTGAGTGAATAATTCTAGAGCTAGAATATTCCTTGAAATTCAGACACAAGGCACATGGGCAACGTATGAATCCATCACGTTTGTTTTCCTCGGCCACTCTTAAGAAATGATGCACACCATCAATGAATTCTTTGGAGCGGCGATCGGCATTGTACATCCAACCACGTGTCATTATCGTATTCCAAAATAAAGTATGATAAGTTTCTATTTTTTACTACAGAAAATAAAAGTAATAAAGAACCTAAAACACCAAAGTTATCTATTTCTCTAAATAATCAAGAAACTTGGTACGCATACTAGTTATAATTAAATAATGAACTCTCTGTCACAAATTGCAAAAAAATATATTATAACCTTAAATTCTCGATTTCTATTTTTCCTAAACAAGCAAAACTAAATCACAACAAAGTTCTCTATTTTTCTAACTAATCAAGAGATGTGACATGCATAGATCGAAAGCATAGATCGAAATCTATAAATATAAAAGCTATAATTATAGATTATTTCAATTAATTACGTAAAAGCATAGATCGAAAAGCTACAACAAGAACTTTATACAAAAGTATACCGTTTAATATGTTTATTTAGAGATCTACTCACTTAGAGTGTAAGAAAATAAGATTTTATATTTTATGATTTTCTATGATTTACTATAATATTTTTAAGATTTGGTCAAAATAAATAAAATAGACTAGCAACAAGTTTAAACTAAAGTATACTATAGTATATATTCACTGTATAGATTTACTCATATGGAGTCCAACAAAATTAGATTTTTTTTTTTTTTTGTCTTATGAACCTTTTGTGATTATGATTTTTCAAAAAAAAAATCAGCATAAATAAAAAAATAAAATATAAAACTATTGTTATTAACTCGGACACAAATTGCAAAAAAAATATATTATAACCTTAAATTCTCTATTTCTATTTTTGCTAAACAAGCAAAACTAAATCACAACAAAGTTCTTTATTTTTCTAACTAATCAAGAGATGTGACATGCATATACTTGTGTAAATAAACTAATAAACCTATAGCTAAAACTTAAGAAGATGAAGTTGGTAACCTCTAAACAAGTAAATGACGGCGTAGAAGTGAAGAAATGAATCAATAGCCGGAGATTGGAGCACAAATCAATCAAGAACACATGAAGAACTTGAACAACATGAAGAACAATGAAGGAAGAGTGAGCTCGGGCAGCTCGGCCAGGGGAGGAAGAAGGGTTCAAATACGGGGGGGGATTTAATCCCGGTCCCTAACACCAACCGGGACTAAAGGTCCACCTTTAGTCCCGGTTGAAGCCACGGACCGGGTGAAAACCTTTAGTCCACCGCAGTTGCCTGACACCTTTAGTCCACCTTTAGTCCACCTTTAGTCCCGGTTGGTAACACCAACCGGGACTAAAAAGTCCACCGCAGCTTGCGACACCATAGCCGTTGGGGCAGGGGACTTTTAGTCCCGGTTGGGGACACCAACCGGGGCTAATGGTCTTTTTAGTCCCGGGCGCATTTTGGGCGGGAGCTAATGTTGATTTTGGCCAAGTCACCAAAGGCCTGTTCTGTAGTAGTGTATACAATACAAACAAATATTAAATCAAACATGCAGGCAACAACATGCAAGTAGATCTTGTTGGCCTCAGAAAAATATTGCCATCCTGTGCTAATGATGTTGGAGCTTAAGGGAAACAATTATTAAAAGGTTTGCATTAACATCAGGTTGGTACGAACATAAGGACAGAACAGACGATGCGAAGATAACATACAAACAGCATGGAAGAAACTGTGTGATAACTGAAATTGAAAAGCATAATTCATAATTTTTTTGCGAGACCTAGTTATAGACGCAGATGATCATATACACGAGTGTACACTCCCCTATGAACGCACGCACGTAAACTCTACCCTATGAGCACCTCCGAAGAACTAAGTTAGACCGGCAAATCTCGAAATTGATGAAGTCACCACATGTGCCTCGCTGTTGAGGGACACATCGCCTACCACTGAAAGAATAGCGTTGTTAATTCCTGGACTAAATCCAGGAAAATGCGAGCACCCGTGTCAAGTAAGAGACTTGAACCTGAGTGGGCAAGTTCCACCATAAGGAACCGAACCAACTAAGCTACACTCATCTTCGTAGCACAATTCATAATATGACTGGTAGGAGAGTAACAAGTAAGAATGAATTGTGCCCAATACTCACAATACTATTATCATCGCCTCTTATCCCTCATAGATCATGGATATGGGAAGTTTTCATCACAGGCAACATATGACAAATCCAAAATACAACTCAACAAATGTGTGAGTAAAAACAAGTGGCAAGTAAACATGAAATTTATGTTCATCATAGGCACAAACACTAATGAAAATCGCCAAACAGACAATGCCAATGTCATCAAACAACTGAATAACATTAAAGTAGTTGATTGATCCATCATACCATCAATTCAATATTTGATGCCTAAGCTTAAGGAGCTAACAGCCAGCCAACCACATGTCTAGAGGGGCCTAGAATCCACCTCATATATGAATATCACCTATCTATGTAGATTAGATGGTGGCCACACTATTTTACAACAAAAGTTAGTTCCAAAAGAATGTGGCTTAGTGATTTCTAGCCTTACTACATCACTACCATCAACACATCCTACACAGCTCAAGGTCATAGGTCACTGCACAAAAGGAAACTATCATGCACAAAAGGTGGATCAATGCAACATGGAGTGCAGCTTCACTCCATTGAAGTAGTGCCTGATGAGGAATTTCATCAACCAGAGGATGCGGTGTTCCTCCGTCATCCCCACAAAGGCAGTCTCTAGAGCTTCATTAACAAGAAGATGAGAGAAAGCTACCAGTAGAGCCTCATCAGTAAAACCTGGCATGAACATGACTGCAACATAGAGCTCAGGATGGACCTCCATAGCCTTGGTCTTAACAGCTTCAGTCATATGGCCTATGTTGGTAAGCAAAATAGTCTACACATCAATCGCTGATATGTGCTGTAATGATTGTTGTGAGGTGTTGGGTTGGAAGTCTGAGAGAGCATATGAAGAGACATAGAATTACAACGAAAATTCATATTCGAGAAGTCAAAGATTGTCAAAGAAAACCAGTAGTATCCAAGTTGTCACTCACCAAATGTTTTGGTGAAGATGAATTGGTGATTGTTGCATGGCGGTATGTTTTTGGATGTCGCGTCCCCTGTAAATAGCCTTGCACCATGCATTGCAGTGCTAAACCACCTCATGTTCTTGCCTTATTGACAATTGTAAAGCATACTTATTCCTGATCACGTGTGAATAAGACACTACATGTCACTACTACAAAATATCTTAACCATGACCTTTCCAAAACACCCTCCGAGGCGGGCATGATTTTAAACCACCTCGGTTAATGCCCGGTATTAACCATGGTGATCATTTTTTATTAACTGAGGCAGTTATGATCACAAAATTGATTTTTGGAAGCGGATGCCTAAAAACAACCGCCTCAAAAATAATCTATTTTCCAAGGTGGACTTGTTAAGACAACCGCCTCCATAAATTGATTTACGGAGACAGACAACTATAAAGGCCCGTCTCTGAAAAGGCTGAGGCCTAACTAGCCTAGGTAAGGCTTGATAACTGTCTGCGATACAAATACAACTTAGAGTTTGGTTCACTCATCGCTCTCTGCTCAACCAACTCCTCTCCTCTATCCCTCTGACTCAACGCCCTCCTCCCTCGCCCTCTCCTCTCCCCCATCTCTCTCTCTTTCTCTCTCTCTCTATCCGATTCAGCGTAGGGACGCGGCGGCACGCAGTGCTCAATCTGGCCAGGAGGCAAAGCTCAACCCTTGCCTAGCCAGGGGGCACCTCTCCCTCCCTCTCCAAATCCACAGCGGGCTGCGAGGCCTCATGCTACGACGACGCCTCCACCACCCTTCGGGCATCGGCGTTCTCCCTAGATCTGGCGGCCCTCCTCCCCCAAGCACCGGATCTAGTCTTGGAGGTGTGAATCCGGTAGTGGTGCAGCTAGATCCGGGGGTGAAGGCGGCGCTCAGGGCTCGGCTCTTCTCTGGCGGTGGCGGGTGCAACAGCACCGGCCACAGCGTGTGGATAGGCTCGGCGGGCCTGTGGATGGGCGCGTGAGACTTTTTTTTTTTTAAATGAGGCGGGCATCTAAAACGTCTAGGAAAAGGGTCCAGTTTAATTACTATGACCTTCGGTCGAGACATTTTGGATGCACATCTCGGTTAATCCGAAATGCCCACCTTGGTTAAATTTTTTCTAGTAGTGTGTGGTTATTTTGTATGGAACTACTATGGCTGCTAATGTGGACAACATGCATGGTGTGGGTCCTTAAAATCTTTTACATCCTTCATTTCGATGAGAGTGTAGTGCGGAATTTGTTGTTGGATGGCTCTTTGGTTGCTGAAAAATTAGTGGCTGATTATTCCTTGCTTGCTTCTGTAGTATGAACATTGGAAGATAGCTGTGGTTCCTGACATGGAACTGATTTAGCAATGGTAAACATTATAGAAGAAACCCTCTGGTATTATCGATTCCTAAACGCTCTGCATGTCTTTGCAAAAAGTCTGTTGTTTTACTCTTGGTAGTCAGACTGTTGTTTAATAAGGGAGCATGTATTTGATACGTTTGGTTAATGAATTTGTCCTGTATGTGCTACATCCATCTATTGAAAAATTTAGACTGATCAAGAATAATTATTTTACACTGTTAGTTATCCATTCAATTGCTGCTTTGACCTGTACTGTGCAGGCAAGTTGAAAATCTGGTGAGTTGATGACCTTTTCTTGTAATGCATTGCATCAGGATCCTGTGGTTAGGCTGCAGTTAGATTCAGTTTGAGAACTCTTGCATTTAGCTGTTTCTTCGTTATTGACACTCACGGGCAACATAATACGTATGAGGCATTTTTACCAAAATACTAATGGCCAGTTCTTTTTTTCAGTTTTGTCAGAACACAGCAAGATAGCTATGGTTTCCACTCATAACAAGATGGCTGAGTTGATACTTGATAGGGAACCAAGTTCAGATTACTATGAGAAACATTATAGAGAAGGACGGTGACAAAAAGAGATATTGTAAATATTATGCATGCTTTCTTTCTCTGTGAAGTGCTTATTAAGTGCTATGGTGATTTTATCATGCCTCTCAGATCTATTGTTTAGTATTTAGCCAACAGGTTGATTCTCAAGGTGGTCATATGTTTACCGACTGTAAAGAAGACTAATCAAACGTGGTCACATTAGTCGTCCATTTACTAACCTCCTTGACTTAATCTTTGTTGCCTATACGTAGTCTAGTTGAAAACATGCGCAGCCATCTTTTCTGGTAGTGCTTAGCTAACGGATTTAGCTTTTCATGATACTTAACGTTTGATCGGGGCATCAGGTTGGACTTTAAGAGGATATAATACCTTGCGTTTGGCTCTCTTTTCTGGAAGCACGTCACGTTAAATTTTGCAACTTGCACTTGTGTCCAGCTTTCCTGGGAACTGCTATATATCATCATTTACCCATAACCATTGATCTGATATTTTGTACGAGAGTAAAGAGTATGTTAATGTCCTGTTAATTAATACTAGATACCTAATTTCAGGGAAAATGATTTTGCAGCCTGACCACATCATATTCCATCGATGCAGGGTGACCCATGAGGCTCGACATGTTTGTTGTGTGTTGCCTGAAGTCAAAACCAGTCACTTCGTATGTCAGAACTGGGCTACCACGATGCCTACAGGTTTGTCGAGACGCCCAAAAAATTTCATGAAAAGTTGGCCGAAGACTAGGTAAACAAGACGATTATTCATAGAAAATTTGAGAAAGGCATGGAGACGCAATGACACAAAGGTTAGATACTACGCAATGACACAAAGGTTAGATACTACTATACTAGCAAAACAGTTGTGGAGGCAGCTGTAAATCTGTAATATACAAATATAAACTATGTTCACGTAACATTGAGACCAAAGGACAGAGAAGATGGAGACACATCAAAGCCACTATGGTCCACGACAACAATGCGAGTCTCTTGATCGCGCCGATTCAGAGCTAATTCTTTGGGAACAATCCAACCCTAGAGAAGTTTTGGCAATATGGCAGAGCCGGCCATTGATTCGGTAGTAAACACTAATAAGCAATATTGTAGAGGAAGCCAATAGATACTAGACCGGCTGGGTCTGGTTCAATCTCCCACGGGGACGAAATGTAGTGCCAGAGCTGGAGGTTAAAAAAAAAAAAAAAAGGCCCTTCTGCCTCCACTTTACTGAAAGTTCTAGTATGGTCTACTCACAGGATAATGGGTCCTGTGTGTAAGTAGGGTACGATGTTCGGAGGATTTCTCGAACTAGATGAAGAGTCCTCTAAATACGAATGCTCATCCGGCCTCTGGATCACTCTGCTAGCCGCTGGAGTGTCACCGGCCCGCTCCCGGGCGACGCGGGCACGCGTCTGCTACCCAGCGGGCTACTGGACCAACGCTGGCCACCGGAGGGAACGACGGACTGCGGCCAGCTGCTGTACAGCCGGCCACTGATTTGGCAGCCGCTGTGGCATCTGCTAGCTAGCCTGCTGCTGGACACCGAACTGTTGGCAGCCGGGGCGTCTGCTGGCCTGCGCAGCTAGCAGCTGGAGCGTCTGCTCTGGTGGTGAAGGCAGCCACCTGCAGGGTTGTGTGGTTGGTCAAGGCAGTGGCCTGAACGCTGCTGGCAGCCAAGAGCTGGACCTGGACGGTGGCCTCAATGGCCAAGGGACCTGGCTGGCTGCTGTTGGCCTGTTGCCGAGTTGGCCGGCGGACTTGGACACCTGGAGGACGGTGCTGTGGCGGACGGCGCCAAAGGAGTTAGGCGAGTCGAGCAGTGTCTACTCTCTCGGACACCACCACCATTGAGGCCGAAAATATTGGCTGCAGATGTGCGGTTTCAGACGAGGCAAACTCCTAAGCGGCCGAGTCCTCGACCTGCTATGGCCAATGGCCTTAGTCTAGGGAATGGCAAAGAACAGGACGGCGTGGAAAAATCTAGACTTAACGCAAGTAATTTTTTAGGACGACATACCGGTCCCTCATTAGTTCATGCTATGTAAAAAAGAGGAATGTCCACTTTTCAAGAAAAGCTGCCAAAGATGTATGGGATACACTAATTACACTACTAAAATAGTAGACTTTTCCTAGTATTTTTAAAGAGTAATGAAAAGCTCTAGTAGTCATAGCACATGAGAATTCTTACTAGGATTTGATAGACAAAGTTTATATTAAATTTTCAATACCAAAATACTAGCTAGGATAATCCCATATTAGTAGAAGAAGTTAAAGATTCTGATTGTGTTATGTCTGTTTTTGGGAAGGTTGGTTCGAGCTTCACAAACTGTATTGATGTCTAGTGCTTTCTTTTTTATGCTAGGCTCACTAGATGAGATGAACTCTTTTTTCTGTTTGGCAGTGTTTACCTCATGATATTTTTTTATTTGGTGACACTTAGCTACGTACTATTCATAGATGGTAGAGACTAAAACTTTATTCCCTTATTAAAAAAACATTAAGGCCCTATATTTTCTTGCTTTCTATAGCATTGATCTATTTTTAGGGTCAAATTTTAGGTCTCATAAACAGGGAGGGTTTTTGGAGGAGAGGATGGTCCAAACAGTTGCAGGATCCAATCACCCAAACCCCACAATGCATACAGGCAATGAATGTAACACAAGTTGTGTGGTACAGAATACAGTGACAATTACACTCTCGGTGGAATATCAAATTCCAACCTAAATAGCCTAATTTATTAAGTTAAATAGCTGTTTGGATCCTTTCATTTGGAGGAAATTAAATCGTAACAAGATGCCTCAAGTTGATACGGAACCAAGTTCAGAATTCATGCCTCCAGATCTATGGGAACTTTACTATTTACTCAGCAAATTGATTCGTCTCATATGTTTATCGATTATAAAGCAGATTAATCAAACGTGTTACATGTTATGCATCATTAGTCGTCCATTTGCTAACCTCCTTGACTGAATCTTTGTTGCCTACGTAGGCTGGTTGAAAATATGCGCAGCCATCTTTTCTGGTAGTGCTTATTAGCTAATGGATTTAACTTTTCATGATACTTAACGTTTGGGCATCAGGTTGCACTTTCAGATTAATATACCTTGCGTTTGGCTCTTTTCTGGGAGCACGTCACCTTACATTTTGCAACTTGCACTTGTGTCCAACTTTCCTGCGAAGATGTGATCATTTACTCATAACCTCTGATCAGATATTTTGTATGAGAGTGTGTTTCATATGCTGTTATTACTATAATACTAGACTAGATTTTCCTAATTTGAGCAAAAGGGATTTTGGGTGCAGCTAGGCGTGCAGCCTGATCACATTATATTTATTAGGACTTTACTAACACCCGCATGCAAACACGAATAAAGTTCTGCCTGCATGACCCTTCCACGTCTATCTTCTTCCTCGGCTCCCTCGTCTCATCTTTTTCCTTTGTCCTCTTCCCCCAGCCGCCTCCTTACCTGCTTGGTTTCGGCTCCGCCGTGCTGCCTACGACTTGGCACCGGTGCCTTCCTCCGACGAAGCGCGCTAGGGCTTCACCGGAGCTCCCTGGCCATGACCGCAGCAGCGGAGCTCCAGCGAAGCCTTAGCACGCCCGTGGCAGCCACCATTTTCCTCTCCCCCTCCACCCCTCCCACTGTCGTCGTGACCTTCGACAACCTCCGGCCATGGCGCCCCCGCCGAGCCCTAGCCTGGCCATTTTAGCCGCGACTAGCTCCCCTAAACCACCCACCGGCCATCCCCAATGCCTTGCCGGCCATCCTCCCCTAAACCCTAAACCCCGATCGGCCATTCTACATTCTCCAGAGTTGGCTTCTTTGTCTGATGACTTCCTCCTCGCTGGAACCCTAAGCGTCGCCGTCTTCTTCGTCGACGTCGGTGCGGGTGTGGTCAGGTGTGTGGTTGGGAGAGAGAGAAGGCTCTTTGGTCGGGCGAATCGGACGACATGTGGATGGACGAGCCCTTGTTCTTCTAAACGGTTGTTTAACCCATTTATACACCATTTAAAAGGTACACAGTGGTAGACCGTTTCCATTTAATCGGTTGTTTTGCCCGTTTAAATGACCATTTTATCCGTTTAAACATCTATATTGTCCGAATAATGGGATAAATAGGAGGTAACCGACTGTTTACCATTTAGCGTTTAGGATAATATGGACGAGCGTGAATCCTACGGCGCACATGGTGTGCATGTCGAGGCACGAGATACTGCAAGTGCGGATGGAAGTAAGCATTTCCGTATATCCTATGGATGAAGGGTGACCCCCGAGGCTCAATGTTGTGTGAAATGCTTGAAGTCAAAAGCAGCCGCTTCGTATGTCACAACTCTGCTGATCCATTCCACGATGCCTACAAGTTTGTCCAGACGCTCAAAACTTCAACACTTCATGAAGTTGACCGGAGAAGAGTTGTGTATCATTCCCAGAAAATTTAAGATGTGGACACGACACAATATGACACAAGAGTAGATACTACTAGCTAAATAGTGGTGGAGGCGGCTGTAAATCATACGAATATACTCCCTCCGTTCCAAATTATAGATTGCTTTGACTTTTTTATACATTTATTTTGCTATGTATTTAGATATAATAATATGTCTAGATACTTCCTCCATACTCATAAAACTCAAGTTTTGGAAAAAAATGTTTAGATCAAACATTGAAAACATAAACTATCAATAACTTTTAAAATATTTAGTTTGAAAAGGTGAAAGTTATACGTATATATTCACATTGAAACCCACTATTATAAAAGTAATTTTATTTTTATTTTTTATATTTTTTTAATAAAAAAAAGATGAATAAAATTAAGTTTTGGAGACCGTGTCTTTGTCCAAAATATTAAATTTTATGAGTATAGAGTAGTACATAACAAAATGGGTGAAAAAAATTAAAATGACTTATAATTTGGAACTGAGGGTGTAAAAAACTGTGTTTCTGTAACATTGAGACTATGTCAATTAAGGCCCTGTATATATTTTCATGCTTTCTGTAGAGTTAATCTGTTTTCAGGGTCCATGTCAATTAAGGCCTTATATGCATTTTCTTGCTTCAGGTCTTGTACGTACACAGTTTGGATGAGAGGATGAACCTAAGTTCCAAAGGAGTTGTAGGATCTCCAATCATCCAAACCCTCCTAATGCGAAGTTGCGAACAGGTAATGGATATAACACAAGTTGTGTTGTGTGGTACAGAATAGAGAGTGACAATTACACATGCTGTTTTCTACTCCCTCATCAGTCTCCAAACAAACACTGCTCCAATCAAATGAAGCTAGTCTAGTACAGGTCCTCGTTGACCACCTCTTTCTTGCTCTTGCTCTTTCCCTCCGTCGTCTCCTCCACCATCTGCACGCTTTTGCCATCGTCGCTGCTCCCCTCAGCCTCGGAGGCCGCCGCCGGTGCAACCTTGAACTTGGCGTAGATGTCCCCCCTGTAGAAGTTCCTTGTCCTCCAGACCAGCACCAGCGACACGAGCGCACCGGCGAACGTGACGCCCGTGATGATGAGGAAGGGGCGCTTGAAGCACACCGTCCCCTTGCAGACCTTGTCCCCCACGGCGGCCACGCCGCCGTGCTGCTTGGTCGCCTCGGCGTCGTACATGCGGCCGGTGATGATGACGTTGAGCACGTAGGCGCCGGCTGGGCTCGCCGCCGAGCCGAAGTTGAAGAGCGACGAGTAGTACTTGAGCCCGAACACCTCGGAGATGATGGCGAACAGCAGGGGCCACTGCGCGCCGAAGCAGAAGCCGATGATCACCGACGCGGCGTACAGCGACTGCGACACGCCGAAGGCGATGAAGAGGTGGCCGATGCAGGAGACGAGGAGCACCGCGGTGAGCACCAGCGGCCGCGGCATCCTGTAGCGGGCGAGGAGGAACTCGGAGATGTAGCCGGCGCCGGCGCGGCCGGCGTAGTTCCAGATGCTGATGAGCGAGACGAAGGTGTTGATGCTCTTGGCCGGGTACCCCAGCGACTGGCCGATCTGCGCCATGTTGTCGATGGCCGTCAGCGTGCCGCCGATGCCGAACACGGAGATGACGAAGAGCACCAGCATCTCCACGCTGACCAGCGCCTGCATGATGGAGTAGTCCTCCCCGAGCGCCGGCGGCTTGAACATGTTGGTGAAGCAGCCTGCTATACCGCCGCCGCCGCCGCACAAGGGAGGCGATTCGTCGTCGTCCTGCTTGCCACCATCAGCAGCGCTCGCCTTTGGTTCTTCGACAGCGATGGCCGGCGGGTTCTGCAGCGACTCCTCGAGCTGGGAGACGGCCTTGTACTCCTCCCTGACGACGACGCCGACGGGGCAGAAGAGGATGATGAGCAGCGCCGTGGCGGTGACGACGTACGCGGCGTGCGAGAACTGCACCTGCTTCTCCACCACGATCATGACGAGGAGGTAGGCGGCGAGGGCCAGCGAGAGGTAGAGGAAGTGGTAGAAGGGCGTGTTGTAGGGCTTCCCGCCGTCGTGGCGGCGGGCGTACGGCAGGACGCGGATGGTGTAGACGGTGAAGATGTTGAAGGCGGCGGGGAGCCAGGCGACGAGGAGGACGAGCGAGGCGGCGTCGTCGCCGTAGATGGCGAGGTAGAGCTGCGTGTAGATGGCGCCGCTGAGGCCGACGAAGGCCTTGAGCAGGCCGATGACGATGCCCCGGCTCTCCGGGAAGTTCTTGACGCAGGCGACGAGCGCGCCGGTGTTGGAGAAGGTGAGCGCGTTGGCGCCGAAGCAGATGTAGAAGCACATGAGCCAGACGGGTGGCGCCGCCGTGCGCCCCGTGAGGGCGAGGTATATCATGAGGTAGCCGACCAGGTTCATGCCGGCGCCGATGAGCAGGACGACCCACGTCGGGGCCACCTGCTGCACCAGGCCGGAGATGATGCCGACGTTGGTGCCGAGGTCCTTGAAGAAGGAGAGCTTGTTGAGCGTCTCCTGGTTGTAGCCGAGCTTGGAGCGGAGCACCTTGGAGTACAGCGCGAAGATGTAGGTCGACCCGGACGCCGCCATCACGATGATGGAGGCGTACACCACGAACCACCGGCTCTTCACCACCCGTGACGCGAACTCCGGCGTGCACATGGACACCTCGCCGCGGGCCATGTCGCCGGGCCGATCGATGTCTCCGGCCGCCGGCCGGCTATGTACCCTCTTTAATTTGCCACACACTTTGGCTAGAGAGGTGGAGCTATGTATAGCTAGCTAGGAGAAGGCACACACAGCACAGCTTGACGCGCTGCGAGTGGTACTTATAGGAACGCGTGCACTAGCTAGCCACTTGCAGTGTTTTTTTAGAAAAATTATCACTTGCGATGGTTGACTAGCAATGTAATGTGTGCACTGAGCAGGAGACACGTACGTAGATACTTCCTGTTCTGATTTTTTTAGATAAATACTTATATTTTTGTTGCATATCTAGATATATATATATATATATATATATATATATATATATATATATATATATATATATATATATATATATATATATATATATATATATATATATGTATGAATATAGTGTAGTCGACTTACTAATAACAAGATCCCTGCTGCGCTAGATCAGTCCTGATAAAATAATTTAAATCATATAAATTCTGTTATTTGAAACCATATATACCTTTTCTATAATAATAATAATAATAATAATAATAATAATAATAATAATAACAACAACAACAACAACAACAACAACAACAACAACAACAACAATAACAACAACAACAATAACAGTAGCAGCAGCAGCAACAACAATTATTATATACTCAATTCCATCTCTAAAAACAGTACACACAATCTAATCATATATTTTGTAGAAATTAGCCAAAAAAAAAGGTCAAAATCTATCTTTTAAATAATGTGAATCCTATCTCCGAAAAGTCTTTGTTGTTTGTAAATTGATGGACTAAATAGAAATACAATAATATTTTGCCAAAAAAGAGAAAGAAAAACAATGAAGAATTTGAACGGATGTGCAGCATAAATAAACCTTCCTTTCTAAACTAAGTATGGTTAGGGATTTTGTTTCCACGTTGTCCCCACTCTAATTCACATGTAGTATGTTCCAACAGCAGTGGAGATACGCGAGATCATACCAGGTCCGAATCTGACAGCTAGTGCTTGCTGCTACGCAAGGGACGTTGTTTGGCTAGCAGCCGTTTGACTTCATCAGTATAATAGTCTGCCAAGTAGTGCTCATGCGTGCAACGAGCGCAGCATGGATATACCGTTGCAAAGTATATATGCAAGTGTTCCTGCAGCAGCAAGTTGATGTGTGTTAGCTGGCAAAGACTTTGCGATCATGTGTGGATAGATTGGATTCGCTGAAGTGGATTTCTTAATAATCAAGCAAATAACTGTGGAATCTCTCGGCTCTAAAGACGAGGGAAAAGAATTATTGGTTTTGTTGTTCACTAGTACACAAACCATTTCTCTTGACACTAGCGTTTCATTTCTACTGGCGGTTTCGCTTGAGAACAACCTGTAGAAATCGGCTCTATTTCTACAGGCGGTTCCTTAAGAAATCCGCCAGTAGAAATACATGATTTCTACTAGCGGTTCCTTAAACCGCCAAGTAGAAATCATGTATTTCTACTGCTGGATTTCTTAAGGAACCACCAGTAGAAATCGATTTCTACTGGCGGTTCCTTAAGAAATCCGCTAGTAAAAATAATTTGAAATTAATTTTTTTGAGTTTTTCAAACTTCTTCGGATGGAGAAACTCCCAAAATAAAATCTGTAGATCTTGAAAAGTTATAAAACTTTATAGTTGACAACTTTTTCATTTGAAATAATCTTGTTATGGAAAACTACGACCGAAATTTTTAAATTTAAAATTCAAATTTTGCAAATAACCTCGGATGGAGAAACACAATAAATGAAAGTTGTAGACCTCGAAAAGTTATAAAACTTTGTAGTTCACCACTTTTTCATTTGAATTCATTTGGACTCTCAAATATTTAATTTTCCGTCGGGTTTGAATAATATGTGGGGACAAAAATGATATCTAGACACAAGTGAGTGTGTGAGTGTGTGGTGCAGTAGCAAGGGAGGGATCACGCGAGGCCGAGGTCTCGTGGGTTCAAATTCCACCGGCCATGTAACGCGCGATTTTATGCGAAAAAATGCGCGACGTGCGACTCCGACGGAGATGGGCGGGCTGGTGCCTCCTCCAATTTAAAAAAAAATATTTTTAGCTGTCTTAAAAATATTTTTTTGCTATTTTTTTCATATTTTCTGGGCAGCGAACCGCCTGTAGAAATCGATTTCAACCGGGCGGTTCTCAAACAACCACCAATGGAAATTTGCTATTTTCACTGGCCTCTCCCACTGGCGGTTTGAAAAAACGCCAGTAAAAATCGGTTCAGAACCGCCTGTAGAAATATTCTGTATACTAGTGGTTCTTAGTGTGTGTTCTGTTCCACACTTTTTCATTCTACTCTACCAATTTTAAAATGGAGCATCTTGGCCCTAGAATAGGTGGATCTGTTTGTCATACGGTACCAGTCTAGCTCCTGCTCCAAAAATAGGATGTTTTTCTTGTAAGTTCTATTATACCCTTGGATAATGTTTGGTGCAGCATACGTGAATGACTATTTTTTCCTTTTTTGCAAATTGAATTATAATGTAAAAAATAGTATACTTCCAAAGAATGGGGGTTTGTGGAAGGCTAAGGATGGTTGGTTGATCTTTAGTTGAATGTTGGCTCCTTTCAAACATGACAAGTGAAATTCCGTGTGTTTTTGTTCTTAACTTTCAGACCAGTATGATTATTAGGGAAGTTATCGAACAAGTATTTAGTTACTAGTATTAGTACTCTCTCCATTTCAAATAGTAAGTTGTGTTGGATTTTCTAAAAGACTTAGATTTTATTACACATTTAGACATACCATACAACACTACAAGAATTAAGTCTTTACATGACGGATTACTTTGGTCACAGACAGTCAAAAACGCGTCACGGTTAACTTGCCATGACGATCAAACAAACCGTCATGTATTTCGCGCCATACATTTGCTGGACTGAACTGAGCTGTCACAGATTAGCATTTGTGTTCGTCATGGATTAGCCATCTGCCTCATATAACCAGCCCATATTCAAACCCAAATCCAAACCATAGTGACGAAAAAGAACATCATAAATTCGTACCAAATCACCACAGCATTAACAATACAATTAACATTAAAAGCCTGCTCACAATGGAGAAAATATTGCTCATCATTTTTATTGAAACCATCAAGATTTGTTGTACTTGTACAATTTTTCACACGACATACCAAGGCAATAACCAAGCTACACTCAAATATAAAATACCTATACAAAACTAAGATGTTGGCTTGTATAACACACAACTCATATGATCTGCTCGCACAGCAAAAAATAGCCACCATAAGCACCTTGATCCTCTAGATGCATAGTAAAACGTATTTACCTAGAAAAGATGAAATAATTTACAGTTTGAAGTGAAATGTTGTCAACGTGCAAATATGGTAAGTAAATAGAAGGACAAGAATTTTGTACTTCATTTTGATGACCACATAAAACTAGAATTATGTTTCTAATTTGACTCTTTTTGTCTTGGTTTAAGCTATTGTACGTGGAGGATTTGACCCTCTTGGTTACAACGGATGAAACCAGATATGCTTCCGGTTTATAGATCACCTTGGTTCCTTATCATTATGGGCTCCAACCACCCCTATTAATATAGGTTTGGGTGTCTCTCAAAGGTTTTTTTTTTTGTAATGTTCACTTTGATTCACCTTAATGTTTGTATCATCATTAAACTCCACCAAACCCTGTAAACGTAGGCTATTTTTAGGTGCGGATGTGACAACAACCGTCCCTAGAAATTAACTTCTAGGACAGTTGGTATTACCACCGCATCTAAAAACAAACAAAACAAAGAATAAAAGCCCCTTTGTTTGTCTTCAAGATAGAACTATAAGCCAAAGAGGAAAAAGGGAGGTTCAAAGTTCAAA
Organism: Chrysopogon serrulatus; assembly: GCA_015844335.1. Lineage (NCBI taxonomy): Eukaryota > Viridiplantae > Streptophyta > Magnoliopsida > Poales > Poaceae > Chrysopogon > Chrysopogon serrulatus. Next base: position 149,123 of record JADLZL010003585.1, on the reverse strand, counting down.
CCCTGAAATTGCATATCTAAAAGGGTAGGATTATTTAGCCCAAATCTACCATTTTCTCTAACAACAGGGTTAGGTTTTGAGTCATTGCTTGAGAGAGAGATGGAGAGGAAGAGAAAGACACTAGTACAGAGATCATTTCTCTTAACACTAGCATTTTATTTCTACTGACGGTTTTTATTAACTTCAGTCAATAGAAATCGGCCCTATTTCTAGTGGCGGATTTATTAAGAAACCAACAGTAGAAATATGATTTCTACTTTAGTGGCGGATTTTTTAAGAAACCACCAGTAGTATTTCTACTGGCGGTTTCTTAAGAAATCAACCCCTAAAAATAGTTTGAAATTGATTTTTTTGAGTTTTTTAAGCTTCCACGGATGGAGAAACTCTCAAAATAAAAGTTGTAGATCTCAAAAAGTTACGAAACTTTGTATTGATAAATTTTTCATTTGAAATCATCTTTTCAAGAAAAACTATGTCCGAATTTATTAAATTTGAAATTCAAATTTTACAAATGACCTCAGACGGAGAAACTCCCAAAATAAAAGTTGTAGATCTTAAAAAGTTATGAAACTTTATAGTTGACAACTTTTCATTTGAATTTATTTAGGGCCTCAAACACTCAATTTATACTCGATTTTGGATAATATGTGGGGAAAGAAAAAGAAATATGGACATATATAAGTGTGTGATGCAGTAGTAGAGGAGGGATTGTGTGAGGTGTAGGTCACGGGTTCGAAGGCCAACAGCCATGAAGCACGCGAAAATTGCCCACGACTTGCCACTTTGACAAAGACAGGCGAGTGAGGCCTCTGTAGTGCTTAAATTTTTTTCATATTTTTTAATATTATTTTGCTATTATTTTGTGTTTCTGAACAACCATTTCTACGGGCGGTTAACCAGTACAAATTGATTTGTACTGACAGTTTTCAATAAACCGGTCATTGCCACTAGCCTCTAATACTGACGGTTCCGAAAAACGCTAGTACAAATATGTTCGGAACCGCCAGTAGAAATCTTCTCTGTACTAGTGAGAGTTAAAATATTATTTGTGTGAGTTCTTGCAAATTGTTTGCCTAATTCAAGATGTGCTAAAATTTTGTTAACTACATTTATTGGCTTATTGAGGATTTAATTTTATCTCACTAGAGAGAGGCTAGGTGTCATCAGGTGGTTCGACAGTTAGATTTCAATAAACGAAGAGCTTTAGCCCAACTTATTTGTGAAGGCCTCTTGGGTAGAGATGGTTACCAAAACCAACTGCATAATAATTGTGGCTAAAAAAATTCTCTAGTACCCCTCTGTTCCAAATTATAAATCGCTTTGATTTTTTTGGTACATCTATTTTACTATGTATCTAGATATTAGCAAAATAGATGAATCAAAAAAGTCAAAGCGACCTATAATTTGGAACGGAGAGAGTATCAGATAAAAAAAAGATGGGAACTGCTCCGGTACTCTCTTTTATAAAAATTGCTCGAATCTCAAAGCAAGGATTAAAGGAATTAATTTTCTTTATTAATTTACACCTAGATCCCGCCTGGGCTCAGCCCATCCAAGCCCAGCCTGAGGTGAGCCCAGATCCAGATGGGAAGTAACGTGCGTGATCTGCTGTTAGTTTTTCCCGTTCAATCGGCGTTCTCTTCCTTCTCACGCACGGAGCGGCTCTCCATCCCGAGCGACGGAGCAACGGCGGCCACCGTCGGCCAACGTGCTACCGGCCTTGGAGCTGTACAACTGGACGTTGTTCAAGAAGAAGCACGCCGTCATGCCCACCGTGTGCGCCGCTGCGGCCGGTTGAAGTGTCAGTGATAGGCAGCGGGGGCGGCGTCCATGTCCATGCACGTCACCCTTGGCCCCCTTGGTTGTGATGCCGCGAGAGTTGCCGCAGCCACAGCCGCCGCCGAACCTACACCTATCGATGGCCGGTGGAGCGCCTCCCGTGGCTGGTGGCGGCGCGCGCGAGGGCCGGTGCCTACCGCAGCAGTGGGCGGAGGCGCCGAACCTCCTTGCCGCGCTGGCGCTGCTCGGTCACCCGCGCCCTTGCTGCTCGGTCGCCCGGTGCGTCGCTGCATGTTCGCTCGATGGGAGCCACCGCGGTGCGGCGTGAGAAAGGAAAGAGAAAGCCGACCAAAACGACGGACTGACGGAGACCTACAGACGTTACTTCTAGTCTGGACTCAGGTTGGACTCAAGCTGGGTTTGGACGGGCTGGGTCTAGGCGGGATCCAGATGCAAATTAATAAAGAAAATTAATTCCTTTAATCCCTGCTTTGAGATTCGTGCAATTTTTTCTAAAAGGGAGTACCGGAGCAGTTCCCAAAAAAGATTCATGAGCATTTTTAGTCCATCTGATCTTTGAGCCACAGATAAGTTAGAGAGCACGCCTCAAGCAAGGGAACGATAGCCAGTGTGGCAGCAGTTGGCATGCACATGACCAAAATCGTCACAAATCGTCACCCAAGTTGTCCAGTTGGGATAGATAGATACTCGCTGGTCACGCTGGGGAGATGTGATTTAATTTGCTGTCGATGCCATCATAATTAGACCCATCAAGTAGTTAAAAGATACTCCTATTTAGTACGTTATTGCTTTGATATGCAATGCAATCCTGCTGATTGAGAATTAGTACTAGTAAATAAAGAGCCACGAGGTCTGACCTTAGAGCTTGCGCGCGATTATTGTAGTTGCTTCATCAGTAAATAAGCAGTGGGAGCTGCACGCTTCCATGAACAGGGGGAGTGATGGGGATCCATCGGATTGAGTAGAATATCCGATATGCATCTCGGTGGATTTTGACTAATTGCATGTTATACGCTGCTGTTACGAACCGTTAGACCATCTGATTGATTGATTGATTTATTATTGTTATTATACAACAAAATATCTGCTTGCGTTGAACTGTGTGAGATAGCGTATGTGATGCTCATACATTCTGTGGACTCGTTCCAGTTGGTGAGGGATCGATCGTGGTGATATATGTATATATATACTTGCATCCTTGCATGATGTATCATCAGTTGACTACTCCACATTAGAATGTGCTTGCTGGGCTGCACACCGTTGGCCGCTCGCGCGCATGCACCATGCATATGCATCTATATTAATTATTTTTGGCTTAGTCGTCATATATTAGGGGCGGCTAGGGCCTAGGAGGGAGAATTTCTCTTAATTTGCATGAATGATTCCAAGTTTGAAGTTTCTTCCAAGCTCAAATAAAGCAAGTAGTAGTTATTACCTTGACTCTGAACTGTCTATATGGACAACAATCACGGCGTGTGTGGCTGCGGAAGAAATGTTCCATGTTCTATCAGTTCCAAATTATAAATTACTTCAGATTAATTTATCTCAAGTCAAGTTTCATGAGTTATTAGAGAAGCAACAGGAGGACCAGTTCAAATATATCATGTCACTCGATCATTGGGCACGCTGTAATATGAACATTTCGAAAATTTCAGTGGATAATAAGAATTTTAAGTAGTAGTTCAAGATAAGCTTGCTGATTCCATGATTCTGATTCAGATGAGCTAGATTATATACTCGATGGATACTGAGAGTTTGTGACAGCGCTATTATATATTCGTCCTCTGACCACACGTATAGTACAGAAGCCAAAGATGCATATATGTCTACTACACGTCTGCTACTTTCACAACTGGAGTGCCTGAATCGTCAAAAAGGACGTGTGAAGTCAAAGATGCATATGTCTACTACACGTCTGCTACGCCTATTGGCTGGTCGTCTCGCCGTCTGGAGTTGACAACAAATAATTCTCTAAAAATAATGAAACATGCACTCGATCGGTGTACCGTGTATAAATCATCAGGATTACGTCGCATTCAAGCACTTTGCTCTGATCTCATGCATGATAGACGGGAGATAAAGGCCGCAAATCCTCCAAATAAACTAAAGGACATCTTGGGTTCCTACTAGTTTGGAACTTCGGATAAAGCACGGGCTACTGTGATGTAACGTCGTCGTCGTGGTACGGCCCAGGCGGACAATAATAAATGAATACATGGAAACACCAAGAAAAAGAAACAAACAGTTTTACACACTATCAGGGGCCAAACAACCGGCCTGCTAAGCCCCCGAGTAAGCAATCACCACGGCCATCATTAGCAACGCGATTCGGCCTATTGAAAGGCCAAATCGCAGGCCGTCGTCCTACCCTGCGACAGAAGGCCCACGAACGAACCACACCACGCGGCCCCAAGCGGAGGGGTCGGAGCTACGACCCCTAGGGCGCGCGGCTCGCACGATCCTCCGACCGGGCGTGAGAGCCTCCGGGACCTCAACCTCGGAGGGCGTGCCCCGCACGACCCCCACGCTCGCCTTCGCACCGAAGCAACCCCAGGCTTGCACCGTAAGCCTGGGGTACGGCGCTGTGGTCAAGATTCCTGGGTGACGAGTCCGCACACGTCCACTCCGTCTGTGCCTTGCGCAGGGCATGGGCAGACGCTTTTTGACTACACTGTTAGTTCGAGCAGGGCATGGAACGGTGCTTGACCGCACTGTTAATCAGGAGCAGGGCGTGGTTCACCGTCTAATCGACCTGATGGCCGGACGGACCGGACAGCCCGTCCGCCACCAGCCCACTCCCGTGCCATATGCCGCCATTAAATCTAACCCAATACGATAAGATTTCTAATCAACTGTTCAACCTCTCCGTCCACTGTGAGGACATGGGCAAGCACTCCGGTGATACGACAACACTGGCAATCATCTCGAGTCGACGTAAACAAAGCAAGGAGAAAGGACGCCCCGACCCAAGGGAGGCAGACGAGCCACTCCACCATTGTCCTTTTTCCTTCTTCTTTTCTTCCTTTGCACTACACGCCCACTCCCTCTACGAAACTTGTAAGGCCGTCTCCTCCCTTCATCTATAAAAGGGAGGGCGAGCCGTTCTACATAAAGGGAGAAAGCAGAGATCACCGAAATACATCGCACACATCACCACACACGCCACGATATTGGCACCACGCTCAATCAGACTTGGGAGCCCCTCCCTCTCTCGAACCGTTTGTAACCCCTACTACGAACCGTCGCTAAGTAACACAACCCATTCGAACTGGACGTAGGGCCTCTCGCCCGAACCAGTATATCTCCCTGTGTCCTCTTAGCGAACCATCCGGACATAAACGCGCATCTATAAATTTACACCGACACACACGTATCAGTACTAAGTTTTATACTGATTTAAAGTATAATTAACTAGCAAATGTATCTGTGCGTTGCAGTGAAATCTAATAGGTATAGAAATTGGACTATCTTTTCTAACGCAAAAGACCGTAAGTGAGGTCCCCACGGTGCAAAATTTTTTTATAAAGGAGAGACAAACAGAATTACAAGGATACTTAGAGAGGGGGAGGAGGGGGAGAGCTGTACAAAGCCGAACAGACTACACGAGGGGGGACGAGGGGGGACGAGGGGGAGAGCTGTACAAAGCCGAACAGAGCTACTAGACTACCACAGAAAAGTAGAGAGAAAGAATTGGATTTCATATCATCGCTAGCCACTATTTGAAGTCATATGAGCATAGATCATGAGTCCGTGTCATATACAAATATATGGAGGGTGCCACCAAATACATAAGAATCAGACTTTTGATCATCGTTAGACGTTAAGTTATTCTAACTCTTATAACGGTATAAGCATGGATCATGAGTCTGAGACATATATAAGACACAGAGGGTGTGAGAGGTAGTTAGGAGGTGGGACGAAAAATTGGGGGAGTTATCTCTTTAATCTTAGATATAAATACATACACAGAGTACTTTTGTTAGCACTGCTAGACATTGTGGGTATATCCCTTCAAGTTATCTTACTCATAAGCAATGTGGTGAAAGTCTTAAAAGGTTCTTTATGTCACCATACTACTTAAGAGTACAGTCTACAACATAAGGCCTTATTTTTTAAAAAAAAATAAAAAAGTGTGATAGTAAAACATACAATACGTACACAAGAGTTTTAACTTAACCTAAGGATTATAGAAATGTATAGCGATCGATAAGACTAGTATTCAAAAATTTAAATATAGATGAATAACATCAAAATATGGACTGAAACAAGAACCACCATAATTTAAGACAAGATTTCAATAAATACATTTTAATATACACAAATGTACCATGCAAATGAAAAGGAACTATGCATATGTATAAAAATGTAAAGTAAAATACAGGGGCAGTCATCGAATTTGTGTGTTTCTTAGGTCCAATAGAGCTGATCAACTCTGCACCACGACGCCGTATATGCATGAGACAACTACTGAATCAACACTTAATAGCAAAGCAATCGTTCGCGTACCTCTCTTCCACCGAAGGAGCACTAGCTTTATTTGGCCTTGCCATCCCTACTATAGATGATGTCATGGCCTTGGATGTCGAGGATGATGAAGGCATGCAGTGGCGGATCCAGGATAAGGATTAAGGGGGGGCTAAGTAATTGAAGTTTTGTGCTAGAGCTAAAAATTAGTGATAAATTTAAGACTTAGCTACAGTAATTTAGTGGAGATTTAATACTTATAAGGGGGGCTGGAGCCCACCTAGGCCCCCCTTTGTAACACCCTCGGTGTTACGCGCTAAACCGTTTGCTAAACCATGTCATGAGCATCATGTTTATGTATTGTTGCATGTGGCAAAATAAGAATTAAGTTTTATTGCTCTAATTCTCAATTGAGCTCTAATTTATTCCTGGTCCAAATTTTTGTCCAGCACAGCTCAACTCCCTTTTGTCATCCTGATCCAACTCTATCTCTTGCTATTCATTTTCCTTTTAATTCCCTGATCGCGCTCACAGCACATTCCCAGAACAACCCTGTATTGCACGCGCACCGCGATAACCGACCACAGCAGCAGCATCACACACGCTACTCATTAATCAGATGTAGACTCAGCCCACCGAGCACGCCGCTCACTTGTTTCTCGTAGCAGCACATTCATGCACCATGGTCATGTGCATGACAGTGTTCAACCAGTAGAATATACACGTCCAGCCCAAAACACACTCCTCAACCAATTACGAGCATGCAAGTCCAAATATTGACTAATCCAAATATTTTGCTATTTCCAAAAATGGATTAGCAGCCGATAATAAGACCACCGTATCTCCAACCTCGCAACGCGTCGTTGCCTGTGCCTTTACTTCCCTTGCTAGCTGCGTCTATCGATTTCTCCCCAAGCTGTAATCAGGTGAGACAGGCAGCGACGTCTCGTGGAAATTCTCACGTCACACATATATTATTGGGAGGATACATCTCTCTTCCTTCCTTCAATCAGCAATTTCTTATCATCATTCTCCAGTCATCAGCCCCATCGTCAAGTCGCTTAGCCACTGCGCTCTGCGAAAATTATGCTGCCCTCGTGCTGAGCTGCACCAGACTTCCAACTAGGAACACTGTAGCACCGTGGAAACACTGTAGCACCGTGGAAACACTGTAGCACACAGAAACACTGTTCGCCCTAGTAGCACGTTTCTGCCAGCAGCATATTTATTACACTTAATCAAGCTAATTAGCCACCGACTGTCGCTGTCGTGCAGTAACTCACCTGCAAGCCGTGTCTCATCTCTCCACAAATTTATCAAAGCATGTCGCGTGATCTCCGCCGCAGTGTGTCGCACACGTCGGGTGTCTTTCCCAGTCCAAGCTCCACCTTCATCCCTGCGTCTCCCGTCTTTCAAAGGATACGCCGATCAGTCTTTCTTTCACGCAGAGCCGTCCCGCTTCGCTGCTCACTTACTTCTTCCTTCCAAATTAAATTCCGTTGCTCTTGCCGTGAGTGAGGTGCCCTTTCGATCTCGCTCCCTGCAACTGGCCTAGGTAGCTAGTCTGCAATAATTCCCTTTATTGTCCATTATTTTCTTGACCTGTGGTCTCTTTCTCCATTAATTGCTTGGATTAAGGACCTCAAGTCTTCTTCTTCTTAATTGGCCTGGTTGTCACGTTGAAGGACCAAATACGTGAAGCCTTCCATCACGTGAAATCCAAATATATGACCAGCTGGCCAAAGTCTAATCACCCTTTTGTGATTAATTAGCATCCACATTACACAATCATGTCTTCACCATCAGAACTCCGATTCCATCGATTCTTCTTTCTAAATTCATCTAAAGTCATGCTCTACCTATCCATATCATTTCTTCATCTCTAGAGCTCATTTGAATTTAGTCATTTTTGTGAAACCAATTTTGTTAGCTTTCTAAAATTCATGATCTATCTATTGGTGTAATTAGTTCATGCAGTTCGGTTATGTTTCAGTATATATTTAATTGTTCTAATATACTTGTATTTAATAGACTAATTTAGAAAGTGATTTATCATGGCAATATATTAATAGATTTAGCTCTAAGATTCATGTGCAGTAGCTTTGTTATATATATACATGTACTCTCTATAATTTTGGCAGCTCTAGAATAGTTGGTTAAATAAGGTAGCTAACACACCATAGTTAAAGTATATAATAAAAAGGACTAGAAAGCAGTTATAACCTAATGTTGTCATGAAGTGAAGCTTTATGAACTTTGATGCCAAGCTAGTCATGTTAGTCATTAGAGCTAGCTGTTAGCTTAGTTTTTGTGTGCTTTATTTTAAGAGTTGTTGTTGCCCTTATTCATTGCATCATCATCGCACACTACAAGGAAGCTGGGCTTCTGTGACAATCAGAATATGACGATCGAGCACATTTCTTTCCCCGTCACCGTCGGCCTACAAATGATGAACCGGGTTGTCGCCACGTAAGGTGGGTCACTAAACAGCCTTCGTGACCACCGGAGGATCTCGTCATTGATACAAAGGATTTATATCTTTCCCGTCATTGATCCAATGACAAGACTTAATCGTCATAACAAATTGAACAAAATAATGCCACGTGTATGATGACATGGCATATATGATATGGCAAATGACATGGCACTTCACATTCGGCCCATATAGCATGGGCTTTTTTATTTTTATTTTCAATTACAATCAGCCCAATTGGTCCAAATATTTTTTTGGCCCAACTACAAAATGGACTCAGCCCAATTTATCCAAATATTTTTTTATTTTTATTTTTTATGTATTCAGCCTAACCCAATTAAAGATATCACAGAATATAACCACAACCAATTATACAATTATATTATAATAACATTCCAGCCATAATTAAAAGTTTTCAGCCCATACAAAAGGCACATTCCGTAATACAATTTCCATTTTCCAACTCCATGCAAAAGAAACAAAAAAAACATGCATACAAAATAATTCAGCCAGAATATAAATTCCATCCAACTAGACAAGATTCTACAGCTAGTGCCAAGTTACTGCACCAAAATAATCCAGCCAAGTACATAAATTCCATCCAACTAGATAGAGTTCTAGCCAACTACAATGTTCCTCTAACTAGTGCCAACTGCCAAGTTAGTGCACCAAAAAATTCCACCAATTCCAGCCAACTACAGTAGTTCAGGCCAACTAATATGTTTCTACAGCAGTGCAAAGTTCCTGCACCAAAAAATCCCACCAAACAGCGACAAGTAGCTAAGTCCTAGCATGCATCCTGCCAGCAGCTATTAGCCAGCACCAAAAGTTCATGCATTCCACCAACCAATGCATTCCACCCAACATGTAGCCTGCCAGCGATCAGCAATTCCAACCTACAGGTAACCAGCAGTAGCGCAAAAGGTTTAGGTTCCTGCCAGCAACCAATAGGCTCAACCTGCAACAACCATCAGCAATGCAAAAGGCTCATTAGGTGTATGTTTTTAGTTGCTGCATGAAGATGGAGCCCAAATTGAAACAACAGGAAAAGGCATAGGTTCAAGTTCATGTTTCTAGGTGCAAAAGGGACACAAGAGACAAGTTCTATACCTTGAGTATACAGCTAGCTTAGGGAGGACTGATCTGACCCTGTCCAAATGCTATCATTTCTCGAAGAAGCCTCTGAGTATCTGCTGCCATCTTCTGCAGGTTCTCAATCTCCTCAGCCTGTTTGTCCATCTCCTGAGCTTGTTTGTCCACTTTTGCATCAGATTCTTGTGCCTGCGCCTTCAATCTTTCAAGCTCCTGGTGAAGTTCTGCAGACTCTAGCTTCTTTGCATCCAGTTCAGCTTGTAGCTCTTTCATCACATTGGGTGTCTTGGCAGCAGGCTGCTGAATTCCAACATTGCGCAGAAATGTATTTGACTTGGGTAGAACTTTGGAAACAACTTCAATAGAAGTCTTAGCTTGCTGCCCATCATCCACTGATGGTGAAGTGAGGGCTTCCTGGGCATGCATATCATCCTAGCAATCAAAGCAAGGTTTCAATTTTTCATTATTATATAAATGAAGGTCCATTGGGAAAGGTACTTAATTAGAAAGGAAAGAAGACATGAGTTTAGTACTCACTATAGCTTTCTTCACAGGTTCAAGAAAAACCTTTAGTTTTGCTGCAAAGGGAAATCCTCAAATAGATCAATTGCAAAGTGGGCTCCGTGTCTTTGTATTTCTCTTGCTTCTGCAGTGTTGAGAAACATGAATGAGTAATGGTTATGTTAAAGTACACATAACACAAGAAACAAGCAGTGGCCTCCAAATAAGCATAAGCATGACAAGAGCAAAGTAATCAAACCAAAAGAATACAAATTTCTGGATAAAATATGAGCATATTTTTACATGTTTGAAGTGAGATAATCTACTGCTCTCCCTTTGTGTTTGGTACAGCAGCGATTAGTGCTTGGTCACCTCTTATTGTCCTTGTCTTGCACTATCAGTGTTTTGTGAGACGCAAATAATTTCAGCATAGGAAAATAAATTAATTGCTCCAGTAAAACACATACTCTATAAATGGCTCAACCTCCAGAGTATTGTTGAGGACATACCAAACCATCTTGTCATAATCCTTCTCAAGGTAGGTAATCCTCGGTGCCCCGAGGAGACTGACTCCATGCTGAAAAATAGATAAGCCACCTTCTCTCAAATCTACACGCTCTCTATTTCTGCCCTCACGATTATGTCGTGTCTCAACATCATCAAAATACCTGGAGCAAGCATTCAAACACTCATTTGCGACATATGCCTCTGCAATGGACCCCTCAGGCCTTGCCATATTCCTCACATAACGTTTCAAGGTTAGCAACCTACGTTCAACTGGGTACATCCATCCATACTGAACTGGACCCCTAAGGATTGCGTCATCGATTAAATGAATTGCCAAGTGTACCATGACATCAAAAAAAGAAGGAGGGAAAATTTTCTCGAGCTTGCACAATATTATTGGAATATCACCTCTCATTCTGTTCAAGACATCTACCTTCAATGTCTTAGCACATATTTGCTGAAAAAAGTTACCTAACTCAGCAATTGCTTCATAAATTTCCTTATCCATGATTCCTCGGAGGCTTGCTGGCAATATCCTCTGCAGAAGGATATGACAATCATGCGTTTTCAGTGCCTGTACTTTGCATTCATCAGCAGAAATACACCTTGATAGGCTAGAGGCATATCCATCTGGGAATTTCACATTCCTTATGAAAGCACAAAAAGCAAGCTTCTGGGTTTTAGTCATTGTATATGGAGCATGTGGGACAGTGTATGAATTCCCGTCATGCTTCAAGTGTAAATTTTTCTTTATGCCCATATCCTCCAAATCAAGCCTTGCACTAATTGAGTCCTTTGACTTCCCTGTAATGTCTAGAAATGTCCCTAGAATTGCCTCACATATATTTTTCTCGATATGCATTACATCAAGATTGTGACGTAGCTTCAAATTTGACCAATATGGCAAATCCCACAAACTCGACCTTCGCTTCCAGCATTGACCTTCTTCTTGCCTCTTTCTCTTTCTGTTATCAGGATCCAGGTTTAACATGTGAAACCCTTGCCAATTGCTCATTCAGCTCATCCATAGTAAATTTCTCGAGTTCGCTCACGCATTTCACCCCCATCGAAAATTTTCTTTGTCCTCCAAACATGGTCCCTTGGGAGAAAACGTCGAGCGCCAATATAACAAATCTTGTTCCTTAATCTTCTAGAGCAAGGATTTTTGTCACAACGAACACATGCATAGTAACCTCTAGTAACTCTGCCTGAAAGTGTGCTTAGTGCTGGATAGTCATGAATGCACCATATAACTGCAGCATGGAGATTAAATGATTTTCTGGTCAAAGCATCATAGGTAGGGACACCTTTCCAAAGATCTAACAATTCATCAATTAGTGGCTGCAAAAAGAGATCCATATCCTTTCCTGGGCATGTCGGACCAGAATGAGTAGGCCCATCATGAAGTTCGATTGCTCCATACATCCCCATGGTGGAAAATTATAAGGGATAAGAAATACTGGCCACATGCTATATGAGGCGCTCATCTTCCCAAATGGATTAAACCCATCAGTAGCAAGGCCAAGTCGAATATTCCTTGCATCTCTTGCAAACCAATCATATTTCCTATCAAAATCCTTCCATGCTTCGCCATCACCTGGATGGCTAAGCTCATTGACCACTGGTTTTCTCTTTAGCTTGTGCCATTGTGCCTCCTCTGAGAGTTTTTGGATGCAAATATCCTCTGCAACCTTGGAACCACAGGAAAATGCCTCAAAACCTTATTTGGAATCTGCTTTCTTGTATCTTCATCCTTCCATCTTGAAGCACCACATACAGGGCAGTTATCCTTTTTAGCCAACTCCTTTCTGAATAGAACACAATTATTCGGACAAACATGTATTGAATTATATCCAAGTCCCAATGCACGAATAACTTTCTTTGCTTCAGCATATGATGCAGGAATAGAACATTTTGGAAATGCTAAACTTATAACATTCAAAAAAGCACTGAAAGCAACATTACTGATTCTGTAAAATGATTTGATATGTAGCAACTTCACCACAAAAAAGAAAATCTGGTATATGGACCATCAGGGTGTAGTTCCTGTTTCATCTCTTCTAATATGGTTGCAAATTTAGACTTTGCTGCTGGTTCACGATCTTCAGCTGTGTACAGCTCTTGTACCATCTCATGGATTCTATCATCATCTGGGTCAGCTTCAGGCTCATTCATCTCAGTTTCAACATTGTAGCCAATATCCCAAAATTCAACATTGCAGCAACTATCCCCAGTTTGAGAATTCTCATTTAAACTGACCCCCAATGCTTCTCCATGATGTATCCACCTAGTATATGTGTTAGTCATCCCATAAATATATAAGTGATCCTCTATTTCTCCTTTATGTCGATGTATCCGATTCAAACACCTACGACATGGACATAATATCTCCTGAGTGTCACCCAAATTATCAGAAACAAAATTTATGAACTCAGTGACCCCAGCTAGATGCTCCTTGCTAAATAGTCTAGTATTCACCCAACTTCTGTCCATCTGCGACACAGGGAAATAAGACAATAATCAATGAATCAACAACTGACCATTCACAATAACAGAGTGCCATTCCTTCTAACTTTGACCATGACTCAGTACAAATTTATGCATTCACTATAATGTGAACTTCATGAATATAAACTCAACTATATAGTACCACATCAATTCAATTGGTGAACGAAATAAACAAGGGGACGTATCTACCTTTCGTAGCTGTTCCAAGGGGATACAGGGGCGGCTGGTGTGCACACAGCAATGCCGGCGTCAAAACAGCGGCTGCTGGCTTGGAGATAGCGGCGCGGCCCCGTGGAGACTGCTGTAGCCAGCGGCCGGCGTCCAGCGTCCGGCGTGGAGACAGCCTACAACCGGCAGCCGGCGGCCGACGGACGGCGCGGAGAAAGCCTACAGCCGGTGGCTGGCGAGGAGACAGCCTATAGATGGTGGCCAGCGTGGATCCGTAGCCGTCGCGACGCTGCAGCCAGCGGCCGTCGTGGATCTGCAGTCGCAGCCGGCGGCGGCGCGTTTGTGCGCAGGTGAGTACACTGAGTCTGGACGGGTCGAGGTTTGGTTGCTTCCGTGTTATCCTGTAAGGAATCGATGCTTGTACATTAAAAATTGAACACTGCAATAGACACAAAGACAGGTGCGTTCTAGTGGTAAAAACGTTCAGTTTGATCACAGGGGTGGAGAGTACGATCCCTATGGACGTCAAATTTTTTTCTCTTTTTTTCGTCCAGCTGAGTATGCCCCAATGGTATGCTTGCTTTTTTTTTAATTCCAAAACAAAAGTGCCAGGTTTGGACTAGTTTTTTGTTTATTTGCAGTCCAGACTTAAATAAATAATAGTAATAGAACACTCCAACAAACATTAAACGGCGCTTGTTATATGGGTTCGATCCATGTGTACCTCTTCTTTTTCAGTTTTTTTGCTCATATTGAGGTGACATGTACTCTCTTTTTTTTTACCTTTTGCCCATATTTTTCCTTTTTTTGCCCAGCCTCTCTTTGAGAGCTAACATGGACTAAGGTGACATGTACTAAGAGAGTAGCCACGTAGGATAACATAATATTTTTTAAATTATAATAGTTTTATATTTTATGACGAAAGCAGTAGTTGTCATCGATCTATTGTCACAAAGCCCCTACAAGGTATACTTTGTGACAATGTTTATGACAATGATACGCTTTTGGTCGTAAAATGCTTGTCATCCTGTGAACAGTCGTCATAAACAGCCTGTCTTTATGACAGATAGGTGCTTTGTCATCTGGCAGTCGTCATAGAAGCCCAGATTTCTTGTAGTGGCATGCATGTAGAGAACGAGTCTGTGCTCCTGCTCCCCGACGACGACGTCGAGTTCGAGGAGGTGATCGAGGAGTACGAGGAGGAGATACTCGTACCGGAGGAGTTCCCGGAGTTTCAGGGACCGTGGCTGACTGACTCTACTGACCCGCCTGCCCAAGGCAAGCCCCGGTGCATAACCCCTATTTTTATGAATAAATGAATATATATGTGTTGTGCATTTATGTTACAGGAATTTTATGAAACCCACATGCATATATATATCTATCCTATGAGTCCTACTATAAAGGTTCGAGTAGCTGCTATGCTTAGGTTGTCGGTAGCGTGAGTAACCTGCCGTTACTCACAACAGGAATATACTTTACTCTCATGATAAAATGGTGGAAAAGAGTATGTTGACCGGGCAGGGATGTGGTATGGTTCTTGGTGGTGTGTAACAAGTTATGTCCCGCGGCCACGGGGCTTAATTTGGTTACACGGTTTCCCTGTCCGCGTCAGTTAAGGACCGATCGTTGCTAAGGGTTGAAGGTCAAGTCACAGATCTCCTTATCCCGAACACATACTTGTTAATGGGGGCTCGGAAGGCTTGCTCTCTCTTGTCTTGGGTTCCGGCTCTTTCCGGACCGGCTGTATGGGGGCAGAGATGGTGGAGGTCCTTGCACCACCACGCCGTAAGTGTTGGGGGCTTGGAGTCCAAGTTAGGACGGGGACCTGGAGCCCCGGGCAGGAGATAGTAAGTTATTCTCGTCTGTGTCTAGGATGCAGGCGGGGAGTGTGTCTCGGGGTACCCAGCTGGGCAAATCGATTCACGAATCGCCGTTCAATGAACGGTACGGTGAGGGCTTTATTCTGGCATCGTAGTAAGAAATGGAAGATGAAAGAGGATAAAAATGGTTCTGATTGCTTACCCCTTGCTTGCAATTAGAATAGGTGCTTACATAGTATGGATAGCTATGAGACTAAAATACGGCTTATAACATGAAAGTAAGGATTCACTCCTAGTAATGCTTTTCTGCAAATAAATTAAACTAGCAAGCCATACAGCCTACTCATATCCTTGAGAGTCGGGATATATAATTCCCAGTCGGGTAAGTCTTGCGAGTACATTGTGTACTCAGGGTTTATTTCCCTTGTTGCAGGTTCAGCTTGAAGAGTAGTCTTGTGTGGAGGATTCATCTGGTGGCCACAGACGGAATCCTCGTATCATCTTCGTTAGATGTTTATTTTCGTTCCGCTGTTTTTATTTCCGCACTCTGAACTTTGGTATTGTAATGAATAAATTTCTAAGACTCTTGTTGTATGAAATGGACTAAGTAATGTAAGTTCCGTACTCAATTTGCATCCTGAGTAAATTTGTGGATTTTCGAGTTCTCCCGTCGGGTGTGCTCGACAGAATCTTCTTGAATTAGTGTGCTCACCTGGGTACTTAGTGTCCAATGGAAGACAAGTACCCTTGGGAGCATATTAATTCAGGCGGTTCTGCCACACCCTTTGAATCCGCCCCTGAAGGCATGGGTTGTGGATGTTGCACTAGATTGAAAATCGGAAAGAGGGGAAGAGCATGAGAGAGCACATAGATGGAGCGCTAAAGACCAACATGTAGGCTAGTTGAAGATTGTTTGGATCTGGATGATACACTATGGCAAGTTTGAGGGTGTAAAACTAAATTTTTGATAGTTTTGAACCTAGTCGACACTCTGAAACAAGTTCGGGTACATGAAAATATATCTTGAGAGTTTAGGGACATAAGTCATATCATGAGATAAGTTTTAGGAACGTGCATTTTACTCATCAATAATCGATAGGTTTATCACAACTAGGTAGACTATACAGAGTATGTATTTTGCATATTGTGTTAGAAACAACAAATAGTGAAAATGTATAATTTAATATAAAATTATTTTTATAAACTTAGAAGTATTTATTAAATAATAATTAATGCTTATGCCTGTTAAGATTTTGATTTCTATAGATGCACACATGTTGATGAACCAATGGATTAACCATTAAATTAAAGTCGTATATGTTGGATGATCATAGAAAATCAAGTAGTAGTGAAACCCACAAGGGAAAATCTAGAAATATTGTAAAAGAAGTCTAGAAAACATAGGAAAGTGTATATATGGAGTACTATATAGAGCGCTAGCTTTTTGTTTTTTTGGCGTTAATATAGAGCGCTAGCTCAGTTGGTGTGTGCTGCCGCTGCGGTATGCAGGCCACCGGCCCGAGTTCGATGCCCAGCATTGGCACTGGCCACTGGATGTCTCGCCGGGAACTGTGTTTCCTAAATAAATTTTAAAAGACGTTAAAAAAATACGACTAGGTGACGAATTTCGGTACTTGCTGATAAGCAATATCTATGTGGGTTACTAAAAAAAGCCTAAAGGAAATACACACATTACGTTTTTCTAGAGAATTATTTTTTAAAAAATTTGACTAGTTATATACAAAACATCAATATTTAAATCTAAATAATTTTATTATAAAAATATATTTTCTTATTCCATATAATGATATTTTTATTATATATCATAAAATATTAGTATTGTTAGTATATATATGTAGTTATTAAATTTTTAAAAAATATTTGGCCTTCTGATAAGTGATACTACGTGCAGTTATTTGAGAACCCAAGGAATACAGTACTGCATGTCGATCGTCTGTACGCTGTACCTACGTGTCGGCGCGTCAGACGCCAAGAAGTCTGAACAAGTCGTGGTGACGGTGGAAGAGTCGCACGCACAGCGTGCGGTGTGACCAAAGACGCCAAGCCGTGGACAGCGACTCGGGCTGTGTCCCTGTTCCCACGCGCGCCTTGCTGCATTATTGCATGCCGTCGCGGGCAGCTATCAGCCACGGGTAGTCGATCGGATTTGGCCCACCGCGAGTGACTTTTGAAAAGCGTAATCTAGTAGGAGGACGTGACATACGTATATAGCCGCAGCGTTCCGTGCCGTGAGTTCGATTAGATACACACTAAGCTATCAGAGATCATTCCGTGCACCTGCACGGGCTACTGAATTTAAATGGATAAATGCAAGTCTATGGAACCATCAATTTTTCATGTTTACGTACACACGCATGCATCGTCGCATTTATTTATATAGCTGGTGGTGGTAGATTTCCTCCATTTGAATAATTAATTAGTAAAGCAATCAAGTCAAGATGATATGAGATTTGAGAAATTTGATCCGCTTGCTATAAAAGAAGATGTACAGGTATTGAAATTGACACGCATTTCATTTGCTCGGTCGTGTGTGGCTTTTGCCGACGCCGTCCGTCAATACACGTTTTTTTTTTTTTCATTCTATTCGTTTCAACTAAAAAACTATTTCAGCTTCTCATTCAATGTAAGTACTTTTTTCTGAAAATCAGCTGCAATAGTCATATTCACGGAGAGGTTCACGCCTTACGCCTGCTCCACTCCTGCTCGGGTCGGATTGTGGTGACGTGTTCGCGTGTGATCAGCGAGGTCGGCCGCTGGCGCCGTGCTTTATATATTAGTATATTACACAAAAAAAAGAAAAAAAAATCGTCACGCCTGCTCATGTCCTTTGTCTTGTCCGGCCGCAGATATCTGGTTGGCTAACCCAAAAAAAATCGTCACGCCTCCCCTTGTCCGGCCTGGTTGGCGCACTACCCCCCCCACGCACTACTGCCCAGCGTGCAGGACACGTTGTACATGCTGCGGCGCGTGCAGATTCAAGCGCACGAATTTAAAAGACGAATATACTACAAGGGCATTTCCATAATATTTCTGTAGTTTCGCATAAGTCTTGATTTGCGTGTCTAATCTTAATAAACATATAATTATTTTAGGAGTGCGGCTGTTTTTTTTTTTGGCATGGGAATGTGGGAGTGGGATCAGTAGTGCCTACGTTGCCACCCACTATCTCCATCTCCATCTCCATCCTACTCCTCCTTTTTTGTCTCCCCTGCACTTTGGATCCAAGTTGGCCCAACTCCTTTCCCCTTCTTTCTCTAGCCTTGGCCCATCATCCCAGCAGCACATCACGTGCAGATAATAAAGAAAAAAGTCTACTTTTTTTTCTCCAGAACCCCAAAACCAGATAAACAACCTTCAACTTTTTCCCAACCCAAACCATGGTTTTTTTCCCTGAAGTGATGGTGGTTTTGATGGTTTTTTGTCTTTTTATTTATTTATTTTGGCCAAATTTTTTGAAAAATTATAGTAAATCATAAAAAAATCATAAAATAGAAAATCTAATTTTGTTGGACTCCACATAAATAGATCTATACAGTAAATATATAATATGTTATGCTTTAGTTTAAAGTTTTTTGCTAGTCTTTTTTTTTTTTTTATTTATTTTGGCTAAATCTTTGAAAAATAATAGTAAATTATAGAAAAATCATAAAATGGAAAATTCAATTTTTTTGTCTCCACATAAGTAAGTCTACACAGTGAATATATAATATGTTATGCTTTAGTGCAACAAAATAGTTATAGAAGCTATATTTATAAATTATTTTAATTAATTATAGAAAAGAATAGATCGAAAGCTACAACAAGAAATTTATATTAAAATATATCATAATATGTTTATTTGTATAGATCTACTCATGTGGAGTCTAAGAAAATTAGATTTTCTATTTTTTGATTTTTCTGTGATTTACTATGATTTTTCAAAATTTGACCAAAATAAGTAAAAAAGAAAAAGACTAGCAAAAATTTTGTACTAAAGCATACCATATTATATATTCACTGTGTAGATGTACTCATATGAAGTTCAACAAAATTAAATTTTGTATTTTATGATTTTTTATGATTTACTATGATTTTTTAAAAGTTCGGCCAAAATAAATAAAAAAGAAAAAGACAAAACCACAGTCACTGTAGCAAAACCACTATCAAAACCACTCCAGGGGAGGAAAAATGCATGATTTGAAAAGTTGAGGGAGGTTGTTTATCCGGTTTTGGGGTTTAGGGAGGAAAAATAGACTTTTTGTGAAAGTTGAGGGAGCAAACGTAGACTTTTTCCGATAATAAAACCCCATGGCCCATTTATACATTTCCCTTTTTTTGAAATGAAACTAACAACAAACCTTGTTTTGTCATTTCATAATATATATCACCATCCGACTCCAATTGAATTGATTTTTTTTTTATATATTATATGAAATCTAACATTAATTTAAAATAAATTTCTGATAAATAATTTACACAAATTATATTTTTTAAGATTAAAAATTTTAAGCCTATTTATTAATGACTTCAAATTTAAGCCACATGTTTTACTAAACTCAGCCTTAAATTTTAGAAAAGTACACATATGATGAGTGTAGTGTTGCATTTCAATGCTACATGCATATTTGATGTGCATTTCAAAGTTCTCAACGACTTTCCTGATCTACTGAGAGAATTTCTCCCATAGGGAGCACATATTGAGGTTACAAATGGTAAATCAATGAGCGCACATTAAAGCATTTCTAAGAGTACTAAAAATGTTCTTCCCAAAAAATATAACAAATTTTAAGAAAGCTGTCCAAATGATTTGTTAAAAATTTGTTATTTTTATATCTCACAAACAAAATCGAGTTTGGACAAGATATTTTACAAGGTTGTGTATCATCATATCATCTACATATGTGATTTTTTTATTGAATTTAGACGACTTTTTTACCGTGGTTTGCATAAGTTTTCACGGAAAGTTAGTTTGCACTAGATAAGTTCCCATGTTAATTATCATTTCGAAAAAAAGAAACGCCATCTACAACTCCTATAATCTTAATCCCCACCAAGGTAATTCTCTTGCTTTTGATTGGTTGAGACTTCAAAAGTCATGTCAGCTGACATCATCGAAGGAGTTACTCCCACTAAAGCTTATTTATCTCCCACTAGCTATTTGTTTTGAAATAGAAAAAAGTCGTAGTAAAATTCAATTGCATCATGGTGTTTCTTGCAATAAACTCTTTAAAACAAGACCCCATATAGATATATTTCAATAA
This sequence comes from Chrysopogon serrulatus, assembly GCA_015844335.1. Classification (NCBI taxonomy): domain Eukaryota; kingdom Viridiplantae; phylum Streptophyta; class Magnoliopsida; order Poales; family Poaceae; genus Chrysopogon; species Chrysopogon serrulatus. The sequence continues at coordinate 128,526 of JADLZL010003585.1, read as the reverse complement.
TATTTTTGTAAAAATTTAAACCGTTTATAAGTAAAAACCCGTTTATAAACAAAAACTCTAGCAAATAAAACTGCGTATCATATATCCTTCGAAACATGCATAATTTTATGAAGGAAAAGTCCTAAGATTTTAGGAGGGGGATGATCCTCGGGTATAGTAGGGGTGGGAGTTCGGGTAGATGAGATTTAGGTGATGTCCAGTTCAAATAATCTATACCATATATGTCAACGGATACAATTTCCACAATTGACCTACTACATCCATATATATGTATTTATTACTTCATAGTTTTGGCCATTATAAACTCCTTAGAGTATCTTCAATGGTTTTGTATATTTTATTTGGCAAAATTGAGAGTTTGTCAAGTTTCAAATGAATATAGCAAAGGTCCAAAGAATCAATGTCCAACGGTTTTACATTATCACTTGGCAAAAAAGGAAATTCTGAACACGGCGGCAGGCGGGAGCCACTCGCACGGGAAGGAAATAGCGCGAGCATCGGCAATGCCAAGCACGGATGAGGTGTGCATATATGCAAGTCCTTCCCTGCTTTTTGCCAAGTTAACAAAAATGCAAAGCTCCTTTGCAAAACCGTTGGATAGACGTTTTTTAGAATTTTTTGCAAAAACAAGAATGCAAAACCCATTTGCAAAACCATTGGGAGATGCTCTACATTATACCCGCAACAATGCGCGGGGCATCCTACTAGTTTCTAAAAAGAAACGACACTTTGCTTGCCATAGTCCAATATATATAGGGTTATTTAGATTCTTGCCATTATAATTTTTTAACTTTGGAGATCTGCCATTACAATTCACCTATTTTGAAATTTGCCATTACAATTTTTCTTCTACCCCATCCTTGCCATTTTCTACGTCTTTCAACAGTTTGGGCCCACTGTTAGCCCATATACGTGTACGTATCTTCCGTATGTACCAAAACACCCCTATTGTTTGTCTCTCCCTCGAGTCACTGACATGTGGGCCCCAGACGCTAGTTCCTCCTTCAACCTCTAGCCCCCTGGAATAACAGCGTCCGGTGAGATGGGAGCCCGCTCGTGCGGGAGCTCCGACCAGGTCATGGCCGCGCCTCTCCCCCGACGGCCCGGGAGCCATGGTCCGCGCTTGCCGCGCCTGCGCGGCCGCTTCTACATGCTAACCCTAAGAGCTTAGCCTCTAGGAGCAATGCCATGGCCTCGCGCAATTGAAACACCGCCGCCATGGTGGCGCGCAGGTGTGTCGCCGCCGCCGCGACCACGCGAGCGCGAGAGCTAGCTACCCATGTGCGCGAGTGTAGCGCCGCAGCCCCACGTGGTCGCGAGCACGGCACCGGCGCGCCGGCGTCGGTAGCCGCCCGCCGCGAGTGCACAGCGTCTTTGCGTGGCGCCGCCCCATGCGGTGAGCCTCAAGCTCCGCTGGGGCCGCCCATGCGGGCGCTGCGTGGCCGGCCCTGCCTGGGCCGCACCCGTCTGGCCCGTTGCGGCTTATGCGACGTGACGGCCGCCCCCGCAGCGCGCGTGAGGCTCGCTCCCGCCGCCAGCCCAACGCGGGCACGCAACCCTGCTGCAGCCGCCGCCCCACGTAAACGCCCATCCATGTTGCAACCGCGGCTCCACACCGAGACCTACCTGCTGCAGCCGCTGCCCCTCCGATACTCCCCATGGTTGGATGGTGGAAGGAGAGGTGGAAGGAGGAAGATGACTGAGGTTGAAGAAGGAGCCGACGTGTAGTGCCCACATGTCATTTGACTATAGGGAGAGAATCAGAAGGGGTGTTTTTGGCCTATACGGAAGATCTGTACGTGTATACGGTCTGACAGTGGGCCCAAACTGCTGAAATATGTAGAAAATGGCAAGAATAAAGTAGAAGAAGAATTGTAATGGCAAATTTCAGAATAGGTGAATTGTAATGGCGGATCTCTAAAGTTGAAAAATTGTAATGGCAGGAATCCAAATAACCCATATATATACTCTGCTTTCGGGTTTTAATTTTTGAGTAATCACTCTGCTTTCGTTAAATAAGTACCTAGCAGACATTCAGCACATGTCGCATGCATGTCGGTGGACCTATACGAGGAGAAAAGTTGTTCCCACACCCACAGTGCTTGCTCATCAAAGAGATGGGGGCATCTTAACTGCCGGAAAAGATGCGTAGTACTACACAACACCAGGGAGTTGCCAGTCGGATGGTCCATCCCCACACCACATGCGATTCTCGACTCTCCAGTAGTCCAGTCTCCTCCATCCACACGTACTAGTACTGTCGGTCTCCGTCCGTCCCCTCTCCCACCAAAACAAAGTGAAGGAGGAGAGCGCACACGACAAGGACCTGCAATACTATATACTGTAGCTTCCCACGCCACCACGGAAAACCACTACTAGCAACCTAGTGCAAGCGGTGTCCATTGTTGTTCGTTCATGGTCACATCCTGCCTCCGCGGCCTCTGCTCCTGCTTCGACGTCGACGACGACAAGCCTACAAACCAACACCAAGAGCCGCCGCCGGCGATGGCGCCCGCCGCTAACACACCCAGCGACGCCGACCACACGACGACCATCACCCACCGCACCGTGGAGCTAAGCACGGGCGTGCGCCTGCACCTGGCGGAGGCCGGCCCGCCATCAGCCGCGGGCACGCCGACGGTGCTGCTGCTGCACGGCTTCCCGGAGCTGTGGTACACCTGGCGCCACCAGATGCGCGCGCTGGCCGCCGCCGGGTACCGCGCCGTGGCGCCGGACCTGCGCGGGTACGGCGACTCCGACGCCCCCGCGGCGGGCGGCGGCGACCCGGCCGGGCAGTACACGGCGCTGCACGTCGTGGGGACCTGGTGGCGCTCCTCGATGACGTCCTCGGCGAGCGGCAGGTGTTCGTGGCGGCGCACGACTGGGGCGCTCTCACGGCGTGGAGCCTCTGCCTGTTCCGCCCCGACAGGGTGCGCGCGCTCGTCGCGCTCAGCGTCGCCTACACGCCCCGCAGCGCCGCGCGGAAGCCCGTCGACGGGCTCAGGGCGCTCTTCGGCGACGAGTACTACATCTGCCGGATCCAGGTGAAAGCGCTACTTACCTTTGCATGGGCGGTTGCTATTCTTTCTTGCTTCTTTCTTGTGTTGGTTGGGGTTCAGATATTTTTCGACAATAAGTACGTGCTCATGACTTGGCGTACCGTTGCACTATACTCGTGTTCGTGGGCACGTTCGGTTATGGTGAAACCAGCCCAGGATTTTGTTCCAAGTAGTCGTTCCAGATGAAACAAATGAGGCCTACGTTATGCATCTATATACCTTGCTTTGCCAGTGCTCTTAAATTTCGTCGCTTTCGCGGATAGTGTCTAGTGTGCACAGTACTCTGTCCTTTTCCATGTCTCGCGTGCATCAGTAGTGCAACTAGCACGCGTACGTGCTAAGCTTTGTCCCATCTATTTCCGTCACTATCTAATTCAGGCTTTCTGTTTCGATTAGTTTCAGACCAAGTCACATAATCACCCGTCCACACAGTTTAAATTACTAACACAAAACGTTTTGCTCCTCCTTTCCTTTCCATACCAAGATGTAGCTCATTCCTTCTGTTTTGTTGTTCTTTTCTCGAATCTGGCATGTGCAGCAGCCCATTTGCTTGCAAAAAGAGTTACCTAATCTTACAAAGAGTTCCTTCTTTGGCTGATTGTTTCCTTTACCAATAAAATCGATCTTAGAACACAACGGGAGTTCACTGTAAATACAGCTTGATCATCAATACAACAAAGTGCCTTGTACTGACTACTGTTTGTATCCGGCAAAAACAAGACCAACTTTGGACTCGTTTCCCCTCAACAAATAAAGGCTTGGGCTAAAAAAATCCTACCTAATGGGGAAGTCGTTGGCGAAGTCACAAGACCCTCCACTTTTCATTATAAAACCGATAAACCAGAAAAAGATGGATTGTTTTGCGAAAGAATCTTTGGACCCATAAAAAGCGGAATTTGTGCTTGTGGAAACTCTCGAGCGAGCGTAGCTGAAAACGAAGACGAAAGATTTTGCCAAAAATGCGGGGTAGAATTTGTTGATTCTCGGATACGAAGATATCAAATGGGATACATCAAACTAGCATGTCCAGTGACTCATGTGTGGTATTTGAAAGGTCTTCCTAGTTATATTGCGAATCTTTTAGAATGTTGCGATTTTTTATCCCTAAAAAAACGATAATCCGCCTTTCCATAAGAAAGGCTCTTTTCTTTGTCTTTTCTTTGTAAGTAAAGAATCATATGGATTAGAAATCAATTTTCCATTTCTCTTTATCCTTTATTTCTCCGGATAATACATTTTTTTTCTTCCATAAAAAATAATGGATTTAGTTCATATTCACGAAGCCCTAAATTTTTGGGCCGAGCTGGATTTGAACCAGATCAACGAATTTACAGTCCGTCCCCATTAACCGCTCGGGCATCGACCCAGGAAGGTTCACGTCACGTTGAAAGCAGTTTCAATAGTTTTTGGATTTCAATAAGTAGCAGTAGTTGGCAGTTAGTTGCTACTACATAAAGTAACATGCTTGTTGTTGATCACTATCTTCCATATCTAAATTTTATTATACATTTGAACATGAAAAAGCATGTGACGCCAAGGATTACTCAAAACAATCAGCCTTGATTAACATGCATGCTGCACTAGCCTGCCTGTGCGATACTGCGATGAGATGCTTTCCTCTGTCTGTTCTCCGATTCCTTGCACGCTTTAACTTTTTTTACATATTCAATCCAAAGTGTTTGGTGGTGTAAGCTCGTGATGAATACTACTTTTTGCTTAACCACTCTGCCAACAGTAATCTATTCATCCATCCATCTTGGTGTCTGTCTTCGTTGATATCCTTTCCGTAGGAAATCTGAAAGAATCAACTTTTTCTTGTTTCTTTTTTATAAAGGAAGAAATTAATTACCCATTTCTGGTCCGAATCAACTTTGTTTAGGACATCTTTATACTTTATCTAAAGCACTTGCTAGAGGTGTCCAACCATCACTTTTTAGGGAAAAAAAAACACAGCTGTATTTATTGCTCAGGGTTCAAATTACATTCACGCAAAATGAAATGCCAACTGCTACGTTCTAAATTATAAAGACATTTGACTTGTATATTTAGTTAAAATTAGGAGCATTTAACTTCTCAAAAAATAAGAACAACATTTATTTGTGGGACGAGGGACGACCAGAGTATAGATGTACAGTCTATCTTGACCACCGTTCACTACCGTACCTGTCTTGACCACCGTTCACTACCTTCAACGTCTAGGGATGAAACTAGATAGGATAAAAAAAGTGCGACAAATATTACATCGGATGTAATATCATATCCGACTTTGAGTCAGATCTAAATAAGATATGGATATAAATGTCCATATTTATATTTAGATTATTCATTTTGTATCTGAACCCCATTAGACAGATGCATATCATGAATATCTGTGTGCCGCAAGGAGATGACCTTAATTGCTTGCATGCGAATTTCTGGACATCCAAACCCTACATGTGTTGGGGTGGATTGGAACTGTGGATTGGAACTAGGGTTTGCATATCCATCATAACATACATGCCTGAGTCACCAATGAATAGCTTTCCACTCTCTTCAATGTGATCGTGCTAAGACCTAGTTCATAATATCACACCCTCGGTTTCAGGTGTGCAGCCTCATCACCAATCCCTTCTCACCCCACCTTGGACTAGGAAAAAAATAGCATACAAGTCCTATCCATGAAATCCTCCCAAAGGTTGTTTGGAACTGCCATGACTGATTGGAGCCCACCAATCACTTCAACATGTCTCTTCTACCCTATTTTTCAAGGTCCTCCAAGTGCTTTCCCTTTAGCCAAATTCTTATATATGCTTAACTCTCTTGCATGAATCAATTTGTCATATCATACTTGTTCCACTTCAAAAAAAACATGGCAGTATAATTATTGGTATTCTTGAGGCACACAAATTGTACGATGTATACATGCAAGTGTGCAATGATGTATACATGCCTTGCAGGCTAGCAACACTATCTTTTAGTAACTAACTATGGTAATGGATATTATACACAGGAGCCTGGAGAAATTGAAGCAGAATTCACACGCCTTGGCACTGAGCTAGTACTCAAGAAGTTCTTTAGTTATCGCACCCCTGGACCGCTGTTCTTCCCAAAGAGTGGTTGGGGATCACCAGCCGATGAAGTACCTTTGCCGAGCTGGGTAACGGAGGGGGACCTCAAATACTACACCAGCAAGTTTGAGAAGACCGGCTTCACTGGGGGACTCAACTACTACCGTGCCCTGAATAAGTATGTTATTTGACAATTTCACTGTTTCAAATTAAAGTTTACTTTCATTTCTCCCTAATAAGTCAAATTTCACTAACTTTCACCATTTTTTTAAAAAAAATATATATTGGCATCCAATAAGCCAAAATATTTTAATATAGAATTTATATTTAATACAACAATATTTTAATATAGAATTTAATACAACTATTTTGATGTTGTAGATGTTAGTGCATTTTCATATATATACTTGGTCAAAGTTAAGAGAAGTTTGTCTTAGTATAAAACTAAAATAAACTATAATTTAGAACAGAGAGTAACTAGCTGGAGGGCTCATGAGTTGTTAGCATTGTCAAATGATGATATTATATTTCTCATATGTCATAGTTTTCTTTGTTGAATGTTATAGGTTAACAAGAGGGGATATTTTACAAGATTGACTAAATTAAAGCAATTAATTAATCTGAGTTGTTGAAACATCAGTATTTAATAGTTAAGTAAACAACATCTATTATTGTAAACCAGAAGTGAAGAAAATATAGTAGCCCACGAGAAACCAAAACCAACCTTTTGTAAGAAACTAAAGTTGGTCAGATTAGTGAGACTAGCTATTTTAACAAACAAATAACACAAATATATTTACTTTGATAAAGAATATAAGTTCAGTAAGGTTCATCCAAAGTAAGAGTTTTTTAAGTCAACCATTAATATAGAAACTATACATGTTGATATTACTAGAAGCATTACTAAAAAGCTCTTTTCATAATATATAACTTTCTGTTTAAGATAAGAGGTCTATATGTTTCTTAGAGAAGTTGACTGAGATTGACTTCCTAGATGGATTTATAGTTTTTTTTTTTTTTTTTTTGCGAATGATGGATTTATAGTTATGATCATAGGAAGTATATTAATGCTATTTAGATATGATTTATATTTAATTATATACTACTTATAGTTAATTCATAGTGTAGATTATGTGCATTATCATTTTTGTGACTTACACATTCTAATGTAATAAATTCCTGATTTGTGTATATTTAGGACATGGGAGCTCACATCACCATGGACTTTAGCTAAGATAAATGTACCTGTCAAGTTCATCATTGGAGATTTGGATTTGACGTACCATAATCCTGGCATACAAGATTTCATTCACAAGGGTGGCTTCAAGAAGTTCGCTCCACTTCTTGATGATGATATTGTCGTCATGAAAGATGTTGGGCACTTCATCAATGAAGAAAAACCAAATGAAGTTAGTGAGCACATAATCAACTTCATAAAGAAATTCAATTGATTAGAGTTCCTTTAATTAAATATACCATGTGATGCTATGAATCACATAAATGGCATGAAATAATTAATTTGAATCATTATTTAGTTTGTTGGGTGAGGATCTAAATGTAATTTATGTTCAAAGCTTGTCCAGATGATATTGTCTTTCTCTCCGCCATTGGATTGTGTAAAACGAACATTAAATTTATCTAAGAAACCATGGAATGGAGGTTAATGTTATGATATGAAAAGTACTTTAATTTGCTTTATCTATCCTAGAGGCTCGTCGCTGAAGCTTTAGTGGCGGATGTAGCCAGAGTCCATCAACTTTATGTCTATATGTAGTGACATAGCAAGATTGATCACTCATATATGATGAGCGATAAATGACTGGTGTTAACATCGATTGTCCTTGCCTAGAAACTTTATCTTTAATGTCTGTGTACAGAAGCTAATCTGGTCTCTTTCATGAATGATTTTATAAAGAGCTTTGTGTACAGAAACTAATTTCCACTGCTAGCTAATACAGAGAAATTAATATTATCATTTATTTGGTTCAGCAAAATCAAAATGGATACGAACTGCAAACGGAAAAATAATGCATTAATAAAACAGGAAAGAGCTTTGTGTAGCGTGCATGGTCTAGGCTACTTGCTCCTCGGCCAGGAGCCACATATATGACGTGATGCCGAGCCTGGCCGGCTTTGTGCAGCGTGAGTGTTTTTTTAGGAAACTGGAGAGGTTTGCATCCCTATAGTGAAAATTAATAAATGAAAGAAAGTAAGATTCTTTTATTAATGCATCCTTACAGCGAACATCAATCAAACAATAGCTGATATTTATACGTTTGTAATGGATAAATGTCCATCGTTACCTTTCGGCTTTCGCCACCATCCTTTCGCTTTCTTGAGCTGCTGCCAGCTATGGCTATACTTGCACAGGCCTTGAGTTACTCATAAGTGTAGTATCCACACAATAGTAAACCTTCGGGTTGTTTGGCGCACTGCATGCACGATATATATGTAACATGTAATCGTTAGGATATATAAAGAGCATGCATGATGTAGTAGTATTCATGATTCCTGGTACTTCAAGCGTGCGTACCCGTTTGCAACTCACCAAGTGCCATGAACTCTACCATCGAGGGAATCATGGTACGGCTCACCCCACCGACGTGCAAGAGGCTAAACAAGGAAACAACAGATCAAGAAAACGAACAAAAACATAATTTATTTCATCCAGTCTGACTCCCAGAGTCACCGTGATTACAAGCAGACGGTCCGAAGAGACCAAGGGCCCGATGGCCAAACAACCACGAAAGATCTAAACAAAAAAGGAGGGATGGTGCACCAGACTAACGTCTCCACGGTGCACCCGCGCCGCCACCAGAGGCAGCCCCCGCACGCCCACCATGACGGACGAAGGAGGACGCCCTAGCGGAGCTCACCGAGCACCTGCTCCGCAGGGACCTCAATGAGGACAGCCTCCACTGAAAGGTCCTAAATGGCTAGAAGAGGGTGAATAGCCTAATTAAAAATCTACAAAAACACTAGAGCAAATGGTTAGTACAACAAATGGCGTAAATGCGGTTTGCTCTAGCTCTACTTGTTAGGCAAGCCACCTATTGACAATTCTAATGTGTTTATGATCTCTACTTGTCACACAAAAGCTAAGTTGCTAGTTTACTCGAAGGTGATCAAACAAGAGAACTAAACTACTCTAAAGCTATCACTAGAACAAGAATGAAACAATGTAATACAAGAGATAGGGTGATTGTTACCAATGCCGGGCAAGAGATGAATATGTCAATCACAATATGAATACCAAGAACACCAAGGGAGACAATGTGACACAATGATTTTCCCCCGAGGTTCACGTGCTTGCCGGTACACTACTCCCCGTTGTGTCGACCACCACTCGGTGTTGCGCGCGCTAATAGGCCTCCAAAGCCTAACCCTCCACGGGTGCCGCTAGCAACTACCCACAAGTGAGGTAACTCAATGACACAAGCAATTTGCTAGAGTCACCTTTCGTGAATCTCCCGCGGGGAATAGGCCCAAGAACCCTCACAAATCACCGGGAGCCGGCCACGAACAATCACCAACACGTGCCAGACCTCCACCGTAGCTCCAAGCCATCTAGGTGGCAGCAACCACCAAGAGTAATAAGCAATCCCGCTGCTCAACGATCTCTAGTGCCACTAGATGCTCAAACTCTAAGTAAATGCACTAAGATCACTCCCAATCTCACTTTGGGTGCACAATCAAGCAAGAGTATGAGAGGGAGGTGTGGGAGTATGCTCACAAGGTGTATCAACAAGTTAGAGAGCCAAGAGAGTGAGCAAGAGCCGGCCAACCCATTTTTATAGAGACCCCAAAGCTCAACTAGCCGTTAGGCACAAACTCCCATAGTCTGCGAACTGACCATACACGTCCGGTCAATGTTTCATCAGCATCCAGTCAAAGTTTCAATAGTGTCCGCTCAATGTTGCAATAGTGTCCGGTCAATGTTGCACAGTGCGTCCGGTCCAATCCAGAGAGGTTTCAGAGAGGTATTTTCACGACCGGACGCGTCCGATCACTCTTGACCGGACTCACCTGGCGTCCGGTCACTTCTCCACCAACTGACCGGACTCATAGCTTATGGCACGGATCGTTCGGTCCAATGTTTCAATAGCGTCCGGTTGATGTTTCGCTGGCGTCTGGCAACTGTTGCAGTAGCGTCCGGTCGATGTTGCAGCGTCCGGTCACAGAGTCCGGTCACGCCAGTGACATCTCTTCTTCTCCTTTTTATTTCCAACCTCTTCCCTTGCTTCCATGTACTAACACCAAGTTGTCTCAACACTTGTGCATATATGTTAGCATTTTTCAAAGCAATTTTTAAGGGAAATGTTAACTCACTAGGTCTTAATGCACATGCATTGAATAAGAACACCTAGTGGCACTTGATAACTGCTTTTGTATTAAGATCACCCCTCTTAATAGTATGGCTATCTATCCTAAATACACTCACACCCTCTATGGTGTCTTGAGTGCTAAAACAAAATGGCCCTATCAAGTATACCTTTGCCTTGAGCCTATTTTGTTTTTCTCTTTCTTCTTTTCCAAGTTGGAGCACTTGATCACCATCTTTTGGTATACACCACCACCACCGTGATGCTCTCTAAGTCTCCTTCATTTGGCATGGACCATCCTTTCTTATGCTACACACACTTAGCCACAAAGGATTAGTCCTGAAGGTTTCATCAATTATCCAAAACCAAACTAGGGCTTTCATCCGCAACATCGTTGAACTGCTCGGCGAGCTCCTCATAGTCCGCCCGTTCTCGCGCCGGGTGGGAACCCCACAAATGGATGAAGGTCATGCCCAGAGCGGACCTACACCGCCCTCAGGGCCACGGCGGCTCCACGGTGGACCGCGCGCTCGTCGGACACCCGAATGCGCTCGGGGACGTCAAGCAAGCGCTCCACGCGGGAGTCTCCTCGCGCTGGCACGAGCCCCACCACAGCGTCGACCGCCGGGCGGAGAGCCTGGAGCTCCGCCTCCAGCTCGGCGACCTACGCGTCGACCACCTCCCGCTGGTTGTGAAGGCCCATGGCCTCCACGTCGGCGGCGCAAAGAGCAACGTTCACCGCATCCAGGCTCTCACGGAGCTCCTGGACCCCCGTCAGCGGCACCCCCAGCAGGGGGACAAAGGGGGTAAACCCTAGCCCCGAGGGCAACCCCTCAGGAGGATCGGCGGGAGGGATGCGTGTTGACACTTATTAATGCATAATTTTTATTAGTAAATATCTCTCTTTGCATACATGAACATCTATTACAATAGGGTTATTACTAATAATTTCTATGAGTTTTGGTGAATTATGTATTTTTTAGGGAATTATCTAGAAAAGCTTAAGAGGGATTAAAGAGCATATTAACCACGAAACTTATCCGTCATGGGAAATATCGCAAACGGGACATGGGAAGGATCTAGAAGACACCTGACGCAACCGGGGACCGAGACCCGGCCAGGTGGGCCGGCCGGCCCCACCATGGCGCCGGCCGGCCCCCTACCGCTAGAGTTTCATCCCCTCTTCTGGAAGCTACCTCCACCACCTCCGAGGAGTCATCTTAGCCCCTTGTTAAATCGGTTTGATCCAACGGCGTGCATTTATCCCATCGAGCTATAAATAAAGGGCCAGACCCCCCCTGAGAAGAGGCCAGATCAAGAGCTGAAGAGCCAGAGCATTAGATAGAGATCCACTAGATCTAGGCTAGCAATCAAGATAGAGATTAGAGAGATAGAGTAGAGGAGTAGAGATTCGGAGGAGTCCCGGCCTGTCGGAGCTTCTTCGCAGCTGTATTCGTCTGGATTTGGCTCCCTCGCCCGGAGCTGCATTCTGAGGTACTTTTGTATTCTCCATTCTAATTCAAGTAAGCAACTTATTTTTATTCGTTCTTAAGTTTGTAACTCATATTATATTGAGTACTTCGATTTGGGTAGCTCTTAGGTCAGAGGAGTGATTCGTAGCATAGACGTGTTGTCTAGGTTATGGTTGCTTGTAGATGTCCCCTGATTAGCCGGATAGTGGTAGCTCGTGAAGGTGAATTTATAGCTTCGTTGAATCCTCTCTAGTCCACGTCCCGTTGATAGGACTGATCGGCTGATAGGTGCTTGGTAGGAGATTACTCTGTTTCTTCTCCTATTCGAGTGACTTGCCCAATTAGACGATATTATACAAAATTTACCGGTTATCGGAACTAGAGTGCAATAGCTATTTTCTCATTCTTGATAGTTTTCTAGATTGTTTGTACCCCTTTAGATTAAGAGTTATAGACTTAGTCATAAATCACCTAATGTTCCTTTGGGTTCAATATTAAAACTGAGTTGATCTTGGTGAAGTGCTGATCAGTATATATCTGTGCGCTTGCGGATAATCTGATTATAATTACAATATATGATGCAGTTAATTTATACAACAAGCATTTCTGGCACCGTTGCCGGGGAACGGTTTGCTGATTTTGACTTTAGTTTATCTTAATCTATTACTATCCTTTTATCTTGAAAAAAATAATAATATATTACACATGGAACACGAATCTCAACTTTTATATCTATACGGAGCACCATCGGGATCGTATCTCCAGCCAAAAGAATCATCTAAACCTATCACATCATCTAGCTATGAGCTACACCCGAGATTAATCAAATTAGTTCATAAACATACTTTTTCTGGTAACTCTAGCAAAAACCCTATTCCTACTTAACTGATTTTGAGCAAGCATATTCATGTCTAAATATTAAAGGCATGGCTGATGAGACTTTAAGATGGAAACTCTTTTCGTTTTCATTAACGGGACAAGCTAAGAAATGGTATAATCGCCATGTTGGGAGTAGTCAAGAAGATTGGAAAATATTACGAACAAATTTTTGTCTTAAATTTTTCACTATAGAAAAGGTCACTAAACTTTATTTTGAAACCATAGGATTCAAACAATTAGATAATAAATCGCTAGGCAAGGCTTGGGATCGTTTTGATGGTTTTGTAAATTCTGGACCTAATCTTGCTTTACCAGAACCCATACTTTTACAACATTTTCTTTTAGGCCTTGATGATAATACCTTAATTTGGCCGCGGGTGGAGCATTTATGCATATTACTGTTGAGCATGGTAAAACTACTCTTACTAATATCTTAAATGACATTCCCGAAGAAAAAGAAGAATTGTTAGAACAAGAATCTCTGTTAACTGAAAATAAACTTTTACCTGATTCATCTCAACCGATAGTTGAATTAGAACCTGAACTAGCTAATAAAAAGGAGATAACTCCAACTTCTGAATAGATGTTTGAAATTAAGGATGAATTTTTTGATGATTATGGGAATACTACTTTTTATCGTAAGATTATTCAACCCCAACAATATAGGGACTTTGATCCAAATCTTTTATCCTGATGTTTTAAAGTTTCTTAGAGAAATGACAAGAGAATTGATTTTTGTTTTGGGTTATGATTGATTGATAGAATCTGAATAATCTTCTGAAGTAATTCATCTTAATTCTCTCATTGTCGCTATAAAGTTGTAAATAGAATCATATCCTTTTGAGGCTTTATATGACCCAGTTGTAGGAGTCAACATTATATCTTACATGTTTGCTAAAGAATTCTTAAAAGACATGCCATTAATTCCTACAAATAAATTATTAAAGAACTATTCAGGATACGTTATTTTTTTCAGTCTAGGAGTTTTAAGTGCACTTCCTATTATTATTAATGATTTCTGTATTTTGCTAAATTTATATATCTTTGATGTGTGGGATTTCGATGTAATGATTGGAATACCAATAATAAAACTTCTTTAAGAAGGTCACGATGGTAAATTAAACATTAAGTTTAGGAAAGAATTTAGTTTTTCAATACCTATAGCTCATGCAATAAAAGTTAAAGTAGAACCCCTTCCTGAATTAGATCCAATAGAAGAGGTTAAGGCTATTGAATTTAATAATTTTATTAAACCTAATTTAGAAGATGATACCCAGTTCTTCATCAATGAAGAGGAGGAGGACCCTATTAATCCTGAACCTCTTGATGAATTACTAGAGCCACCTAAACCTCCTATTGAGCTTAAACCATTACCTTCTGGTCTTAAGTATATTTTCTAAATAATGATCAAGATTATCCTGTGATTATAAGTGATAAACTTTCTGATGAAGAGTCTTGTAAACTAATAATTGTTTTAGAAAAATATCGTGCTGCTTTTGGTTATTCACTCCAAGACCTTAAAGGGATTAGCCCTATCTTATACACTCATCATATACCAACTAATCCAGAAATTACACCTTTCAAGAGAGCCTCAATGTAGACTTCAGAATGCGATGAGAGAAGTTATGAAGAAAGAGGTCTTAAAACTTTTGCATGTAGGAATTATATATCCTGTACCGTATAGTGAATGGGTAAGCCCTGTGCAAGTTGTACCTAAAAGGGAGGAATGACAGTTATCCAAAATAATAAAAATAAATTAATACCCCAAAGAACCGTCACTGGATGGCGAATGTGTATTAATTATAGAAAACTTAATAAGGCAATAAAGAAAGATCATTTTCCTCTACCTTTCATTGATGAGATGTTAGAGCCCTTAGCCAATCATTCGTTCTTTTGTTTTCTTGATGGTTATTCAGGATATCACCAAATTCCTATCCACCCTAATGATCAAAGCAAAACCACATTTACATGTCCCATAGAACTTTTGCTTATTGTAGAATGTCTTTTAGATTATGTAATGCACCCGCTTCTTTTCAAAGATGCATGATGTCTATATTTTCTGATATGATATAAGAAATCATGGAAGTTTTTATGGATGATTTTTAAGTTTATGGAAAAACTTTTGATGATTGTCTAGAAAATTTAGATAGGGTTTTGCAAAGATGTGAAGAAAAATACTTAGTTCTCAATTGGGAAAAATATCATTTTATGGTTAGAGAAGGGATAGTGTTAGGACACTTAGTGTCAGAAAAAGGTATAGAGGTAGATAAAGCTAAAATTAAAGTAATTAAATAACTACCTCCACCTGTTAATATACAAGGAATCCGAAGCTTTCTTGGTGTTGACGGTCACTAAGTGCAAAATTATATACCGTCAACTATTACTTAAAAGGAATCAACAATAGAAACATAGGGGTTATTACTAACAAATTCCATAAGTTTTGGTGAATTGTATATTTTTCAGGGAATTATCTAGAAAAGCCAAAAAGAGGGATTAGAGTGCATATTTGCCACGAAACTTATCCGCGACGGAAAATATCGCCAACGGGACCGGGAAGGCTCTAGAAGACACTCGAAGCAGCGGGCCCCGTAGCAGGCACCAGGTGGGGCCGGCCGGCCCCACCATAGCGCCGCCCAGCCCCCTAGGGTTAGGGTTTGGCCTCCCCTTCCAGAAGCTTCTTCCACCGCCTCCCACGATGCATCCTGGCCCTTGGTTACGTCGGTTTGATCCTGCGGCACGCGTGCACTCCACCAGGCTATAAATAAAGAGGCAGACCCCCTTCAGAAGGGCACCAATTCATTCCTCCTGCTTCATTTGTCAAGAGTAGTCAGAAGTTAGGGTTTTCAGAGATTAGAAGTAGAGCTCTAGTTCTTCAAGTTTTAGTATAGGCGTCTAGCAAGGTTCAAGTAGAGTTGGGCGCTCCGCTCGGGATTCCAGATCTGTTCGTCTAGAGATTGGTAATATTATCTTGTATCTCATTATGACTTTGTTCTACTTTATTATATTGCTACTTATTCAGTTCTTAGTTTATTCTAATTGTATATTCGATATAGTTGTGATTTATGATGATTATTGTCGTATGATCGTAAAGCGCCTGATTCAGTACTCGAGTGAGTTAGGTGGTGCGCATTATGTAGACATGGTGTCTAGATATATTGTGTACGTATGGAGGCACCCTGATGTGCCGGGTCGTATGGTAGTCCACGCATGTGACAGCTGCGTTGGTTCCTCTGTAGTCCACCCCCCGTACGTAGGACTAGCCGAGCACGGTCGTGAAGGAGGTGACCCTTGTGTTTTAAAATCCTCATTAGTTGATGCTCCTTATGATGTCTTCTAAGTTTGTTACACTATAGATAAAAATATGCAACAAATCGTAGGTCGTAGACTTTATATTAGTAATTATATAGGTTTCCTTTACTGTAACCGAATCTCGAGATTGTTTTACTACTTTAGTGAGTCTCTATTTTCTATCTCTAGAATACCATTTACCTCATTTACTCAGTTATCATTTATCATACTATTGACTAGTTATCGTTAAAGCATTAGTGTAATTGGCTATGATAGATTTACACAATTATAATCTCCTTAATCCTTATAAGTTGCCCACTCCTAATGAATACAATGCTCCTTTATCCTTTTGGCATAAAATAAATCAACGATACTCAGAATACTTCCTGGGTGAAATGCTACAACTGGAGAATTATTTGTGCGCTTGCGGATATATTCTATTAGAGTCATTGCGTGTAGATTATTTTTATCCTTGGTTTTTGGCATCATGTTAGGGATGACAACTTAACGTGGAGTGATGTTAAAAATACCAACACTTGGTCATTGTGGTTTTTATCGTAGATTTTTTTGCAAATTGCCAGGCCAATGACTAGATTATTAGCTAAGGATGTATCTTTTGAATTTGATGAGAAATGTTTAGAATCTTTTAATATTCTTAAGAAAGCACTTACGTCATCAACAATCATTCAACCCCCTAATTGGTCTTTACCTTTTGAAAATTATGTGTGATGCTAGTGATTATGCTGTAGGAACAGTTTTAGGACAAACAAAAGATAAAACGCATCATGCAATTGTCTATGCTAGCAAAACAATGACAGAAGCCCAATTAAATTATACAACAACTGAAAAAGAACTCTTAGTTGTTGTTTTTGCTATTGATAAATTTAGGTCTTACTTAGTTGGAGCTAAAATAATTGTTTATACTGATCATGCTGCTCTTAAATATTTGCTCACTAAAAAGATGCTAAACCGCACTTGATAAGATGGATCTTATTACTTCAAGAATTTGATTTAAAAATTAAAGATAGAAAAGGAATAGAAAACCCTGTTGCTGATCATTTGTTTAGGTTGTATTTCAAAGAACCTTAGGAACTACCTATTAATGACTCATTAAGAGATGACATGTTGTTTAAAGTAACTAAGACAGACCCTTGGTATGTGAATATTGTCAACTTTATAGTTGTAGGTTACGTACCACTAGGAGAAAATAAAAAGAAGCTTATTTATGAAAGTCGTCTTCACATATAGGATCCACCATACCTCTTTAGGGTGTGTTCAGATGGGCTACTCAAAAGATGTGTACCAGTGGAGGAAGGCATGCAGATCATTCAGAAATGCCATTCGTCACCATATGGAGGTCATTATGGGGTATTCCACACTCATGCAAAAATCTGACAGAGTGGTTCCTTTTGGCCAACCATATATGAAGACACCAAAGGTTTTATCAGAAGATATGGGTCGTGTCAGAGGCACGGGAATATCAATGTTAGATATACTATGCCACTCACCAATAATCTTCAGATAGAGCTCTTTGATGTCTGGAGAATTGATTACATGGGACCATTTGTGAAATCAAAGAATTATGAGTATATTTTGGTGGCAGTTGACTATGTATCAAGTGGGTAGAAGCTATGCGATGCAAGAATACTGATTCAAAATACTCCAAGAGGATGTTTGAAGAGGTTATATTTCTAAGATTTGGAACACCAAGGGTGGTTATAAGTGATGGAGGAACACATTTTACTAACAAGAAGTTTCACTTATACCTATAAGCTCATGGAATACGATATAATATCGCTACTCCATATCATCCTCAGACAAGTGGCCAAGCAGAAACATCAAATAAACAAATCAAAAACATTCTGCAGAAAACGGTAAATGAGATGGGAACTCTATGGAAGGATCGGTTACCTGATGCATTATGGGCATACCGGACAGCTTACAAGACACCTTTAGATATGTCACCATATCAATTGGTATATGGTAAAACCTACCATTTACTCGTAGAATTGGAGCATAAAGCTCACTAGGCTATCAAGAGATGGAACATGGATCTAGAAGCCGCTGGAGAGAAGAGAAAGATGCAACTATCAGAACTAGAAGAATAGAGGGAGAAAGCCTATCACAATTCGAAGATCTATAAAGAACAAACAAAAAGATGGCATGATAAAAGGATCAAGAAGAAGAAATTTACACCAGGAGATAAGGTATTACTTTTTAATTCTAGGTTTAAATTATTTGGGCTTGAAAAATTGCGAAGCAAATGGGAAGGACCATTCACTGTTGTGAATTCATCACCACATAGAGCGGTAACTCTATCATCAAACGAAGGTACATTATTCAAGATAAATGGGCACCGACTTAAACTCTTTCTAGAACCATTTGATTCGGGAGTAGTTGATGAATTGGATTTTATCCAATTATAAATCTATTAAGCTCTATTCTTTTCTAGTATGAAAAATTATCCGAAAACACAAACAACAGAAAGTAGTTAGAGTCCAAAGGCACCACTCAGAAGGACACCCGAAGTGGGCCCCTGGTGGGGCCGAACGGCGCCCTAGTGGGATTGGGCGGCGCCCCCTGCCCTCTCTTGTCCTGACTCTTGTTCCTCTGTCCTTCTAGCCCTTCCTACGTATATTCACGTATTATCCAATCGCGTTTGGATATTTTCTCGTACGAACCCCGTAGAGCCTAGGTTTGTCCTCATCCTGTCTCCTGAAAACCCATATAAATACGTACCTAGACCCCCCTCAATTGTATCCCATAACCAGCCACCTCTCTCCTCTAGAGAAACTCTCCAATCTAGATCTAGTAGCAATGGCGGACAAGGCGATCATCTCCTTTGGCGTGGACTTCAACAACATCCCCAGCGATGACTCGAAGGCCCTCGTCCTCACGCAGCTGAAGCCTCTCGCCATCGTGCCACCGAAGCAAGTTGCTACGATCCCCCAACACCATGAGCAAGCCTACTACGTGCAAGATCCATCTGCTCTTCCACCACCACCTGCAAGGCTACTGCTGGAAGGAGGTGCCAAGGGAAAGCAGATTGCCATTCCAAAGGGTACTCCGCTTCTTCCACCCAGGAGCAACAAACGGCTCTTGTCGGTTCAAATCGACAAGAAAGGGAAGCTGGTGTGTGCAAAGTACACCAATGCTCGTCCTGCCGTCCAAGGAGTTCGTGCAAACCCTAGGGAAGTCTGCTACATTGATCTTATACCACCTAAGCCCAAGAGAAAGAGAGCTGCACCAGCACTAGCATTAGAAAAGGTTCCTAAGCAGCCCCTAGCTTTCTCTACGCATTCTCAGTAAGAGGATTGAAGACCTCTCTAACTCTGTTATAGGCTTAGAGAGAGTTAACAAATTAAGGGATAAGATCATGGAGGACATGGCTAAGCAGATAGAGACCAATGTCAAGTTGATCCGTAGCCTCAAGCGTGACAAAGACAAGCTCGAAGCAGAGGTTGAGACCCTCAAGGAAGAAATTCAGGGCCTCAACAATGATGGGCAACATTAATTGCCTAGTTATCTATATAATAAGGCACAATTCCACTAGGTTCGATTAGTTAATTAAGTTAGTCGAGTCATAAATTTTTCTTAGGACAAAGCCTAATAAGCCAGGGCAATTGTTAGCTCAGTCGTTAAAGCATCTGTCAAATTATATATTATCACCGCCATGAATGAATAAAGTGCCTTATCTTTTATAATTATATTTTATTATATACTCTACTCTCTATTTTTTATGTGTTTGTCTCCACATATTGCGCAGAAAAAGTATACAAGAAAACAAGTGTGGGGGAGGCACATTGCAATCACGGAATTAAAATCGATCGGAAAAATGACACAATTCGAACAAAATGGAATCGGGACCGCAAGACGACGAAGCGGGCCCCATGGGGCCACCAGAGGCCCGCCGACCGGGCGCCCTGCCTGAACCGGCCGGCGCCCTACTACCCCCCTCTTGCCTTCTCGCCTCGGTCGCGGTCAGGTTTGAGTAAATTATAATATAATCGCATATAGTCTACTTTGATTTGCTATCCGAATTATAAACCTTCATATTAAATGTTTTTAAGAGATGATAAAAACCATTTAATCTATGGCTTGAAAATAAATTATATAATACTTTTCTAGAAGTCATGATTACTGTGGAAATTTTAGAGACCTCATGATTGCTTAAGTTATTGTAGAAAATAAGATAGCAAAATAAAGAGTACTCAATTCCCCGATAATTTGTCATTGGAGATTTTTGCTTCAAAAACTTAAAAAAAATGATTAGCTTCACTTCTCCTTGTAGTGGAAACAAATAATAATCACATTACTTATAATTATTATTGCTTTGGTTGAGAGGTTTATCATATTCCTAGTGTCGTTAAAATAAAATAAAATAAAAAAATAAACCCTCTTGAGTATTATTGTGAAGGAGGCATGAGCTATGCAAAAGAAATCCGAGGAAAATAAAAAGGGACAAGTGTCCAAAACCTCAAAAGATAGATCACGAGAAAATAAAAAGGGACAAGTGTCTGGAACCTCGATTTAATGAAAAAATATGAGCATATGCTCAATAGTAGAATTAGTCCAAACATAGCTCAAGGTCCCTCCAGCATAATATACCAAGAGTGGGAAATTTTCTTGATCTAGGAATATGATATTTCTCTCCCTACTTATGAATATCGAACTAATTAATATTGCAAGTGTTGACGCCACTACAAACAGGAGAAGGTTGAGCTAAGTTTTATTTGCAAAATTTACTTACACTCCAATAGACATAATTAGAGGAAAAGAGTAATCTGGTTTAAGCTATTCTGCTCCTCAATCACTCAAGAATACATGGTATACACTTTAAATTCCATAATGCATGGCAACTGGAATAGTTTTATATAATTCAATTCTCGCATTAAATTCATTTTTATTCTTTTTTATGCTAAAACCAACCTTTTTCTCAGGACGAGTAAAAAACTAAGTGTGGGGGTAATTGTTGACACTTATTAATGCATAATTTTTATTAGTAAATATCTCTCTTTGCATACATGAATATCTATTAAAATAGGGTCATTACTAATAATTTCCACGAGTTTTGGTAAATTGTGTATTTTTCAGGGAATTATCCAAAAAGTTTAAAAGAGGGATTAAAGAGTATATTAACCACAAAACTTATCCGCCACGGGAAATATCGCAAACGGGACGTGGGAAGGATCTAGAAGACACCTGAAGCAACTAGGGACCGAGACCCAGCCAGGTGGGGCCGGGCGGCCCCACCATGGCGTTGGGCGGCCCCCTACCGCTAGGGTTTCGTCCCCCTTCTTGAAGCTTCCTCCACCGCCTCCGAGGAGTCATCTCAGCCCCTTGTTAAGTCGGTTTGATCCAACGGCACACATTCATCCCACCGGGCTATAAATAAAGGGCCAGACCCCCTCTGAGAAGAGGCTAGATCAAGAGCTGAAGAGCCAGAGCATTAGATAGAGATCCACTAGATCTAGACTAGCAATCAAGATAGAGATTAGAGAGATAGAGTAGAGAAGTAGAGATTCAGAGGAGTCCCGGCTTGTCGGAGCTTCTTCGCAGCTGTATTCGTCTGGATTTGGCTCCCTCGCCCGGAGCTGCGTTCTGAGGTACTTTTGTATTCGCCATTCTGATTCAAGTAAGCAACTTGTTTTTATTCGTTCTTAAGTTTGCAACTCATATTATATTGAGTACTTCGATTTGGGTAGCTCCTAGGTTGGAGGAGTGATTCGTAGCATATACATGGTGTCTGGCCGATGGTTGCTTGTAGATGTCTCCTGATTAGCCAGATAGTGGTAGCTCGCGAAAGTGAATTTATAGCTTCGTTGAATCCTCTGTAGTCTACGTCCCGTTGATAGGACTGATAGGCTAATAGGTGCTTGGTAGGAGATTACTCTGTTTCTTCTCCTATTCGAGTGACTTGCCCGATTAGATGATATTATACAAAGTTTACCGGTTGTCGGAACTAGAGTGCAATAGCTATTTCCTTATTTATGATAGTTTTCTAGATTGTTTGTACCCCTTTAGATTAAGAGTTATAGACTTAGTCATAAATCACCAACTATTCCTTTAGGTTCGATATTAAAACCGGGTTGATCTTGGTGAAGTGCTGATCAGTATATATCTGTGCGCTTGCGGATAATCTGATTATAATTACAATATAGGGTGCAGTTAATTTATACCAACAACGCGCGGGGAGCAACGCTGCGAAACCATGATGAAAACAAGGCCAGGGTTAGAAAAAGGAAGCCATGGGTGATGCAAGGACGTAGGGAAGCGTAAGAAGCCACCCCGGGGCGCGGCGGTGGCGCTGGGAGTCCCCCTCCTCCGAGGTCATCGGCGGGGCGCTTTCCATGGTCCATTGAAGAGGAAGGAAAGCGTGCGAAGTGTCGATGGTGGATAACGTCAATATTTATTAGAACTTTAGACATGAAAGGATACATGAATACACACTAGTCTAGGGTTTTAAATGATAATTTCCATGAGTTTTGTATATTCTATATTTTCTAGGGATTATTTTAGAAAAGCATAAAAGAAGGATTAGAGTGCATAAGTATCATGAAACTTATCCACGTCAGCAAACATCGTCATTAGACTCAGGAAGGGTCTAGAAGACACCTAAAGCAGCGAGACCCATAGAGGAGTCCAAGTGGGGCCGGCCAGCCCCACCCTGGCACCGGTCGGCGCCTCCTAGGTCATCTGGCCGCTGCCTTCTGGAGTCTTCCTCCCACGTATCCTTGGAAGCCAAGCAAAGTATCCCTCCGTCGATCTAAGGTCGGTTTGATCCAACGGTGCATATAACATGAAGATGTAAATCGATGATGTGGCGGTTCCTTGCCCCCTACTCCACCTCGGCCTATATAATGACGCCTCAAGGCCCCTCCAAGAGGCATTCTACATTCCAGTGCTTCATATTCTCTACATAATTAGGGTTAGGGTCCCTCTAGTTGATCTAGTTCTAGTTCATCTAGATGTAGCAATTAGGAGAGACTAGTTCTTTTAGATCTAGTCTTGTTTAGAGATTAGAGAGATTGAGTAGAGGAGTAGAGATTCTGGAGGAGTTCCGGCCCGTCGGTGCTTCTTCGTGGTTGTATTCATCTAGATCCAGCTCCCTCGTCCGGAGCTGCATTCTAAGGTACTTTTGTATTCGCCATTCCGATTCAAGTAAGCAGTTGTTCTTATTTGTTCTTAAGTTCACAGCTCATATTGGGTGCTTTGATCTTGGTCATTACTTGGTTGAAGTAGTAATTCATAGTGTAGGCGTGGTGTCTAGGGTAGGTTTACTTGTGGATGTCCCCTGATTAGCTAGATAGTGGTAGCTCGCGAAGGTGACTTTATAGCTTCGTTGAATCCTCTGTAGTCCATGTTCCGTTGATAGGACTGATAGGCTGGTAGGTGCCTGATAGGAGATTACTCTGTTTCTTCTCCTATTCGAGTGACTTGCCAGTTAGACGGTATTATACAAAGCTTACCGATTGTCAGAACTAGAGTGCAATAGCTATTTTCCTCTTTCTTGATATGATCTAGCCTAATTGTAGGGTTAAGTCTATAGACGTTGTCATCATCATAGCTGTTCCCTGTGGATAAGATATTTAAAACCTCCGGGTAAAATGTGACACTGGTACGATATCTGTGCGCTTGTGGATAATCCTACTTAAACTTATTTAATGGAGTGCAGTTAATTTATACCAATACGAAGGTAGAGGCAGGAGAAACGACGTGGCTGTAGAGTTCCCCTGGAACGGCTATTTATAGGCAGAGCGGACGTGTCCCACGAGGGGGACTCCAAGCCAGATCCCCCGCGGCACGCACGCGGCACTTCACGTGTAGCGCCGCAATAGTAAATGAGCCGCACGTCCCCGCAGCTTCCCAAGAATGGACTGTGGCCCACTCTCTTCAAGAGAGAAAAGACAGCACGTGAGCCCGAACAGAGCGTCATGCGCGCGCCGCCACGAAATGATTACGCTCCCAAACAGCCGTGCCACGTGGCCGACGACCACAACATGAGGAACCACGACGTACAAAAAATGCCAAATGCGCACACCATGCGCCTCTCGAAATCCCACGATAGGGAAAGGGTGGGGGGCCCACCCGCGGGGCGGCCGCGCGCGATTGGGCCATAGGGATAGCCACGCCCCTCCCCCGTGCGACACCCAACGCCGTGCCATCAAATCACAGAAGGGCATCATGACCCCCTATCCCGCTAGGCCAGCGGAGCACTGGGGCTCGCGAACAGAAGGGGTAGAAGGGATATGGGTCCTGCCCGGACACCAAAGGAGATACAACTCAGCCTCTGAAGGACCACCCACTCCTCCACAGGCTCAGGGGCTACACCTGGTGGGTGCGCTCGCGCGCACCCACCGGAATACATACTGAAGAAAAAATCGGCTTGCCCAGCGGCAGGAGAGGAGATTCAGTCCCTAAGAAAGAGTCTCGGGCCTCTCCCACGGAGACTCGGGGGCTACGGACGGGGTTTGATAAAAACAACGCCACTGGGCCGCGCCTGAAGAACGCAAACGCCGCCTCAGGCCCATGCACGGAAAAGGCCCAAGCGCAGAATAGACTAGGGGAACCACAGGACCTCCACTTCGGCCGAGAGCCTCTCTCGGACGCCAAGAGGAGTCACGACTCGCCCGAGAGGGTAAGCGCCCCTCGAGAGAAGTCCAGTTTGCCCGAAGGCATTGTGACGCGTCCGAGAGCACGACGCCGTTCTAGGAGACAGAACCAGTGACTAGGACCACGCTTGCTCGAAGATAAGGATAAACTTGACCGTACCCTGAGCAAAGTACAACCTAACATGGCTCAGGATAACGCCTGACATGTGAGCACGCCACCGCGCCATCATGAAACAGGAACAGTAATCTGCAGCGTCGAGGACCCCCACGTCCCTCCATTCTCCACGGGTGTCAGACGACGCAGAAATGATGCCACGCCACAGTTGACCCGGGCGAAGCCAGCTACGCCATGCCCGTCGTACCGCCAGTAACGGAGAAGGTACACGTAGAGAAGTAGGACCCGGGCAGAACGGAAACCACGTGGAAACAGTAGTACGACCCCTTCATGCCGGACCCGGGCGCTCGTACGTTCGTCGGTCAGGACCATATCATCTAGAAGGAGAACAAGACCAGGAGGGCAGAGTTCTTCCTCTCATTCTGCCAAGCGAGACCCGGGACGTGCTCGATAAGGAAAACCGAGACTTGTACGCCTTCACCCCACTCCTTGGACTATAAAAGGCAGGGTGAGGCACCTCATTTAGGAGACGAAAGAGAACATTCACTTCACAAGCATAGACATTTAGTCCACACAGAGACCTGAGAGCCTGACTCTCTCTCTCTCTCTCTCTCTCTCTCTCTCTCTCTGTCTGTTTGTACCCCCTACTACGGACAAGAGCTCAAGTAACACGATCTCCACTGACTGAACGTAGGGCTCTTCCTGCCTAAACCAGTATACATCTTTGTGTCCATTTGAGCTAAGCCATCGGGCTAGACATGCAATCTAGACAAATTTACTTGTTAGTATTTCTCGAAACACCGACAAACTAGCACTCATTACATTCTGTCCAAGTTCACCAAACTAGAATCCATGTCTGATACATCGTAGCCAATGATGGTCCTCTAGCTAATATACATAGGAGATAGGTAGGTAACAGGTTCCCTAGTTCCTTGCATACATATCATTGCATCCTGCAAGTAGAAGTTGTCATCATGGCATCGTTAGTTTGATTCTAATGAACATGTCTACAACGATGCAAAGGTGTAATCACTTACATTGCAAAAAGGGTGACTTGGAAAATGTCGAGGTCCTTGCGCCGCAGTAGCCTATGCATGTCGTGGAATCTTACGGAGAAATAACAATCATCTTCAAAGTGGAAGTCCTCGCTACGATTTCCTTCATGACTAAGTTCGCAACATATACTTGGATCTACTTCACCGTGATACTTTCGGACGATGTAACTTGATGAAATCAAATTACATCAAATGAGATTGCACCATATCATCTTCCTAGACAAGTAGTTCTTGCAGCTATTGCATGGACAAATCATACAATCCTGACCCAAACTTGATCGATGCTTTTATGCTATGGTAATAAACTTTTTCTTTAAATGGCCTAGAAAAGATGGATTTGGCCTCAATGTCTTGTACATCAATTCCCATCTATGACCGCAACCTTGCACAACACACAAAAAAAAATCATGTAAGCATAGCAATATAACAAAAATGCATCCGAGTATATCTAGATCTAGCTTTTTCTTTCCTCTACTTAGATCTAGACCCAAATCATGAAAAGAGAGGAAAATGAGGGTTGGACAATAAGAATTAACCTATTGTGGTGCCCTCTTCGAAAATCCAAGGACAAAACTTCTCCTAGAAAATACCTAATTTTCGGTATTTTCGAGCTCAAAACCCGAGAATGGAGGAGAAGCTTGTGGAGAAGATGGGAGGGTGGCACTGTTTATATAGGGTAGAGTTAATCGAGGTGGGCACCATAAAATAACGGTCTCGGTTAACCCTGTATTAACCATGACATGTTGTACATGTTTTCGTTGATAACTTAACGAAGACGAGCATGTAACATAACTGTCTCGATTAACCCTAGCCTATATAACCAAGGTGGGTACTATAATAGATCTATACGGTTAACAAAGGGTTAACCGAGGCGATTGCTGGGCCGATAGCTTGGTCTCGGCTGACACCAACTAATCAAGGCGGGCCACTAGCCTAACCGCCTCATAGGCCTATTTCAAAAGGTCACGACTAAGATTTTATGTAGTAGTGCTTGTCCAGATGGAGTCTCTTCTAGGTACGGGTTTCAACGACCTCTTTACTAATTTGCTTGAAAACTAGTTGTTCTTTATCACGCATGCATGATTGATTACCTCTACTAAGTTACTTGTAAACCTTATTATTCTTCACCGCAAAAGCGTATCGGTTATCAGCTATGTTTTTTAATACATGACGATATAGATGATCTTGCCCTAGCTATAGTATGTAACGGATCTTTACGTCAACAGATTGAACCGAGTGAGAGAGCGAACTTGCATGTAGACCGTCCAACTAATCACCCCGTCCTTTCCGTGTCCTGGCTACATTGCTGACAAGAGCATGGCGCTGCTGGTGCGAGCCAGACTACAATGTGCAATGAACCACCAATCACGTCGCAAGCAGGCCAACTTTGTCATCCACATGGGGTCCGGTCATTCCGTGACCCATATGTCAGTGTAATATAACCTTGACCATGACTTCAGATGGACTCCATGTGTGGCGCGCGCATCCACTCTCAGTCCCTCCTCCCCACTCCCTTCCAATCCGTCACGCGCACGCACACCCATCACCATCGCCATGGAGCTCCGCGAACTGGGCGGTACGGGTCTCCGCGTCAGCGCCGTCGGCTTCGGTGCCTCCCCGCTCGGCAACGTATTCGGGGACGTGCCCCGCGACGCCGCCCGCGCCGCCGTCCGCCGCGCGCTCGACCTAGGCATCAACTTCTTCGACACCTCCCCGTACGGAACTGCTCACCCCTTTCGTTTCCTCTCCTCTCCTCCTCGCCTCCGCTGACTGATGCCACCGGTCTTGGCTGCCCACCCGCGCGCGCTCAGGTACTACGGCGGCACGATCTCGGAGTCAGTCCTCGGCGACTGCCTCCGCCACGCGGCCGTCCCGCGGGATCGAGTCGTCGTCGCCACCAAGTGCGGCCGCTACAAAGACGAGGGCTTCGACTTCTCCGCCGCCCGCGTGACGCGGAGCGTTGACGAGAGCCTCGCCCGACTGGGGCTGAACTACGTCGACATCCTCCACGCCCACGACATCGAGTTCACCCACCTCGACCAGGTCCGGTCCCGATCACGGCTCCCGCCCGCCACCTGTTCGACGAATTGCGGCAGGCTGCTGCCGTGCGGTGAGCTTAAACCTGGAATCTGGGCACACTGACACTTGTTCTCGCTGTAGATCGTGAATGAGACAATTCCCGCGCTCCAGAAGATTAAGGAGAGTGGGAAGGCACGGTTCATTGGCATCACTGGGCTGCCGCTCAGCATCTACCCTTATGTGCTCGACCGGGTAGCGCCAGGCTCGGTGGACGTGATTCTATCTTACTGCCACTACGGGATCAATGACACCGCCCTTGTTGATATGCTCCCGTACTTGAAGAGTAAAGGTGTTGGGGTTATTAGTGCTTCGCCCCTCTCCATGGGTCTTTTGACAGATAATGGGCCACCGGAGTGGCACCCTGCGCCAGAAGAACTTAAGGTATATCATTAAATTTGTTATGTGCCTGTTGATTGAACAACAAATTTCTAGTGTACAGTTGTTTTTTTGTGACTGGCATAATGAATTGTGAAACACACCATTTTTACTGTCCTAAGAGGCATGGTGACAGTGTAAAACCCCATATTTTAGAATGACTTTCAAGTATCTCTGCATTTCTCATATCTGTTTTCCATAAATGCTTTTTGGAAAACATAGATGCCTGAATTCTACTTAGGAAATGAAAAGGTATAATTCATGTTCATGTATTTTTTTGATCATTTGTATCAAATCACAGGGAAGGAAAATGTTCATAATAAGAGGCGCAACATTAGTTTACTAGGATTGCAAAGTAAACATGTTTTTTGTTTTACGGTTTGAGGATTTAGGTTATATAGAGCTTATGGTTACGAATGAGAAGAATTAAATAAAACTTAAGGGATTATGGCGAGGAGATTTTGAGTGGGGACTTGTGCAAGGAGGTGTAGTAATGGGTAGTGAGAGGGAGGGTCCAGGGTCCTTTGCTGGGACCGGAAAATGGGAGGGGTGTCACTGAAAAAGTGGGCTTGGCCTAGGGTGTTGTGTCCTAAGAGAGAAGCAATGATTTTTTATGGGATCTTCATTTGAAGGTAGTATTGGGCTGGGAACTGACTTAGAAAATTTTCATGGATTACAGAAGGCAAGAGACACTAGGAAGTTAGCCATTTCAATCGTTTTTATTTTTGGTTTGCGGAAAATAGGAAAATAAGTTTTATTTGTTTTGGTAAAAGCATCAGATGCTGTGTAATATGCCCATTGGCTTGGACTGTACTCCTTTTCTGGTATAGTTGCACAGATTTACCACCCTCTATGGATAGTCCTCTTCAGCTATCCTTGTCTTGTGATGGTGCTATGATTTGAGTTACATAGCTTCTCTATCCACTTAATAATATGAACAAGCAACAATGCCACAATCTGTCCATTTTCCGTAAGATGACTAATCAGTTAAGTTGAACTATCTTTCTTGCCCTCTAACTGGGTAGTCAAGCCTTATACAGCCTGTTCCCAGTGCCGACTGCTGACCTGCTTCCTTACTAGTTCACAGATTTCCAAACATGGGGTATTGGGGCCAACCTTGTCAGTTGTCACCACATACAGCTTGTCATATTCCCATGAGATATCAAAACTGGCACCTGTGGGTGATGGCAGGCTGTTCTTTGACAAACTTCCTTGAACTAGGGTTATGGGACATGATGTTGGGGGATTGATTGCATGCAGATGGGAACAGGATGAAAGAGCATATAATTTTCTTCTTGCTTGATTTTGACACTGAGAGCAAGGACATCAACCTAACCAATCCTATCTTGTTCCTTACTTGAATCTCTTATGAATCCAATCTATTTTATCTATCTTAGCTATTTTTGGAAGAGACGATAGAGAGATAGAAGATTAAACCTGATCCTGACATGCAGAGCCAGGGCAGGCTCCTTGATGCACCACCACCTATGTTGTGTTATGGGCCACGTTGGGACCTCTTGTGTTATTGCCTCTGGCCGATGTTAATCGATTGGTCTGCAGTTAGTTCAATTTTGTTGTAAAAACCTTCAAGTAATAACAGCCGGAGGGTGTACTTATGCCCCTCTTGGTTTTCAAATGTTGATCATGTCCTCAAACCATCAGTTCAGTATAGCATATTATTGATGTGCACAGTGGATGCATACCACCACACCATAGCAGTTTATTCTACAACTATCTAAACTAAATCATACATAAGTGTGATTTATTCAGGGGGTGTTTGGCCGGGCTCCTTCTAAGAGGCTCCTCTGAGGAGCCAAAGCCGTTTTCGAGGAGCCAGCCAAAATGGCTCCAGCTCCTCTATTTTTCACTGAAAAATGGCTCCTACAAGCAGTTTGGCAGGGTTCCTCCGGTGGAGCCGGGGAGGAGCCCTGCCAAACAGTCCCTCTGAGTCTACAGGAACTAACAGAGATGGGCTAAACAATTGCCAGGACACCACAATAATTTATTTATTTTTCTTTAATACAAAGGGGAGTTTTGTATCATTGCATTAACTTAACGCCACACCTACACACTCAAGCACACCCACTCAATATTTTTGATGATATCTGTATCTTAACTGAACGCTCATGGAGTCATGGATAAACCGTCCATGTGGAAATTGAGACCTCTGTTTGGCATGGCAAATGTTAATGTTGCCTTCTATACCTTGCTGAAGATTTTTTTCCTTGGTTTGTGTTTATTTCGTATACATATTGTTCTATTCTGTGCTAGAAATTTATTTGACAAGTATAATATTGCCTGTTTGATAGTCAGCATGCAGGGCTGCAGCAGATCACTGTAGAAAGAAGGGGAAAAGCATTACGAAGCTAGCTATGCAGTACAGCTTGATGAATAATGAAATCGCAACGGTTCTTGTTGGAATGAACTCTTCAGAACAGGTACACCTTTTTTTTTTTTTTTTTGCCTTCTATTCAGCATATTCATATTGCTTCATGAATAAAGTATCTTTTCAAACTCGTGAACTGCTAGAGCATATTCTGGTTGGTTTAGAAAATGATAAGAAATATTGTTATCTAAGCTTGCATTTTGAGTATTATATTTCCGTGCTTCCACAATCTAAACCAGATGTGAGCTATGAGCAGATTTTCTGTTGACCCCTAGTAACAGTTCATCCTTCATAAGGTAATATAGAAGATAGCCATGTTAGTTGAGGCTTGTATTTTTCTTTTGAATTGCATCTATGAACTAGTTCCTATTTAGCTAGTTAGTACTTAGTAGTGGTTTGTAAATTTGAAAAACTAGAAGAGCTAAAGATTGCCAAGCCAGTTCTCATATCTCGCACAGACTTTACAAATTTAAAAAGAATTTTTGGTAGTCACCAAGTGTCTTACTTGATGATAAACCATTTTGTATCTTGTTTATTTAACTAGTAACAGTAAAGTATATTTGAGCACTCACCTTATGACTGCAGCCTGTTGGGCTAGTCCTTTTCAATTCTGATAAGTTGCCAAAGAGCTTGCCACTTGCCAGCATGTGTTGTCGTTCTATGGTAGCATCCTTTTTGAAGCAGGTATCTATACAATATACATTCGACCTTGAGGATGTCAAGTGAAACTGAGTTTAACCAAAGATATACCTCTTGCTCTTTTCTTCTTTCCGAAACAAGGCCAGCAGCGCAGTCCCATTTACATGCTGGTGGTTGGTTCAACAGTAACATAAACATAAATGAAATTAGTTCAATTTTATCTTCCCACCGGTAACATCTGCAGCTTTAAATCATTTGCGCTTGTGTTACTGTCTGTAGAACCAAACAGCTCATTAAAGGTTGCTGCGTCACCATGGAGAAAATCATTCAGTTTGCTTGTTTGGACAGAAATTTAGGATGGCGATGTAGTGATTTCTGGTATAATGTCTTGTGTTTCCATGATAACAAGGTGGAGGAGAATGTGGCTGCTGCACTGGAGTTGTCAACATCAGGCATTGATGAAGAACTTCTGCGTGAAGTCGAAGCAATTCTTGAGCCTGTGAAGAATCTGACATGGCCTAGCGGCATCCAACAAGCCTGATGGCCAAAAGAAGCTTGCCTAATTGGGGAAGCTGGCGTGATGGACGTATCACTGCTGTTCGATTCAGTCAACTGTGCACAATAGCATCATTGACTGCTGATTGCAAATTTGCAATGCTGTATGGTTATTGATGAAAGGGGGCGATTGGGACTGTTGGGCTTTTATGGTTGGGTACTGTGTTAATTTAGACATGTAAACGAGCAATAAAACTGAATAAGCCTTTCTCACACATCTGGGGTGGAGTAATAGTTGTTAATTTGGTTGCTCACATTGTTACAGGGAAACAAGGGTGTCGATGAACTATGCACTAAACATGGATTTCTTCTTTCATTTACCTGTTGTCGTAAATATATCAATGATTCAATGTAAACTTACGCTGTTCGCCTGTCGACACAATGTTTTGTCAGTTCATAGAGGAAAGAATTTATACAGTGAAACATTGCTAGATACTAAAACTGTATTTTCCTATGGCTGATGAAAATTGGAACACGTGTCTAAACCTGTCACGTAAAACATTCAGAACCTTGAAGAGCAACCCAATTAGATTGTGTTTATGAGAAGGAAGCGTCAACTGTCAGGAATTGGAAGAAGTGTGGTGAGCTAGGAGTCCTTCACTGCTAGGCCATGGTCGCCGAGGCCGACGGCACCCTCCACTGCCGATATGATCTTTGGTACCGACATGCCGCCTGAAAGAACAATTTCTGCAACAAAATTCCCCATTCAGACCAACAAAATAATTTCTGCAACCAGTTCCGCACTCGCATCAAGAAACTCGACCGGTGATGCATGCACTGATGCTGCCGGCCGTTAATAATGAATGATTACCGATGGCCTCCCGGACGGAGAGGTCCGGGATGATGACGTCGGCGCGGCTCATGAGGAAGATGTCCCCAAGGTAGAGGTTGTTGGTGGGCACGTAGACGCAGGCGAGGTCCTGCAGGTCGCCGCCGCGGACGCCGGCGCCGCGCAGCGCCACCGTGGACGTGATGAAGCCCAGCGCGTACTCGCCGATCCTGGGGTGCCGGATGATCACCACCTCCTTGAAGGCTCGTGAGCTCTGGTCTGATGAACCATGCAACGAAATCATTCATCATTCATCAAGACGAACGAACGCGTGCTGGCATTTATGAAGAATTAAGGAAACGCATGCAGATAGATGAACCTGCCTGGCGATATTGCGGCGCTGATCTGCTTGGATGCCGAGTAGATGTGGCGCACGAGCGGCATCCTCTTGATGCAGAACTCACCGAGGCCGAGGAGGGAGGCGCCCAGCCACGACGACATGAACACGCCCACCAGGAAGATGAAGGTGATGGAGGTGACAAACCCGAGACCTGCATGCACATCACAGAGATTGCCATGATTGACAGAGCGGAAGCATGCAGATTCAATATCTCATCAGACGATTGGATGGATCAAGAACGTGATTATTAATTAGTTACCGAAGATATTTATCCCGAGATGGACGTAGATGGGCGAGAAGAAGCCGTCGACGAAGCGGATGAACCACCAGGTCGTGTAGAAGGTGATGGCGATCGGAAGCAGGATGACACTGCATGCAATGCGACAGCAGAGTGCCGATCACAGGCTCAGGCTCGATCAGGGATGACGTGCGGTGCAAAACTGCAAAATGCATGCGAAGTACAGTATTCTATTCATACGAGGACGAGGCCAGGTGCGCACCATCCAGACATAAATTTCTTCCATGCCCAGCTCCGTATCACTCTCGACAACGCCTGCACCATGAGTATGACAAATTAAATGAACAACAACAACAACACTGCAGGAACCAACTAACCTCTGTCTCAAATCGCCTGTTTTTTTAATTATTATAGTAATAAAGAAAAAAACTCTCCTATTTAATTAAAACGGGCTGACGACATGCATGCATTAACCAGGTTCCAACAGAATTCCAGATTCACCACGGAGCTCATGCATGCAGCATCTCGCCTTGCCGAATGCTCATACATATCACGCGCATCCGGCATGCACACCATGAAAAACGACAGAACGAAGCGGATCGATCACCTCGATGCCGGTGGGATGATGGTGAAGGTGGAGCACGCGCGCTGATGTCGTGGGCGGCGGCGGCCCGGCGATGATTACGGGAGCGATCGGCTCGGAGTCGGCCTCGTCGCCGGCAACGTGCTCGCCGGCCACCACCGGGAGGAGCAGCTCCCGGTCCCTCTCCCTGCCGGCCATCGCGCTCCCCGGTCGATCCAGTACGTACGTGTCTCGCGCCCTGCCCGTGCCGTGAGGGAGGCGTGGCCCAACCGCACTATTTTTGCGCGCCCGCCAAGTGCCGTCGCAAACGCCGGATCGGGATCGCTAGTGGAGCTGCTGGTGGTAACTGCTACTCCCTCCCTCCCTAGCCTTGCAAGGCGTTGCCACGTGGGATCGAGCGCGTGAGCCTCCCTTGCATCATAAGGCTAATCTCAATGGGAGTTTTATAGAGTTTCATGAGCATTAAATATGCTGACATGGCATAGTATTTATTAAGAGAGAGATTATAAAAGTTTCATGAGAGTAGAGAGACCTGCACTGTTTCTAAAATCTGAATGTATATGAAACTGTGCCATGAAACCTCCACTGAGACTAGCCTAATTGCCATGGGCGTTTGTTTGGTTTCAGATACACGTCATCCAAAATTAGGCTAGTACTAGTATATCCCTGCTTAGCTTAAGAGAATTGACGTCATTTGTGGCTTCCACTTCCCTTTGGCTTTACTCAAGGAGATATTTGACAGGGCATGATCCTTCAAACACATGCTGATGAAAACCATGGTCATTTTGCATTAACACTAGCTACTACTACTGGAGACTAATTATAACTGAACATAAAAGTGCAACAATGCCAGCATACCAGTGTTTCAAGCAGGGGCAGACCACGGGACAAAATTGAGCAGGGCCAATAAAACTAATTATAGGTCCCAGGCCAAACCAAAAGTCTACAGAATATTGCAGAATAAAAAGTGCTTTCTAGAGTTGTTCTAAATCAAAAAATTTAAATTTTAACTGAATTTTTAGAAAAAAAAAACATTAAAATTTATGTTATTAAATTAGTATCATTAAATATATCATAGGATATATTTTCATAATATACTCATTTTATGGCATAGATATTATTACTTTTTTCGATAAAGTTAGTCAAACTTTAAAAAATTTGACTTACGCGGTTTCTAAAAATCACTCTTTTTAGAGATGGAGAGGGTAAAGCTTTACTAGACTAGGGGTGGCCACGGCCCATATTAATTGGCCTCAACTAAGCTTCGGCCTGGTCCCAAGGAACACATCCATCAACATATCATCCAACACAAGGTGAACACATCAATCAATATACTCTCTCCGTTCCAAAAAAACATGCAATTATCGGAAACGTCTTAGTCAAAATATGTTAACTTTGACAAGTTTATAGCAAAAAGTATTAGCATTTATGTCTCAAAATAAATTTATTATGAAAATATCTTTCGTAGCCAATCTAATGATACTTATTTTGTCTCATAAGTTTAAGTAATTTTTTATATAATTATAGTCAAAGTTTGCAATGTTAACCTCCTCGGGATATGAAAATTGCATGTTTTTTTTAAACAGAGGGAGCAGATCACACATAAAAGTTGACAAATGCCGTATACAAAAGTTTCCCTTAAGATATAAATAATTGTACATTTGTACACATAGATTATGGATTTCATCTAGGTATACCGAGGGAGCACATATTTCTCTTCTTTTTTGTCCGTGGTCATGTTTTCATTTTCAGTACTGAGCATATATATACATAGATTTATAGAATTACCAGGGAAGTTGGTAGCTGGATGCCTGCATCAATGGATGAGCAAAGTATGCACCCAAGGTTAATATTGTGATTGCGACATATGGCAAGCGAAAGAATTCCTTGTGATAATCTTTGGGCAGTTTCTGCCGTCCATCAACAATCGCAGCAAAGGGCACAACACTTGTTCTGTTCTTTAGGACTTCGAAGGCTTCACCATAGCGTGACAATAGCCTCCTGTCACCATTCCAGGCACCAAAGAGATGGTGGCCGATAAGTCCAAGAGAGGCCGCAACAGCAACTGAGTTGCCAATCCACAGTGTATGAGCAAGGCACCAAATTACCTGACCAACCATCTACAGGATAACTGTGGGTCAGAAGTCTGTAAGTGGTCATAAGAAACTGCAAAGCAATCGTAGAGAACGCCTCTACATATTTTATAGAACTAATGACCTGTGGATGTCTGGTGATACGCATTATTCCTGTTTCCCACATATGTAATTTAGGCTTGTCCACAGCTGCCACTTCCAAAAGATTGAAAGTAGATGGATACAGAAAGAAGAACGAAATGAAATTTGAGATCCAAACAAGCTCATGAATGCCTGTGATTCCCTGAACTTGCCATAACTGAATACCATCATACCGATGATTTATGAAGTATACCTGAAAAGACATGGAAACTGTATAAGGTACAGTAAGATTAAATAATCATTGAGGTCTATCTGTCCATAGGAAAGAATGCTAAGCACTCACAATAGTAGTAACTGCTAAAGGCAGTGAAATTCCAGCGAATAGCACACGATATGCACGCTCCCCTACTATTTTCTCACCACTTTCTCGTAGGCTTGCCATACCACTATGAACTACAGCAAAAATTATTGTAAGGAGCAACATAACAACCTGCAAGAGAATCGCATATGGTTAAAATGTTTATCTATTATATCATACAATCTGCCAATGTAACAAATAGGACAAACAAATTAATATTCCACACAATATGTAAACAAAATTTGCATACATTTGAGACAACAGTGAAGCAAAAGGAAATGATAAAACAAAAGACAGGTGAAAAACAAATGGAGAAATACAAAATAAAAATGGCACTTCAAGTATACAAGTCCCCAAACATTTTGAATGTAACTATATTCGTACCTCAACATTTTCCAGATCCAGACGATACTAATTTTTCTTATTCAGATTAAATTTATCATTGCTGTTTCAGTGTTTGTTCCATCATTTGGTACAAAACTACAAAAGCGATAGTTGAAATCCGAATATTCATTGTGAAGTTAGTTAGGTTCTGTGTATACACATTCCAGTACTCATGTGGTATTTATTTTTCAAAAAAGAAAAACCGCTTTTGTTGATTCCTCTGCTTTCTTGCAAGAATTTAACATGCCAAGGACCATGGAGCTCATATTTATGGCAAGGGCATACACTGGACCAGCTGCCTAGTGCCCAGAGCTTTTTAAAACGCATAGTAGTAGGTAGGAGAATAAAACCATAAAAGAAAAATATATATATCTAGAGCCTGTGGATTCCCAGCTCTGAAAAGATATCCACATAGAACATTATTACATTAAGGATAGCCTTGCAATCTGAAAAATACATGATATGATGCTGTTCAATGAAGGTTGGTTTGGGTTTCTTCCCACTTCACCCACCACCCAAAACTGGTCCTTGTTCCCTACACCTAGAGCGCTGAGCTAGCCAAGCAGCAAATGAATCGGCATTGCCACAACCTACTCCTGCTGCACCCCTCGCACTGCCCACACGCTGCCAGCTGCTGCTTCCCTCCATGTCCACATCCTTCCCCTAGTGCTTCCTCAGTCAGTCCCATGGTGACAAAGTGTGAGCCTGAGCTGAGACGCAATCAAAGGTCATGATAACAGTGGTGCTGCAGCAGTAGCTTGCTGCGATGAGCAGGAATGATAGCTTTCCACGGTGACACCATAACTGATGAACGAAAATAGGAGTAATAAAGTGGCTAGCCCAGTCCCCTCCCCTGGTGTGATCTACATCTACATTTCCCACAGTTACCTTGTTATTAGCCAGCTGAAGCGCTGCTGCCACCTGAAACTTCTCCCAGCCGCTTCTCTTCCCATTCCTCACTGCTCTGTGCCCACATATCAACTACTGATGCCGTCCCCTTATAGATGGACAGTGCCATGGCTGACCGGACCAAGTTCTTCACCGGCTAAGCAGGGGAAATGGCAGCAGCTGCACGTTCTTGGCCTTACTGGCCCACTCCCCTCCCATTCTTCCTATGTTCACCCTCCCTCACTTTTGCTGACTTGTGCAGTTGTGCTCATGGTGATAGGGAAGCCAAGATTTCCAGAGCACCTTTTCACCTAGGTGACGCCTTGAAAACCATGCACTACAGCAACTACAATTTTATATTACTCCCTACTCTTTCAAGTTAGTTATTTTAATGGCTAAATGTGCATTTTTCTGTTGCTGAGAGGCTGCAAAAAAAACACCATTGGTATTCAGAAGGACCTCTATTGTTTACTCAGCCACGAACAACTTAGATGGAGAATTGGACATAAATACAGATATAGCAATACAACAACATTACTCAATGCCACAGAATAGTAAGAGAGGAAAGATTACAAATACCTTGCACATTTTATCTTTCAAATTTGAAACTACAGCAACAACAGCAAAAAGCTTATTTAATTTCTTAGACACTTGAGACAGGATTTGTGCAACAAAATTGCCATTCAGAATTGCACTATCTCAGGTACTGCAAGAAACTTATGTTGTGATAATGTTGTTCTGACCTTAAAATGCTGCTCGTGCAACATCCCTCTGCACAGTATCTATCTGGACAAAGCTATCCCAGGACTCGCTTCGTGCATTCAAAAAACTACTTTCTAATCTCGTGGGACGGTGACTGGCCAGCAGGCGCGCGCAATTTTTCTCGTGAAATCCGAAAGCGCCGTAAATAAAAAGCGTGCGCACCTCGTGGCTGTCGGAGACGGAGGCAACGGCGTCGAGGAATTTGGTCCCGACGCCGGTCCCGGGGTCGATCCACAGCACGTTGAGCGCAACGAGCACCGCGGCTAGTATCCCGGCGAAGTAAGCCCACGACGCCACGCTCTGGTCCTTGAGCTCGAACGCGGCCGAATCCTCCCCCACGAGCGGAGGCACCCCGCCTGCAGAGTCGTCCTCCGCGACAGCACCCTCCTTTGGCTCGACGCCTCCGCCGACCGCCCGAGCGGGACGAGCGCGGGAGGGAACGCGCGGGAGAGGGAAGCGGCGGCGGTTTGTTTGGGTTTAGGGTGGCGGTGGGGCGGAGCGGCCGCGGCGGAGGTGGCGGAGGCGCGGACGGCGGTGGGGGGAGGAGGAGAGGCGGTGCGGCCGCGAGGTGGAGACGGAGCTGGGAGGCCATGGCGATGGCGTCGCCGCGGAGAGCGTGTGCGTGTACGGGTGCAACTGGAGTGGTGGAGTGGCGAGGGCGGTGGTAGTGGAAGCTGAAATGGGGCGGCGGCGAGGCCACAGCCTCTGTCACAGGGACGATGGTGGCGGCATCTTTCGGGAGGGGGTGGGCGGAGGATGCGGTGCGCGTCGGGTTGGAGCGTGGTGCGGCTGGCACAGAGTTAGACTATCCGCACTCATATTCCTCTATTTTCTTAACTCTATACATCCTAGTCATCAAGATTTTCTACTCTATACTACTTTTTCTCGCACTCATCCATACTTTATCGGTAATGCTGGGGGTCGGACATGTCCGGCCTCCAAAGACAGCCGGCAGAGGCGCCCGCACCACGCCAGCGCCGCCGCCCGTCGACGCCACCCGGCCCGGGTTAGGGGCTCAAGCTCTCCCTCCAAGCAGATTCCGGCCGGCCGGCCGCCTGGCGGCGGTCGCCGACACGGCGGTGGTGGGGGTTGGCCGGGCGGTGAGCCTTTGGCGGCGCTGCCGAAGCCGGGCGGGGTTGGATGGGCGCGGGTATGGGTAGGCGGCGGGGCGAACGCCGGCGGCAGGGGAGAGGAAGAGGGCGGCGCCGGGGCGCTAGGGGGAGCTCCGCAGCCCTAGCTCGCCCGGCTCGGCGAACCCTAGCGCCCGCGGCGGGGTGGCCAACGGCGGGGCGAAGCGCGGGAAGAAGGAGGCCGGGAAGGAGCTCGCCGGGGGCGGGGGGGGGGCGGCCCGGACGCACGCCGGCGTCCCGGACGTCCGGGCGCGGCCCCTACCCATACTTTATACCATACTCTATACACATGGGGCCCACTCGACGATATTTTTAATTAAAATCCCACCCCCTCCCTCCCACTCTTTCTCCCCCATCCACCGCCTCCCTCCCACTCTCTCTCTCCCCCATCCACTCTCTCCCCATCAATCAAAATCCAGCGGCACCCCGGACAGCCTCCCGGGGGGGAGCGGCAATGGCGGCCGGACCTCGCCCTCCGTGGCCCGCGGCGGTATCCCACCGGCTCTGCGCGGCCTGCTCCGCCTCCCCCCGCTTACGGAGCTCCCAGGCCCGGCGTGCGCGGTTCCAGCGCCGCCCAAGGTCCGCTGCGGCCCTGGCCGGCCGCCTCCCCAAGCCCGCGGCGGCGACCAAGCCCCCAACCCCCGGCGGCCCTCCATCCCTCTCCCGAACCCCCTCTCTCTCTCTGCGGGCCCCGGCCACGCATATACCGCCGGGCTCTGTCCAGCCGAATGGCGTCTCGGTTGCTTGCCATCGCGATAGAGGTCACTTGCTCGCCTCCCTCCGTCACGTGGCGTGGCGCAACGGTATACGCGCGCGCGTTTGGCTTTACCGCTCCCCAAAGGTGGGATGGTCTTAGTGCGAACGTCACGTGAGGGTACGTTTGTCTCAGCATTAGTTTTTGGGCTATTTTAGCTTATTTAAATTAAAAAACTAAAAAAATGGTTTTCTAGTTTTGTTATTTCTGATAATTGTTTTCTCTAATGAGTTTTATTTATAATAATAGTATTTATCTTTTAGTTCAACAAAAACTAGAAAAGCTTCTCTCAACGTGCTTTCTAGCTTTTAGTTTATTTTTCAACAGTCTTTTAGCTTTTTAAAGGGCAACTTCAATAGCCGATCTGTTTGTTTCAGCTTCTGGTTTCAGGCTAAGAATAATAGTCGTTTTGGATGCGAAGTGTTCTTAATTGTCTATACCTTGACACCTTTGTTCCATTAGTAGTTCTGATATTACTGCTAGGTTGCTTTGGCCTTTAGATGAGTATAATGGCATCATGTATGTCCCATTCATACACAACAAGGCGGATGTTGTATTTGTGAAGAGTTATGGGCATTTGCTACCAATCGTGTTATAAAGATTTATCCCACTTGTACTCATCTTGAACCTTCTTGAACCTTATGGTCCTTACGTAGTGCTTGGATTGCGTAAAATGAGAAGTGAGATAGGAAAAGAGAAATAGATAAACGGCTAGGATTAAATGAGTTGTGAACAATGAATGGTTTGGATGCAATATTACCCTTTGAAGAGGATATGATATCCTATCCCTCCATCTAAATAACTCCTTATTTTAATTACAAATAATTTCTCAAATTTGAAATTAACAAGTATCCACTGTAACCATCAGTTAGGTTTCTGACATCATTCAAGTTCTCTTTGACATGCCACCATATTACCTTGGCAAACTCATCATTAGCAAATAACCAGAAGGAATTATAGGGAAATACCACATTGACTTCCTCAGGGTGTCTTTTTTTTATCACCTTGCATAGTGATATCTGAGTCACACTTGTATCGTGAAGAAGAGCACACTAGACACGCATCCAACTCTTTATAAGCACTATGATGCAACACATATTCATTACTACACATGAATTTTTGTACTTCAAGCTCTATTTGAGTATATTATTTACTTGGCCTCCTATGTGTTCTTAGGAAAATCATTTAGGGTTGGAAGCAAATTTTGGAGAAGACTTATCAAATCATTGAAGCCTTTGATAGCCAAACCAATACTTGATTCCAACTCTAATACTAAAAGGTCAGCTTCCAACTTGACTAGGCTTAAACTCAAGTACAATGATATTTTTGCATCCTTCCTCATTTGCTTTGACTTCTTAGATTTCTTGCGTCAAGGAATTCTCGCTCCCCATTACGTATCATCTAGTCTAGACCATCCACCACTGGTGGCAGACAGCTGGTGGCGGATGACAGCGAAGAATCAAGTTATGGCGTACACAGTTTAACAAACACAATGAACTATAGTTTATAACATTAGCAAATGAAACCTATGCTACAGTGGGTATCAAAGAAGCTCAAGGTATGGCAATGGCCTCACCTTGCTATACAGAGAGCTCGCCACTTCCTACCATTGTCATCAACTAAAGTTTCATGGCCAATTTCAT
Source organism: Chrysopogon serrulatus (assembly GCA_015844335.1). NCBI lineage: Eukaryota > Viridiplantae > Streptophyta > Magnoliopsida > Poales > Poaceae > Chrysopogon > Chrysopogon serrulatus. Next base: position 86,560 of record JADLZL010003585.1, on the reverse strand, counting down.
TGATGGTATCCTAGATGGTTTGATTTTTGTTTTCCAAGCCAGATTCATATGTTTCCTAGACAGTTGCATGTGTGCGTAGACTGTATCCCATGAGGTTTATTTAGGTAAGTTGCCTTCATCATCGTCGTGCTTAGTCTAAACCTTATGGTTTTACATGAAACCCCTATCACTATAACAAACCTTTGAATCCACAATGAAAACTTTTTTTGTCACGGATCATCAAAAACCATCACAATGCAATATTTATGATAATTCAAATATCACCATGGATTGAGTGTCACGGTAACACAATCCATGACAGTTCTTGACCGTCATAGGATAGCCCAAGACCTAGTTAGCCAAACCTAAGCCTGTTGTGTGTGACAGAAAATAATCATCATGGATGAATTGCCACATCATTACGGATGCCTTGATATGGATGATGATGTGGAAGCTTACATATATGTAGCAGATGACAACATATCTGCTTGATGCTCTGAAGCTAATTTTGATTTTTGCAATCAACATATGGACAACATATATACCCATAACCTCATACATTATTGCGCTATATGCCTTGGGGCCTTTACAAAATAATTAGTGTCTTCATGAACTTGGCAGACATAGGCTCCAAACAATACATCCATCCAAGATCTATCTATGAATAAAGACATATATGACAACATAAATAAATAGATTAAAGTGGGTCTCCATCACATTCATCTTGATGTTGGAAATGGTCAATCAAATGAGAATGTTAGTTATGTCAACCTTCACAATTTGGGAGCCTCCTTGAACAACTTGGTAAAAAATTACTCTAAAATGAAGAATGTACATCCATAATTGCTGAAAAATGGTATCCACAAAGGTGAAATAATGATGGGAGTCAGGGGTAAAATAGTAGAGCAAAGAAGAGGAGCGAAGTTGGGGCTTTGTTTCATATGGTATTCACGCATGCAATTCGGGGCTTTGACTGGAAGTGAAACTTGTTATCACCATCGATTTATTAAGAGGTGGCATAGTTAGTGTTTAACGGCGAAAAGAGTTGTCATTGTGGGTTCATATGACAAACTCACAATAAAAAACAACAAGGTTTGCAACGCCAGTTCGATACAAAAAACTGGCAGTGGTAACCTTTTTCACCACCTATTTAACTAGCAATTGTGCCACACCTACAAACAACTTAGGGTATATTATAAGAAATATTTGTTTTAATTGGTAGTGAAAATTGAGTTTTGAGTTAGTGGGTGACCACAAAACATATAACTAATACAACTCAATTACAAATAAGATGGTACATTGTAATTTATAAGTCTATAAATTTTTAATCTAGTAAAATGACTCTATTCCTTGTATTAATATTAATTGTAAGTTTGTGAAGAATAAGATAATGATAGATAAACTCAATTTATTCTACATATCAAATAGAAAAAAAGTAAAAAAAGGATAAAAGCGGATTAGATACAGAGACAAGAGATCCTACATTATATCCCATATCCCATATTTTTTATCGGATTTTAGAATTGGATACACCGATCATTTATATACATAATAGAAATCCGATTTTGAGTATTCAGATTTTGTGGTAAAGACTATCTATATAGGCCTTGATACTTTTGAGACAAATGGTTATCAGAAAATATCCGTCCGGTTTTATCCCCAGTAAAAAGTGAAAAGACGATGAACTATCATGCTCCTCTAAGAAAAGCACCACAGACCCAGGATCGAGCTTAATCCATCAGATCAGAATCCCTACAAAGGATACAAGTCTATAACGGCACGTTATGAAGATAATAACTCGTCTCATTTACCACAGGGGACCGACAGCTACCACACACTGGTCATATTTCAATGTGTGATGTCATACAAGCATAAGAAAACCGTTCTTGTGTAAATCTTATGGTCGAGGCCATGTAGGTATCTATCTTCGGTCACCACATATCGCCAAGATACTCCTGCAAGTAGAGAATGTAGTATTTGTCTTTATTCCATAAGATAAAGTTGATGGGTTTTAATCTTTTTATGGACACTTCTACATATCTAGTATATAAACATTTTGGTTTTAAAGTGTAATAAAGGTACTTGGACTTATATTTCCAATAATGAAATTAATGGCAGGCAGCAGAGATATAGAGGTACTAGAGGAATTTTCCGCGCGTTGCTGCAGGAATTAGCGAAGTAATAGCTCTCATACTACATTATGGCACATGAAATATTTAGAACTGACTTTAGGTATAATTTGAAAAGATAAGCAGCTAGCTTGCTATTGGACAACTCAACTATTGGACAACTCATAAATTACAATATGTATTTTCTTCGCTAATTGCTATTGTGCAAAAGACCATATAAGTACTAAAATGTAAGATCTAAATTTTATAAAATTGTACATGACTACTTGACAACGCATGAAAAAAGAGGTGGAAAAGTGGAATCAAACTAAATGAAACAATGCAATACATCATCCATGATCATGAGTCTCAATCGATAAAGACAGATAATGATAGTACATAAAGAAGTCTCATCCGCAGCTCATCTATTACTCGGCATTAGTGAATCGTAAAAAAGTTATTGAAATATATCCATGTGGGGTCTTGTTTTGAAGAGTTTACTGCGAGGAACACCATGGTGCAATTGGATTTTAATTACGATACTTGGTTTAGGTGCTATGACTTTTTTTCTATTTCAAAAAAAATAGCTAGTGAGAGATAATTAAGATTAAGTAGGGGTAACTCCTTTGATGACATCATCATATATCACTTTTTAGAAATCCTAATTTTTGATTGGAGGAGACCCCTTAGTGGGTCTTAGGATTATAAAAGTATAGGATTAGCAATAATGAGATTTACTTACTTGTACACATCACTAAACTTTTCTTATGCTTCTTGGACAAAACCAAAACCAAAACCAAAACCAAATACCCTGCTATCTTCAAGGTCTGAATTTTCTTGGATGTGAATTTATATTCCTACTTTGTCCTACATTTGATTTGAAATTTAAACTGAGACAAAATAAACTTAGATGGGAGTTAGCAAAGTCCTGGCCCATGACGTCCCCTCCCTCCAACTCCAACTCTCGCTCTCCCTTTTTTCTCAAAAGCCATTACTTTAACAATTTTCTGTGTTCTAGCGAGTTTGTTAGTGGCGCTCCATTTTGCAAAGGTGACACCTGCTCTTCTCCACCTACCAAATTCTTCCTCGTCTTCCTCCTCCAGCTCAATCCTTTCCTTCCCTTCCCTTTCCGCTTTCCGGCTCCACCAATCCATCAACCAAACCAGTGATCGAAACTTCCCCACCATCCATCCACCAGCATCAACCAGAAATCTCTTCCATCTTCTCCAGAGCTCGCATGCTCTCGTCGTCTTTCGCGCTCGCTTTCCCAGAGCGGCAGAGCAGGTAGTCAGTGAGTGCCTCAGTGGCCGGCCATGATCCGCGAGTTCCTGGCCGTGGCGGCACGCGCGGCGCTGGAGTGGGCGCTGGCGTCGCTGCTGCTCGCCAACGGCGCCGCGTTCTGCCTCATCGCCGCCGCCGCCGCGCGCCTGCGCCTCGGCCCGCCGTGCATCGCCTGCGCCCGCGTCCACCGCCTGCTCTGCTCCTCCTCTGCCGCTGCCAGCCCCGCCACTGGCGAGGAACGCGACGCTCTGCGCCTCCTCCTCTGCGACGCCCACCTCGCCGCCGTTGCCGTGGCCAGGGCCAGCTCGGCGCCTCCGGATCGCTCCGACGAGGATGGTGCCTCGAAGACGGAAGCGGCGATGGCGGCAGATGATCCGAACAAGGTTTCAGGTGAACACTTCTCGTCTCGACTGATTCTCATCCATCCTCTGTAACTTTTTGCAACAAAGTCGGTGGTATCAATTACTCCTACATCTCGATAACATTACCCAATGATTAATGATTACTACACCTGACGTAGGTAGTTGATGCTGTTGCAATCAGGTAGTACGTACTACTTAAACGAAATTTTTCTCCCAAGGTTGGTCGATCGAAAACCTTGTGGACGATGATGGTGCATGCTCACTAGTTTTGGTTGGCGCAACAAAAACATTGCAGAAGCATATGAAACATTTTGCTGGTACAAAATGATCCGATGGCCGACTGCCTGAACATAAGTGAAATGCATCAATGCCTTTACCAGATTACCTGAACTTGGTTCCCTGAAATTACTGTGGATCCTTGACAATGGAATTCCAGTTTTCCAGTGTACTTGCAGAGGAACCAAGTTCAGGTAATCTGGGGGTAAGGCCACTTCAGTCACAGAACGGTGGTCGAATGGACGAATGGTGGTTCAGTGCTGTTGTTAAGATGAAAGGGTAATTCCAAACTTAGTTAAAACTAGGGTAGATCTTGGATTTGCACAGTTTTTTCTTTCTTTCTTCCAATCAGTGGCATCTAGAATGGTCATAATCACAGGTTCAGGACCAGTTGACCGATGCCAATATGCCAAGTTGCTTGAGATAGTAGTAACACTTTAATCCAGAGGCCGTGCAAAGTCAATGGCTCCATGTTTCAAATAAGCAAGTGTCGAACAGGGTGTTGTATATTATATGCCTATATGAAGTTACTTCAGATTTCTTACCAGGTCGACGAAATCTAAACAAATCGCTGTCAATCAAATTCAAAACAAGACTTGTTGCCACATTCGATCTCCTCAATAAAAAAATCTCCTGTTGACACTTGACGTACGTGTTCGTGACAGGCATGAAGACTCACCGAGTCGTCTCCATCGGCAGTGAGATATGCGAGCAGGACCAAGACGGCAACAAACCAGACGCCGCCGGCGACAGCACCGGCGGCATCGCAAGAACCACCACCACTACCACCAGCACCGACGACGGCAACGGCGCGCTCGTCTCCCTCTTCGAGCTCGCGCCGATCGTCTGGCGACCGAGACCGCGGGCGGACGACGATTCCATAGACAACCTGACGACGATGCCAGTGTCGCTGACCGTGGACGACGGCGACGACGAGCGCCTCACCCTCGGTGAGCTGGTCACCGCGTTCAGGGATCAGAGGAGGGAGCTGCACGCGCTGCGCGCTGAGCTCGCCGCCGAGCGGCGCTCGAGGGCGGAGGCGGAGGAGTACCAGCGGCAGCTGGAGGAGCAGGGCGAGCTGGACCGGGAGGCGGCGCGCCTGGCCATGCAGCTCGTCCACGAGAGCGAGACGGAGAAGCACGGCCTGCAGCGGCAGCTCAACGCGTGCAGGGTCAGGGCGCAGCTCTACCACCAGTCAGATGCCGCGGCCACGGAGGACGGCGGCGGCGGGGGCGGAGGAGGAGGCTGCCGGGAGGCGAACGGCGGGGCTGATGGCAACAACTACCAGTCGCTCGTGGACTTCCTTCCGGGGTCGGTGTACTCCTCCTCGCCGGACCTGGCCAACCTCCTTAAACTCTACACTGAATCTGGCAATGCCGGCCGTCGTCCGAGGGGGGATTACGACGTGCCGGCCATTGAGGTGGTTGAGGAGGCAGAGGAGGAGGAAGAAGTGGCCGTCGCCGTCACTGTCATGGATGCTGGCACTGAATCCAGCAGGAGTGTTGATGCTACATCCGCCATTGTTTCTGAATCTTTACAAGAAAACTCCAATACTTTTCACGTCGAAACAGTAACGGAAGCCACTTGACGGAGTAGCAGTAGCAGAATGCTTGCTTTTGCAAAAATCGTTTTCTTTTTTGTGAATATTGCATTCTCTCTCTCCCTCTCACAAAAAGATCTTGGAACTGTGAGTTGTGTGTATATAATATAATTTCTTATATGTAAATCGTATGTCCATCAATGTCACGACTACGAATTTAGAATGTTTTGTTCTTTTGTCTTATAAATCGAACTTATCAGTCATTTAAATAGTATTTTTCTCTTATAGCAAATTAACTGTCTTATTTTATCAGTCGACTTATATGACCAGCTGAATATGCGGCCTGTTAACTTTTATCGGTGTTAAAAAAATATGTTAGGTTCTCGCACGTATTATTGAAGTAGGATAAATAGTGACGATAATAAATTAACTCGCGTGTGCTAAAAGGCCCAAGAGGCTTGTTAGACCCAGTGTACTTGTAAGCGGTCTAGAATGGAGCAGTAGTCAACTTTGGGTACGTATCCAATGAGTATTGGCCACCTGCACCCGCAAAATTTTACCCGTCGGATTACCCATACCCACAGACAGGTAAAAAATTCGTTTCACACCCGCACGCGCGTGGATAATTTTTACCTGATAAGTAACCCGCACTCGACAATACACCCGAATTTTTATATATAAATACAAACATTCACATGTCAAAATGATAGCTTCTAGCAAGTTACAAACCAACAAAATATTCATATAAAAATTATAGCATCATTGCAACAAGCTAGCGGACTCTTCATATAATAATTAATTAGATTTATGCTAAATTGTTAGACTATATGACTAAAATGATGAAGGTAGCTGCTTATTTTTGTAGGTTTTTTTTTACCCACGAGTACGAGGGTATGGGTGGTACGTACCCACACTCGTACCTGATATACCCAATGGTTAAAGGATTTTGTCTAAATTTATACCTGTGGGTAGAAAATCTATTCCACACTTGCATCTTTATCGGATAAAACATGTCAGGTACTCGGGTTTCAGATATCGTTGCCATCTCAAAGCAGTACAATGCCAATGTGCTAGCTGGAGTTGGAGAGAAATCCTCTAAAAAAAACTGAAGAGAGAGAGAGGGACACGGACATTTTTTTGTAACAACTCAAATCTAAACTCAATCATTCCTCGCCCCGTTCATCTGTTCTTCCCCTTCCTCGTCCAGATCGCTTCTCTGCTTGCTATTGCTAACAAAGCGGTACAGAGGGCTCCGGCCGGTGGGGGCGCCGCGGCGACAGAGGGGTTTGAGATTGCCAAGCTCGGGATCTCGTCCAAGATCGGCAAAAGGCTCGCCAGCAAGGGCATCACCAAGCTGTTCCCCATCCAGGTAACGAGGAGAGCTGGAATCTCTGTATCTTACCTTTCGTTTGGTCCAACAGGAATCATATGTCAAGCTGCTTGCCCTGTTCTGTTTCGTGGACATTAGGGCTTTTATAGGTGAATTCGATGTTTGATTAGTGATTGCAGAGATCAAGCTGATCACATATATAGTCACCATATGAGAAAATTGCTTTCCTTTTGCTTTGTTCTGCTTGTATATAACAGAGAAAAGTATATATGTGAAAATTATAAAAAGACAAAACCACCGTCCCTAGCAAAATCGCTATAAAAGAGATAAAACACATGGTTTGAAAAATTAAAAAATATGGTTTGCCAGTTGAAGTTCAGGGAGGAATAGTGCTTTTTCGTGAAAGCCAGAAGAGGAAAAGTGGATTTTTTTCCAACGCTAAATGCAGCCAACGGTCTCATTCTTGCGGTGACATGGAAGGGCCCAACAGGTCACTCGGGCCATTAACACACGCAAAAAAGGACCAACCACAATTCTTGTGGGGCTGATTAGCTCAGTCGGGCCATTCACACACACATAAAGGGCCAACCCAATTAATGTGGTGACATGAAAAGGGTCTAATAGGTCACTCGGATCCATTCATAAGCACATAAAAAGACCATTGATCGCACATTCTGAGACTTGCTGGATTTGCCCACCAAGAATAGTTCTCTAAATAATTTTAGTTGCTCACGTGGTTATACCACCACTGTCAGATCTCTCAGTCGTGGTCCATAGCCTAGGTATAGGATGTAAAAATAGTAACGAGTACAAAATACCCGCATGCCCATGGGCAACAGATTCGCTGGACAAGGATACAGGTGTGTGAATCTACCCGCGGGCATAGATGCGGGTATGTCTCCAAACCCTATATCTTTCAAAAGTAGGTTTGGTCTTCTCATTTCTTTTATCCTTTTTATTTTCTTTTTCTACCTTATTGTTTTACTGTAGTCAGTAACTTTGATTAACTGTTTTATATAATTTTTTATTACTCCTTTTGTTTTCTCCTATTATTTTCATTTTCATTAATTTCTTTTATTTTTATATTATTTAACTTCCTTGTGTTGCTTCTACTTTTTTTTTTTTTTTATTTTTGTATTACATAATCTTTACTTTTTAAGTTTCTAAATTTTCATGAAACATAAAAAATATCCCTCGCCAATCCACTTATCCACCACCATCGCACACATGCTGAATGAGATCTTTTTTATATTTTGTAATTATGTTTTACTTTTTTTATTTATGGATATATACTATGTTTATGTAGTATACATATAATGTTTTAAGATTTTTTATGTCGATGAGTAGAAATTTGGTGTTCTATAATGTATTTCATGATGTCAAGTAAGCATACATCAATGTTCTAGGATAGTTTTGTGATGTTTGTAACTTTTTTTTTTTTTAGTTGATTGACTCTAATTAAATACTTCACTAATTTTATTATTTTATTTTATATTTAAATATTTGTGATGTTCACGTAGTATACTTATAATGTTTTATGCTATATTTAGTGATGTTTGTGTAGTTTTAATCCAATGATTTGCGATGTTCAGTAGTATACAGTGATGTTCTAGGATATATTTATGTTTTAATTATAAATTTTATATTTACGATATATGTGACATTCATATAGTATATATATATGATGTTCTATGCTATATTTTTAATGTATATTCGGTGATAATATGATGTTCTACCATGTATTCATGATATTTTGTAGTATATATATAAATATTTTTTCTAAATATATCTAAGTGAGATCTTGATTTGAAAAATTTTTCATGAGAAATTATAATGATACAGCCAAAATTTAATTTGGATGCATACTTTGATAGTTAATCCGACGCTTAAATAACCGACCGTGATCGGCAGGTGGACCCGAGTCAGTAAACATGTAAATGTTTACGCGTGTTTCTTTCTTGCACGTAGCGTTCGCTTATGTTTTTTTCACCAGAAAAATCCTACCCACCCACCAGTACCCGCGTCTGTCAACGAGAAAAAGACAGAATCCCTGTACATATGGAGACATACTATGTATACGTATGTAAAAAGTTTAAAACTTTAAATAGGATCGGATTCTACTAGGACATGGATATGTATCGTCTAGGGCTCGACGCTGGCCGCCCGCTGCCGGCCGCTCGGTGGCCTGCCCCTGAGCTTCCCGTCCCTGGCTCCAAGCTGTAGATGCGCGCGTTCTCAGCCGCCGGAGCTTGGAGCAGCACGTGATACCTACCCATCGTGAAGGTGAGCGCCATCGGCGGTGCGAGGCGCGTGGCGATCTCAAGCGAGGTCGCCGAGCGTGCACATGCCACGGTGGTGGCCAAAGCCTACGCTACGCCCAGATGCAAGAACATGTGATTTGTTTTTTCTACAACAACACACGAATATTGATTGCTACCTGGAACTGTGTCGGAGCAGAAACAATGAACAATCTTTTACTATAAGTATTTTAATCATATTTTGGTTATCTATTTTAGTGACATGCACACATTCAACAAGCTGGAATCGATTGGTGTTATTCCTTTCCTTGTTTGCATGCTTCAGTTAGGGAGCCTACTTGTGTGATTTCGTCAAAGCTTAAACAAAGATCGACAACAAAAGCTGCTCTAAAGGTACGATCTATTCATGTCACAAATTTTCTTTTTATTTCATCTATGTCGGTGCTAGAACTGGTGGTCCTAGCACCAACGAGTGAATTTATGGTGCGTGCTCCCAACTCCGGATGGTGTGCAAGATGAACACAAGGATTTATACTGGTTTGGGCTAGAGAAGGCCCTACGTCCAGTGGGGGGTAGAGATCTTGTATTATCCTGCACCGAGGTGCTCGTAGGTAGGGTGTACAAGCAGTGTGAGAGAGGGACGTGGTCCCAAGTCTCGTGGTGATTGAATGAGATGCCAATATCGGGCTTGAGTGTGTGCCTGTTGTCTACGGGCCCCCGCCTTCCCCTTTTATAGCCACAAGGGGAAGGCGGAGCCTTACAAGAGGTGGTCGTGCTCGTAGCTGGACCATGGGCTTTCGTCCTCCCTCATCCGAGGCTCCGAAGTGGGCAGACTGTTCTGGCTCGTGACGAGGCAGTGCGACGTCGCCTCCTTGTCACTGTTGTCCAGAATGATGGACGTCCCTGTTGGAGTTGGTGGAGTGCGATGGAGGGGCGCCAGTGCCCTGTAGCTTTGACCCGCCCGGAGGCCGAGGCTCGGGAGGCCTCGGAGCTTGTCGCCGTACGAGGAGCGGGTGGAACAGCCGCGGACGGTCGCCAGCGCAGCGGTCGCCCATCCCGTGCTCAGGGCTCACGGGGTGGACTGTTGGTTGACCGGGATGGGCGTCCGGTCCACTCCCGCACGGGGGGTGACGTCGGCTGGCGTGGGTTTTGGCGTGGTAGACGGCGTCCTGGAGTTCCGTCGATGGGACCTGTCAGAGAGGTTAGGCAGAACAGTGCCTCACAGTGGCGGGCGTGGCCTTCACTGTGGAGGTTTCGTAAGCATGATCACCGGCGTGGGCCGTGACGGGGCGATGCCCATCCCCTGTCAGAGCAGGGTGTGCTCCCGACATGGGCTGTGGATAAGTGGTGGTGGTTGTACGTCGAGTCGTTGGTACGGCTTTTGACTCTGAGCGGCGCGTCCCGTCCGAGGCCTAGTCGCCAGGGGCTCGGGCGGGACGGAAGCTGGAGGCTCGTCCGAGGCCCTGACGTTGGGGGCTCGGGCGGGACGGAGAGTGGAGGTTCGTCCGAGGCCCCAGTGCTGGGGGACAGTCCTGTGGCTTAGATAGTGTAATGGAAGGCCTGTTGGGCCAAGTTTTGCGTTTGTTGGGCTTTCCTTAGGGGGCCCTTATTTTGATCCCCGACAGTAGCCCCCGAGCATCTGAAGGAGTGGGAGCACTCATTCGGAGGCTGAGGTCGAGCTTTCTCGGTTGCCATCGACACTTTCCGCAGGGTGCGCGCGAGCGCACCCGGCGGGTGTAGCCCCCGAGGCCTCGGAGGAGTTTGGGGGACTCCTTCGAGGGCTTGTACTTAGCTCACACGGCGTGGTTTTGGGGCTTATCCCGAGAGCCGTGCTCTCCGGTGGGGGCGCGCGAGCGCACCCGCCGGGTGTAGCCCCCAAGGCCTCGGAGGAGTGAGGGCACTCGTCCGAGGGCTTGTGCTTGTTTTGGTGGACAGACGGTCCGTGCTGCTGAACCCCCGGGCCCGTCGGCTCGTCCAGGGGTTCGGCTAGGTTTTCAGGACGTTTTCCCGAATTGGTTCGCGCGTTGGGGAAGCCCCCGAGCCCTCGTAGTGACGAGGGGAACCCAATTGGTACTCAGCCGTCGGTTTTTTTACGCACCTCAGCTTCCCTTCCGTAGGGAGGAGGGTGGACTTCGTCGTGCTATCGTCGACGAGTGTCGAACACGACTAGATCCGGTGAGCTGTTAACGGGAGGATCCAAGTGAACCGCCTGTGCCCGCTCGCTAGGGGTTGGCCGGGCCCGAGGCGCGGTTCATAAGAGCTCGCACGGTGTGCTCGAGGCGGGGCTCGGGTCCCGTCCGGCCGGGTCCCAAGAGCTCGGTGCTCTCCCACGCTGGGATCCCCTACTCCCGCTGCCATGCTGGCCTCGGATGTTTGCAGTGACGGCCCAGCTGCGCTGGGGCCAGCCGTGTATGAGGCCGTCCGAGCTGCCCGACTGTGCCCCGAGGTGGTCAAGCCGAACCCTTAGATGGGCTAGCCTGCGAACCTCGGGACCGTAGGTGGGCCGTCGCCTGGCTCCTTCGTGGAGAAGGAACCCCCGTTTTGCCCCCCGCGTGGGGCGTGGGCGCGTCTTTTCAGCGACTAGGCGGGATGTGGAGCGCCGCGCGAGCGATGGCGGGCCCCACTTTCTCCGCCGTGGGCGCTTGCCGTGCGCGTGTCCGTGGGTCCCACGGAGGATGGATGTGCGGGCGCTGCGTCTTCCCGCCCATGGCCACGCCAAGCGTGGCAGGGCCCCGGCTTTGTGGCCCGGATCTCTTTGAGGGGGCGTGTCGTGTAACGCGTCTGCGGTGCGCCGAGCCGTGGGGCTTGCCGCCCGTCGCGGGGTTTCTCGGTCGCGGCGCTGTATCGAGTAGGCGTATCGTGGTCCGATACGCCTTAAATGCAATGAGGAGGAGCACATCGGGTATAAACTACCTGCGGGCGGCCGCGTAGGGCCTTCCTCTCTCACCGGAGCTTCTTTGTTTTTGCCTTCTCCGCCGCCAGAGAAACAGCTCGAGCTCGGGAGAGGAGAAGGAAAGACTTTCCCGCGCCATCTTCCTAGCTTGCCCCCCTCGCCGATGGCGCCCAAGGCTGATGTCGTCGGTGTGGCGGATCGGGAGTCCCGCCAGTGACGGAGCCGGAGCTAGTGGCGCCAGGCGAGAAGGGGCTCTCGGCGTCCGGACCGATATCCAAATGGCCGGAGGGATCGTGCCGCCGTCGGGACCACCGGGCATTCGCGCCTCCGTCGGGGTACGCCGTGAGCTTCACGGGCGTTCCACGAGCGCTGGTTCGGGATGCCGGGTGGGCGCTTCCTCCACGCCCCCCGAGTACTACGGCCCGGAGCTCCACAATCTCGCCCCCAACCGCATCTCCCATGCCGCTGTCTTCGTGGCGCCAGGCGAGGGCTACCTCGGCATCGACGCCCACCGGGACATGTGGCTCTACTTCTTCGAGGCCACCTTAGCCTTGAAATCTCCCGCCTGGGGCGGAGAAGGAGAAGGGGGAAGGAGAAGGAGAAAGAGAGGGGAAGAGGTTGGCGTCCGAGCCGGGCAAAATGACGCTGCAACAAGGACTGTGCACCGCTGGGACTACATCCCGGCGAAGCTTGCCACCTCGAACCGCTGGGCCGGCACAAAGAATTGGTTCTACCTTTTCGCAACGACGGCGGCCACTTGCCCGCCTACACCGGAAGGTGTTCGACTCCGAGCCGCCGTCGGGCGAGGGAGCCGATCCCCGAGAAGGTGACCCCGCCGAGGAGGGTGTTCACCGCCTCGGGCGCCGCCTCGACCAAGGCGGGTCTGGACGCCTCGGCGGTGATCGCCGGCTTCCACAAGCGGCGCGTGCTGCCGCTCATGCATCGGCGGTACGCGCTGTATGACATGCGGCCTGGCAACCCCTGGGAGGGGACCCGGATGGCGGCCGAGGACCTAGGTTACGCCGAAGTCCTCGACCGGATGAAGCAGGCGGCGTCGGTGGAGCACTCGCAGCTGCTCAAGATCCCGATGCGGCCGGACAAGGACCACATCAGTCTGGTAAGGCCCGCCCCTCCGCTCCGACATGCGTTCCGTTCTTCTTCTTCTTCCCCACGCTAATCCTGGTCATCGCGCTTGCAGGGGCTCGCGGAGAAGCTGAGGCCGTCGAAGCCCCCGATCGCCGCGGAGAAGAAGGCCAACCGCGAACGCGCGGAGGCGGAGAAGCAGAAGAAGGAGAGCGCCACGGCGCGGAATGCCCGCAAGCAGAAGGAGAGGGAGGACCTGTCTCGGCTGCGGCGGCAGGAGCAGGAGGGTCTCCCTCTAGCGGAGACGCCATCGGACACCACCGAGTACAGCGACGACGACGACGACGATGAGGAGGAATGGGACGAGGACGAGCTGAACCGCTGCCTGGGGTTGGATCCCCCGGAGGTGACGTCGCATGCCCGGGCGGGCGGTAGCTCGTTGCCGCGGCCGGGCGTCCCGGAAGGGCCACCGGGAGAGGCTCGTCTCCGGGCGTCCGCCGGACTTGGGGCCGCGTGATGCTGCGGGCGCCGGGACGCCCCCCGAGAGGAGGTGCGACGTCGCGGGGGGAAGGAGATCGCCGAGCCCTCCCCCCGCAGAGGCTTGTCCCCGCAGCGGCCCGCGTCGGCCGAGAGCGGGCCGGAGGGCCGCAGCAGACGCCTGGGCAGGCGAAGCGGCCGCCCGGCGCCCGACGCCCCGCCCTCGGGTGGGTCCCGGCCTAGTGCCAAGATTGAAGTGTGCGGGTAAGTGGTGTTCATACCTTACCGCTGGTCTTGATGTCCGCTTTTTCCCCCGCTCGCTAACTTCTGCCTCGTCCCCATCCGCAGCTTTGAAGCGCACGGCCGCGGTGGATGCGGCCCCGCCCCGGAAATGGGGCTAAAGTGGGGGGGGCGGGAGCATGAACCTCGGTTCCGCCGCCGAGACGACGGCCGGGACCGAGGAGAGGAGAAGGCCACCGGGCGCCGCCAACCGCAAGGCAGCCTTCGCGACGGAGGCCGAGGTGGCGCAGCGCCCGGGAGACCGTGGTGCGCCCGTGGGCGCCACCGGTCGAAGGGCCAATCTCGCCAGGCACCGCCACGACGGCGGGAGGCGTCCGGCGAGGAAGACGACGTGGTGATCCCGGCCGTTTCGGGATGCGATCGGCGCACCTCGGCCGAGGGATAGTGGAGGAGCCCGCGGTGGTTGCTACGCCGATGCAGCCATGGCGGAGGCGGGAGCGCCTCCACTCCTCGCCAAGTCGCGGCCACCGAGGCGTAAGCTGCCTCGGCCGAGGAAGAGGCCGGGGAGGAGCGGGTGACCGAGGCGCCCGCCGCTGGTGCCCGTGGCCTCGGCCGAAACATCCGGGGAGCCGTCCGCCAAGGAGCCCACCGAAACCGAAAAACCAAGCGCCCCGGGGGCCTTGGAGAGGCGAGGGGCCTTTGCGCCGGACGACGCCAAGGAAGTGAGGGCCTGGGTGAGCGTGACGCAGTGCGTCGACCGCTACGAGGAGGCCGCCCGGACCATCGTGTCGGGGCTGTGCCAGGAGCTCCCCCCTGCTTCGGGTAAGTGACCGCCCCGCCCTCATTCCCCTCGGGGGCCATTTCCCAGCGACTGACCGGAAAGAGGGAGTGTGTGTTGCAGGACTTGGCGCAGACATCGAGCGAGAAGTCGGACTTGCTCGAAGGTCGGGCCGGGCTTCACGACCCGGTACCTCCGCCAGAAGGGCACAGTCTGGTCGCCGAGCTGACGACGGCCGTGTCGGAGAGGGACGCCGAGCTCGAGAAGCTCCGTCTTCTCGTTTCCCAGCTGCAGACCGAGGCCTCGACGGCGCGCGAGGACGCCTCCCTCGCTAGGGAGATCGCGGCGGGTCGTGCCAAAAGCCTCGACCAGCTCCGAGTGGAGAAGGAGGCGATGGTTGCCGAGGCCTCGCGCCGGGCGGACTCCATCAAGTCCCCGTCCGAGAAGCCGGAGGCCTCCGAGGCCGAGCACGCCGTCCCGGCCGAGGAGTACTCCAAGGTGAAGGAGGCGGTCATGCGGGATCGACGAAAAAACGAGACCCTTCGCGCCGCCATGCGAGGTAAGAACCATGACTGCCCTTCGTGCCTATGTTACACCGCCCGAGGTCCTAACTCTCGGGTTCTTGCAGCAGGCGGGTGTCGGAGCTGGAGGAGAACCTCTCCCGCGCCGCAGTCGCCTATAACTCGGCGCAGGCGAGCTCGAGACCCCGACGCTGGAGGCCACGGCCGCCTGCGGCCGCGGTGGAGGCCGAGGACGCCGGGCGGAAGCAACCCGGCGACGCTGGCCGGCCATGGTGTCGCGGGGGGTGGAGATGCGCCTTGGCCGGAGGCCCTCCGAGTCGGCGCGTATCGCATACGCTTTGCGCCGACCATGTCCCACTACCAGCTCGACCTCCCTCGGATTGCCGAGGGGCTTGTCGTGTCGGAGGAGGAGACGGGACGTGAGGGCGATGTGCTGGCGCAGCTCATCGAGGAGGCTGAGGCAAGTGGAGCTCCGCCAAGGCCGGGTGGAGACCTTCGCCCTCGCCGCCGTCGTCTCACACCCCTCCGGTGCGGCCGGAAGCGCCGGGTTTGGGGACACCGAGGTCGCAGCCGCCGAAGCCGTGGGCGCCGATGCCGGAGACGCCGAGGCCACGGGTGCTCCAGCCTTTAGGGCCCCGAGACCGTGGGCGCCGCTTCCCGAGACGCCGGTGGCCCTGACGCCCCTCAGAGATCTCGCAGGCTGGGCCCGAGTGCCCATGTAAATAGAGACTGGCGTTGGCGTGCGTTTATGAAATACTTTGTGTGAATTGGCCCGTCGAGGCTTGATGCTTAATGGTTTTTTTGCTGTCTCTTGCATTCTCCTTCTGTTTGTATTCGCTACTTAGTCTTGCGAGGATGCTTTGCAGCCGAGGGTCACTCTTTAGCCGAAGGTAAGGACTGTGTCGAGTAATTGTCACGGCCTCGTTGCCTTTTTGTAATGAGCGACCTCCCCGCGGCACTTGGAGTCATCCCTTGGCTGAGGACGGCAAGCGGAGGCACCGTAGCGCTCGGGCGTGAGTGGCCTCGCGGCTCGGCCATCCTCGGCCTTGGGATGTCCTCGGTCGTGCCTTTTCCTAAGTACGCGAAACCTTCGGGAATGTAGGTCTTTACGAAAAACGGCCAAGAAAGCGAAAAAAGATTTTCGAGAGGTGCTTTCCAGGAGGGGATTCCCCCCTTTCTAGCCCCCGAGGGAGGCTTGGTTTTGGGGAGCCAGAACCAAGTCTCACTGAGTCCTACCGAGGACAAAATTTTGCGACTTGGGAGAAACGCCCAAGAATTTAGTTTTTTCTTTTGCGAGAGGTACAAAGCGTGTGTACAATGCTTAGAAATTCTAAGGGTAAAAGTGACGTAGCTGTTGGATGTTCCAAGCGTTGTTGAGGACTTCTCCGGCCTCATTGGTGAGCTTGTACGTGCCCGGCTTGAGGACTTCGGCGACGATGAAGGGCCCCTCCCAAGGCGGCGTGAGCTTGTGGCGTCCTCTGTTGTCTTGGCGGAGACGGAGCACCAGATCGCCTTCCTTGAGGTCTCGGGTCCGGACCCGTCGGTCGTGGTAGCGTCGAAGGGACTGCTGGTATCTCGCCGAGTGCGGGGAGGGCAGCGGCCCCCACGGCTTCCTCAAGCATGTCCAAATGAGTCCTCCCGAGCCACTTGGTTGCGGGCCTCGTCGTAGGCTTTGAGCCTCGGGGATCCGAACTCCAAGTCGGTAGGCAAAATGGCCTCAGCGCCGTACACCAGGAAGAAGGGCGTGAACCCTGTAGCCCGGCTCGTCGTCGTCCTGAGGCTCTAGAGGACCGAGGGGAGCTCGTCGAGCCATCTTTTGCCGAACTTGTCGAGCTTGTTGAAGATCCGAGGCTTGAGCCCTTGCAATATCATCCCGTTGGCCCGCTCCACTTGCCCGTTCGTCTGAGGGTGTGCCACCGAGGACCAGACGATGCGTATCTGGTGCTCATCGCAGAAGTCTCGGAACTTCGCCCCCGTGAACTGGGTGACATGATCGGTGATGATGGAGTTCGGGACTCCGAAGCGGTGAGTGATATCGGTGAAGAAGAGCACCGCCTGTGCGGACCGAATGTTGGTGACGGGGTGTGCCTCGATCCACTTGGAGAACTTGTCGATGGCGACAAGCAGATGAGTGAAGCCCCCGGGCGCCTTCTTGAGAGGTCCCACCAAGTCCAAACCCCACACGGCGAAAGGCCACGTGATTGGGATGGTCTGGAGCGCCTGAGCCGGCAGATGCGTCTAGCGAGCGTAGTACTGGCACCCTTCGCAGGTGCGTACTACCTCGGTGGCGTCAGCAACCGCGGTCGGCCAGTAGAACCCCTGTCGGAAAGCGTTGCCGATGAGGGAGCGAGAAGCGGCGTGGTGGCCGCAGACACCGGCATGGATTTCGCGGACTAGGGGGTACCTCCCAGGGTTCGGCACGTAGAGCGGGTGGTCGTCGAGGCCATAAGTGATGGCCTCGGCCGACCACGGTAGGTACTGCGGCGTGGCGGGGTGCACTGAGAACACCTCTCGACACTCGCGCTTGATTTGTCACGGGGAAAGGTTCGCCGGGAGGCCTCCGATGATCATGAAGACATCGTGGACCTTCGGGAACCCGTCGTCCTTGTCTTCATCCTCCTCCCTTCCTCTTCTTGTCCTCGGGCGGGGGCAGCTTCTGGTAGAACCGGCAGGCCAAGACACACTACCCCATGGTGTGCTTGACTGGGAACTTGTGGAAGGGGCACGGCTTCTTGAGCATGTCGTCGAACGCCCCGGGCCCCGGGAGGCCTCGGGGTGCCTTGCGGTCGGCCGCAGCGATGAGATCATCCTAGGAGTCTTCCTCCTTCTTGCCTTGCTTCCCCCTTCGCCTGCCCTTCTTGTTCTTCTTCTGGTTGCGGGTTGCTGTTCCACCGGCTTCTTCATTCTTCCGCTTGTCCTTGTCGTTGGCGCCGCGAAAGATGGCCCCTACTGCCTCCTCGCCGGAGGCAAAGTTCGTGGCTACCTCGAACAGCTCGTTGGCGGTGGAGGGCATCTTCCGGCCCAGCTCGTGGACCAGCTCCTTACAGGTCGTCCCGTCGAGGAACGCGCTGATGATGGCGGTGCCGGCCACGTTGGGAAGCTCGGTGCACTTCTTGGAGAAGCGGCGGATGAAGTCGCGGAGCGACTCGCCGGACTTCTGGCGGCAGCTGCGGAGATCCCAGGAGTTCCCAGGGCGCACGTATGTGCCCTGGAAGTTTCCCACGAAGACCTTGACCAGTCGGCCCGGTCGAAGATCGTGCGGGTGGGAAGGTGCTCCAACCAGAGCCGCGGCGTCGCCGGATGAAGAGGAAGGTTGCGGATGATGAGCCTGTCGACGTCCGCCCCCGCCCAAATGGGCAAGCCAGGCGGTAGTCGTTGAGCCAAACCTCGGGGTTCGTTTCTCCCGAGTATTTGGTGAGGTTGGCGGGCCGGGCGAAACCGAAATGGGAACCGAGCGCCGCTGGATTGCCCGGGTGAAGGCACGAGGCCCCGGGGGTCCGCGTCGTCGTCCTCGTCATTTCCGCCGCCTACGCTGGGCCGGGCGGTCACGCTGTCCCAAGGCTCTCGCCTCCCTCACGATGTTCTTGTGCCGCCCCGTCGTTGAGGCTACATGGTTGTCTGATGCGCCAGCGAGCCGGCCTTGCGAGGGATCTGGTGGGCGTAGGCCTCGCGCTCCCTCCCGGGGACGCCCGCGGTTCCTCATCCTTCGACGCGGGCGCGAGGCCGAGCTCTCGGCCTGCTGGACCGCGGGGCGATCTCGATGTAGTCCCGCATCTCGTTGCGGATGCCTCGCGAGGCGTCGCTGCCGGATCTTCCGCCCTCGGAGTGGCCGCGGGCGGCGGGGTCCGTCGCTCCCGCCCGGTGGACGGGAGGCACTCGGATCCACGGGGTTGCAACCACCGGGGCGGGCCTCGGTGGTGTGCCTAGGGATCACTGTCTCGGTCTCCGCTGCCGCTGCCGCCGCCGCCCGGCGCCGAGGTCTTCAATCTCCACGCGGAAAGCACTCGCGAAGTCGGGTCGCATATGTCGTCCGGGAGTCGGAGTCGGGGTAGCCGAAGGCGGGGCGTGCTCGGGATGAACCCCTAGGCTCCGTATCCTCGAGGTAGCGCCGGATCGGGTGGATGTAGCGCGTCTTGGGAGTGGCGTCGCCTCCTCCCGCCTCGATCGTACTCCTCGTAGGCATGGATGGATCCGTCGTGATGTCCGCGTCGGGGTGCTCCGTGGGCGACGGCGTGGACGCCTCCTCCCGGCTCCCATGGCGGTGGAGACCAACGCCGCGCACGTAGCGCCAGCGTTGGCCATGCCAAACGGCCGGGCGTGGTGGCGACGGGCGGCCGAAGTCCCCACGGCGGGTGTCACCCAGCCTGCTGGGCCGCAAGGTCCTCCTCCGCATCTAGCGGGCGTCATGGTGCGTCCGCCGTGCACCTGGGCGGGAGCAAGCGCCGTGGGCGCCCTCTCCGCGGCCGGTGATGGGTCCACCGGGCCTCGTCGGAAGGTCCCTCAGTATTCCGGCCGGGAGGAGTTCCATGTCGTACTAGATACCAGTCGACACGAACTCAAGCTCACCGAACCGGATCAGGGTCCCCCGGCTCCGGCCGGGCCGGAGTGGAGGAGAGTTGGGGCCGAGAAGCCGCCCCGGCGTCGCCGCGTCTACCGCCATCCGGAGGTTTAGCGGGAAAGGAGGCGAAACACGCACAGCCTCCCCTACCGGCGCTGCCAACCGTCCGGTGCTAGAACCGGGTGGTCCTAGCACCAACGAGTGAATTTATGGTGCGTGCTCCCAACTCCGGATGGTGTGCAAGATGAACACAAGAATTTATACTGGTTCGGGCTAGAGAAGGCCCTACGTCCAGTGGGGGGTAGAGATCTTGTATTATCCTGCACCGAGGTGCTCGTAGGTAGGGTGTACAAGCAGTGTGAGAGAGGGACGTGGTCCCAAGTCTCGTGGTGATTGAATGAGGTACCAATATCGGGCTTGAGTGTGTGCCTGTTGTCTACGGGCCCCCACCTTCCCCTTTTATAGCCACAAGGGGAAGACGGAGCCTTACAAGAGGTGGTCGTGCTCGTAGCTGGACCATGGGCTTTCGTCCCCCCTCATCCGAGGCTCCGGAGTGGGCAGACTGTCCTGGCTCATGACGAGGCAGTGCGACGTCGCCTCCTTGTCACTGTTGTCCAGAATGACGGACGTCCCTGTTGGAGTTGGTGGAGTGCGATGGAGGGGCGCCAGTGCCCTGTAGCTTTGACCCGCCCGGAGGCCGAGGCTCGGGAGGCCTCGGAGCTTGTCGCCATACGAGGAGCGGGTGGAACAGCCATGACGGACGGTCGCCAAGCCCGGATCGCCCATCCCGTGCTCGGGGCTCATGGGGTGGACTGTTGGTTGACCGATGGGCGTCCCGGTCCACTCCCCGCACGGGGGTGACGCCGGGCCGGGCGTGGGTTTTGGCGTGGTAGACGGCGTCCCCGGAGTTCCGTCGATGGGACCTATCGTAGAGGTTAGGCGGAACAAGGCCTCACGGTGGCGGGCGTGGCCTTCACCGTGGAGGTTTCGTAAGCATGATCACCGGGCGTGGGCCGTGACGGGATGCCCATCCCCCGTAGTAGGGTGTGCTCCCGACATGGGCCGTGGATAAGTGGTGGTGGTTGTACGCCGAGTCGTTGGTACGGCTTTGACTCGAAGCGCTGCCCCGGCCCGAGGCCCGGGTCGCCGTGGGCTCGGGCGGGGCGGAAGGCTCGTCCGAGGCCCCGATGTTGGGGGCTCGGGCGGGACGGAGTGGGAGGTTCGTCCGAGGCCCCATCTTTGGGGGGCTCGGGCGAGACGGAGAATCGGCGCTCGTCCGAGCCCTTAGCGGGGTCGGCTCGGATGGGCCGTGGGCCGTGCTCTCGCTCCAGTGCCATGGCTTAGATAGTGTAATGGAAGGCCTGTTGGGCCAAGTTTTGCGTTTGTTGGGCTTTCCTTAAGGGGCCCTTATTTTAGTCCCCGACAATCTGGATGCTGTTATAGCTAAGTTGTTTCTTCTACAACAAATTTTTCTTATGTAGGATGCCTAGATCTTGCAATTGTATAATAGGTGAGCAAAATTGGTGCTATGGTTTATCAGTTCTATGAATCAATTTCCTTACATAAAAACTGAGCAGGAAAACTACCAAGGCCCTCGCACCGGTGTAATCGGCATACATTGGTGCGAGTTCATGATAGCTATGAAAGGTAACCAGCCACTGCCTGCCCTCATATTGTTTTACCCATTATGCTCATCAAATTGAATCTCATCCTAGGGAGACTCTATGCAAAGATTGTTCTGCCAATGTTACTTTGTTTCCATCAAATTGACTACGAAAATATTCCCTCCATGGATCCCAGAAAGAAGGACGTTATGAGATGCCTATGGATCAAACTTTCTCATCTTTGACTAGATTTATAGAAAATATGTCAACATTTATGTTACTAAATAAATTTATTACAAAGATTATTCAACACTTGGTTTTCAGTTAGGATAGAGGTGATGGTAATTGTTTAGAATAACATTGATTTGAGTTTGTGACGACTTATATGCATTAGAAAAATGAATATTTTGTCTTTATGCTTATATGCATTAAAAATAATATTCTTTCCATATGACATTACAGGAGATGGTGTTAATTTTTATGAGTTTGTGACTCGGCCAATGGTGATATGAGTCTTAGGCTGCTTCTACACTTTAGAAAAATCAGGATTTATGATTAAGGTCTGTGCATTTAAAAATATTTTTCCAAATGAAACTATGATTTTGTAGCTATAATTTGGATTTATATAGTTGGTTATTCTTTAATTATGATTTTGTAGCTATAATTTGGAATTAGATATTTGATTTGATTATTATTTTTTAATTATAGAAGATTTTTTATGGACACGTGTGTGCCGCACGTGTACTCTACAATTTCCATTTACAATTTTCCTTGTAATGTTTTAGCCTTGTTGGCTTCATCTTATTAGCCGTTTTTAGCTTATTAACCAACAATGTTTTTCTCTCATAGAAAAACAACCGTTTCAAATTATCGACGGTTTATGATTACTTACAATCTTTTTGGTTAATTGCTTGAGAGTTTATGTTTGCAGACATTAAAAGGTCTCTGTGCACTAAAAGGAAATTGTGTGTTTAAATCGTGGCCCAAGATTTATGACTTTCTTACCTAAATTTAGTCAATAACTAATATTAATGTATTTTCCATGTATATTATTATTAAAAATCATCGACTATTTTTCCTACATTTCATCGCTGAATAAATTCACTCTTGGCTGCTGTCCTTGCAAACTATAATTTCCCCAACTCCCTTGATTTGTCAAGTAAGTTTTTATGCTTCACCAAGTACCAAGTATATATGGATCACTGATGAAATTTCTTGTTTTGCAGTCATTGTTCTTGAGGTCTAAATCAAGAGGCTCCATTTTTTAGGTCATTATGCTGTTCAGCAATGCGGTAAGCTACATAGAAACATTGCAATAAAAATTATATATTGCTTGTCAAAGTTCTAAGATGTGCTGGCAATTTGTTTTAAAACTATTTTTGGCAAAACACCGGATAGGAAAAGACTTCCCCACTTGATATATTACAGTGAGCACCGGATGGGAAAAGACTTCCCCACCTGATATATTGTACTGAGCCAGCAAAGAACTTGCTGACCAACTTAAGAATAAGTAGTACAAAGCAATAGAAGAACTACTCCATGATGGAAGAAAAAAATGTTTATGTTTTGATTTCATTAAGTATCAGGGCTAAAAAGGGCTTGGGAGTCCCACTGTGATATTAAATTTAGACATTCAAATATTTCAAATACATATATACGTAAGATGGTAAACAAGCTAGAGAGAACAGAAAATAAAAACTATAAATGTTTTCTAGACACGTGCGTGCATATTCACTAGTTATAATAACTTTTTTAAAGATTTGCATGTGTGATGACGATAGGGCATAGTACATCTCTTTTCGGTGAGCCGCCCTGCTGCCATGGCTGTACCGCTCTGATAGAGTCGGCGTCAGGTTTCCGCCAGGCTTCCTGCCACCCGGGTCGGCACCCAGCACGCGGCACCCCCCGAATTTTGATGTATGAACAACCCTAAACTCTGAATCTAAATAAATCTTGTCTCCCTGCCTGTTCTTCCTCTTGCTTCCCCCCCTTCCCCATCTTCTCTGCCACGACTCCATCAAAGCGGTACAGCCATGTACGCCGCCCTCCGCCGTGCGGCGCCTCTGCGGCGGCGCGCCGTATCCGCGCTGGGGTCCGGGGACACGGGGGCCGCAGGGGCGGCGGCGCGCCCGCAGATCGCGGCGGAAGGGCTTGAGATTGCCAAGCTCGGGATCTCGTCCAAGATCGTCGAAAGGCTCGCCAGCAAGGGCGTCACCAAGCTGTACCCCATCCAGGTAACGAGGAGAGCTGAGACCTGGAATCTCTGTATCTTTACCTTCCGTTTGGTCCAAGAGGAATCATATGTCAAGCTGCTTGCCCTGTTCCGTTTCGTGGACATTAGGGCTTTATAGGTGAATTCGATGTTTGAGTGATTGCAGAGATAAAGCTGATCATGTATATAGTCGCCATATGAGAAAATGGCTTTCCTTTTGCTTTATTCTGCTTGTATATAACAAATTGTAGTGTTCACGAAGGTCACGTATGTCGTAAGTTGACTGCTTATGTACTGCGGCAAATAGTCACGTTGCAAATGTACACATTTCTGGCCATGACATGTCTGTTTGTATCACTACCTTGGCATAGTGATTGGATGAAATACTAGAATTGCTAGTGTTTGTTAATCAAGCCAAGCCGAATTTAAATGATATGGATAGGATGCTTGGTTGCAGCAGCGAGTCTGAGCCTGACGATGTTCTGCGCAATTACAAGAGATTTGCTATATTCGACAGGTTAACCGCCTCCATCTTGTGTGTGTATGTGTGGAGAGGGAGAGGGAGATTAGCAGCTTCGTGCGACAGAACGGTCAGGTGATGGATGGTGACAGCAGTTACACCAGTCCAAGAGCATAGTTGGCGTACGTGGCGGCGGTTCAACGTCTAACGGCGGCTTGTGTGATAATTAATGGGTTGTAGACCCACACACCGCACTGAAACTTGCAGGGTCGTTTGCTAGCACGACCATAATGAAAGATTCAACCTCAATCGCCGGCGCGCCAGGAAGGATCAGAAATGGGTGGCGGCGTTTGCACCGATAGTTTGGTGTTGTGCCGCAGCTTGATTGCTGAGGCTGATTGGCGGCCGGTGTCATCCCGGGGATCTCCTCCGTGTACTGTGCACTGCAGTTCGTGTGAGCTAGTGCTGCATTGGGGTCTTGGCGGACTGGCGGAGGACCAAGTATTATTTCCGCCTCTATAAATTAGGATTTACAATGACGCGGAAGTAGAGACGGACACCTGCCCGCCTCCATTAACACTTTGACTGCCTCAGAAAGTTCTTACAGTAGTAGTGGATGGTAGACCAACACCTGTCCTGTGGAGGCCAACTAGAAGTCTAGAACCAGCAAAGCCGTCACCGCTAGGGGCAGAGGGAGGGTGGGGCAGAAGAGGGCTAAGCCTCCCCCTACCCTCCACCCCCTCCTCTGGTAGATGAATTTTTCTTATGCGCATGTTATTTGCTATATAATTAAGTGAAAATATTGATGCACATGTTATTTTGCTATATAATTAAGTGAAAGTATTTGTGCACATGTTGTTTTGCTATATAATTAAGTGCACTAGGTCTTCTTGGTTATGTGAAATCTCATAATTTCTATGCCATTTCCATTTCATGTTTGTAGCAATGTAGTGCACAAATGCTACACGAAGTTTAAGTTTCTACAATAGTATAATATAATTTTGTGTAATCCTTCACTTCAATTCTCTTCCTCACTATTCTGATTTACTTGCAGACACTAGGTCTCCTAAGGAGTTCTACACATGTCCGAAGCTACAGCAGTCAACTTTCTGGTTATTACTCTGACTAGCCCCTATTTTTAGTATTTGATCCCAACTATTGACTATAATACATGTGTTTTTCTCCATCTTTGATTCCAGCTACTTCCCAATGCTCAAATCTGACAAGGTAAATATCAGATAGCATGCTCTAGTTGATGAATATAGATGTCATTACTAACCTCATGCCAAATATTTTTACGTCTGTCTCCCTTTTTATACATGTATGTATTACATTATTGTAATATACTGTAATTGAATTTTGTAGAAAATGCTGTTACTTACCTAATCCCTCTCTGTACCAAGTCTGGAGTAGGTCATTTGCTTCAGACAACAGTAAGCCACAACAGCCTTTTGAGATGGATAGTGTTTGACAAATGTGTTCCTTGTTATGCGTTTATGAAGTTCTGTTTTTTGTTCCCTATAGGAGACAAGTTTGAGGCTGTTGTGCCCTTCATGGGTGAATCTGTAACTGATGGAACTCTTGCTAATTTCTTAAAGAGTATGGAGTGCTGAACCCTTCCCTCCCTCTCTCCCTCTCTTTCTCTCCCTCCCTCCCCTCTCTCTCTCTCCTGTGATAACATTTTCTTTTTCTTATATACAGAACCTGGAGACAGAGTCGAGGCTGATGAACCCATAGCGCAGATTGAAACAGATAAGGTATTGGAGGCTTCTGTTTGAACATTAGTGGAACTTCATATTTGCTAGTTGCCATAACCACATGGCTTTTCCTTTTGTTCCAGGTCACTATAGATGTTGCAAGTCCTGAGGCTGGTGTTATTGAGAAGGTGAATTGTTTTACTCCTTCCTAGCTTCCTGTCTACTTTCATGGCAATGCTTTACCTCTGCTGATGTCAGGAATACACACTCATATACCATGCTTAGCTGCTCGTTAACAGGATCAATAGCTGTTACCATACTAAGTGTTGCTATTTCTGACTGTTGTTTACAGCTCATTGCTAGTGAAGGCGACACAGTTACTCCTGGCACTAAAGTTGCAATCATATCCAAGTCTGCTCAACCTGCTGAAACACATGTTGCTCCATCTGAGGAAGCAACTCCAAAAGAATCATCACCGCCTAAAGTTGAAGAGAAACCAAAGGTAGAGGAAAAAGCCCCAAAAGTTGAACCTCCCAAGGTGCAAGCACCAAAGCCGACTGCATCATCAAAAACATCCCCTTCAGAACCACAGCTCCCTCCAAAAGAACGAGAGCGGAGGGTAAGGCTAATATTATCCAATTAGAGAGTTCAGATGTTGTTGAAGGACATGAACATATTTTACCGTGATAATGCAGGTGCCGATGCCAAGGCTCAGAAAGCGTATTGCAAACCGGCTCAAGGATTCTCAGAACACCTTTGCAATGCTGACAACATTTAATGAGGTTGACATGTAAGTGTTCTCACGTCTTCATTCCAGAAGATTGCTACAGTAGATTTCTGTTTGATCAGTTTATATTTGTGCTCCTGTCATCATTGCAGCTGTATAAAATTGTGACACCTGTTTCTGTCTTACCATATTTTAAGCAGTTCAAAGATGTCGCCCGTATTCAGGCAATAAAGAATGTAATCTGTGAGCTACAAAGCAATATATTGATCACTTATCTCTACCTATCACCCTGAATTAACAAACGTGTGCTAACCTATGTTAGATGAAAATATATATGATTATGCTCTACATGTATGATTGCTTATAGAACTTAGTTTTTTTATTCAGTAACACTGACAAAAAAATCCTGTCATTTATTGGGCAAATATCTGGGTGTCGTTGTGTGGCTCAACTTATTTATGTTCTTTTATACGTGGACTTTCAATAATTATCTTTTGGCATGCCACTATTATTCCTTGAAGCCTGTATTGGTGTTTTTTTTTATGTTATGATTTTATGATACAGGACCAATTTGATGAAGCTTCGTTCTGATTATAAAGATGAATTTGTCCAAAAGCATGGTGTCAAATTGGGCCTAATGTCTTGCTTTGTCAAGGTACTTGCCAGTGTGTGTTGCAAAGCTTTTGCACTGAACATTTATATGGCTGGCTAATTCTATTTATGTTGGCAGGCTGCTGTTTCTGCACTTCAAAACCAACCAATTGTCAATGCTGTCATTGATGGTGATGACATCATATATAGAGACTTTGTAGACGTCAGTGTTGCTGTTGGCACATCCAAGGTATGTTATTGCTTGCTTGCTACTCTAGTGACTGCTGTCTCATCTTTCTTGTACCTAAAAAAGGCCAAAATGGCCTATAGTCTGGGATGTTGGGAGTATTTACTATGTATATGTATATAACTAATTGGAATCTTTTTTAGGGCCTTGTGGTTCCTGTTATCCGGGATGCTGATACCATGAACTTTGCTGACATTGAGAAAGGGATAAACAACCTTGCAAAGAAGGCAACTGAGGGGGCGCTCTCAATTGATGACATGGCAGGAGGAACATTTACCATCTCCAATGGTGGTGTCTATGGAAGCCTCATCAGCACACCTATCATCAACCCCCCACAGGTAGCTGCTGCACATTTATCAGTAGGGAGACACATTTTGTAACATGCAGATGTTTATTGATCTGAAATGTGATCTTTGTGAATTGCAGTCGGCAATTCTGGGGATGCATTCCATTGTGCAACGCCCTGTGGTTGTGAACGGTGACATCCTCGCGAGGCCAATGATGTACCTCGCGCTGACATACGATCACAGGCTTATCGATGGCAGAGAGGCTGTCTTCTTCCTGCGGCGCATCAAGGATGTGGTGGAGGACCCCAGGAGGTTGCTGCTTGACATATAAATTCACGCACCAGCTCTCCCCCTGCCAGACTTCTGCTTATCTGGAAATAATACCATGCAAATTTTTGACTGATGAAAAAGAATTACGCCCTCAGGAAGACAATCTGAGCTGAGGATACAGTGAGGTTTTTCTCTACATAATCGTAGAAGAGAGTGGCAAACTCAACTCAATTTGAGGTCATGTTTAATGTTTTGGATGTTCCATTTCGGGATGCAGTTCCCAGTCATTTTTATTTACCATGCACGAGCAATAGAGGCTGCTGCATTTTCGTTTGTTGTTTCACACGCCTCCAGCTAGCCAGTCTGCAACCCAAGGAGTCTGGGTTGTATAACATGTGACGTTAAAACAGTGCTCCGATCACTCGCTGTGTTGAATGGTCTTGAGCTCCAATCGCTCACTTTGTCGAATGGTCTTGATGTTTGTTTTTTGTTACTGTCACTTTTCCTGTGCCTACACGTCCATCTAGGGGCCTGTTTGGGATGGAGTAAAACCAAAGGAAAATGGATGAATGAGTCCAGAGGAAAGGTCTATCGGGTGGCTTCGAGGAATGGGTTAGTCTATTTTTTTTTTTTTTTGTTTGGTTTGATGAATGAATATAAAATGGATTGGTGTACCCTCACCTCATTCCTCATAAACTTAGGTTTGTCTTATCAGCCGAATTATCTGACCAGCCGAACACCCACTAAGGAATAAAGTTATTTAACCAAATTTAATGCATCATCTTATTACAATGATTTGATTTCTCATACTACACCCTCTTAGGCCCTCCACAATGGTGGAGTGGTGCCAAACAAAAAGCAGGTCCCACGTGTATAGTATTTGGCATTGCTCTGCAATCCTACAATGTGCAAACATCATTGAGGTACAACAGCCCTTGCGTAGCAGTCAAATCAAGAGTACTTGGGTTCATCCAGCAAGCGTTGTGGTAGTTGAACCAGTAGTAAAAAAATACTTTTTAAGTGATGGCACATAGATAGCATTAGTGCACGTAGTTGCGCCACTCTGCGTTTTACTGGCTCTAGCACCGGTGGTCGCAATGAGGGGAGTGACGCTTCAATAATCTCTTTCTTCTTTTAGCACTACTTAAGAGGTACGTTGTGGAAGGCCTTAGAGAATTGTTTGTCCCAAATGGAGGAATGAGTTTGGTCAAGAGGAAAGGTAAATTGTTGTTTGGAAGGGAGTACTGAATCTCTGTTCTAGATTAAAGGAAAGCTCTCAATTCACCATACATAGGAAGCCAAACATCCGCTGTGAGCTCTGGTTTTTTCCGTTGAGTTCTAGCCCTGCTGGCTTGCACCTGCAGACCTGCTGCTGCCAATGAATAGGTCCAGCTGTCATGCATTGACTTGTGGCCACTGAAGCTACTCCTGCTTCTTTCTTTCTTTTTTAAGCTTTTGAGGAGGTAGCGATCGGAGACAAGGGTGAGTACCAGTGGACAATAGCCACTGAAACTACTACTGCTTCTTTCTTTCTTTTTTAAGCTTTTGAGGAAGGTACAATATCAAAATGTAGTATTGATAGATAGAGAAACAAGAGTGAACATAAGTAAATACGAAGGTATAAGAATCAAAAATAGTATTGAAATTAAAACCAGACAAATGAGATGTTTGGAACATAGGAACTCCAATCCAGAAATCAAAAAACATGCACACAAGATTGACTATGTTCATTTTAGCACATTTATACAATAGATTTTAGTTGGTCAGGTCACGGTTATCTTTAAATATATTTTTTGGTATGTTTTGTGAAAGTACCGTCCTTATTTCTACTTTGTTCTCATACGGTCATCCACTTATCTCCTAGCTCTCTTTCCTTGCTCCCTCACCTCTAGGCCACAGATAGAGAGGCCATTGTTGCACGGCCACACCCTCTCTCTTCCACCAGACCATCACCCTCCTTTCTATCTCTACACCACGGGCTTGCCTTGCCCATGAGCGAAACTTTGGCTTGTGATTGATGAATTTAATTTGTTCCTGTGTTGTGCAAGAAACCAAAGCTTTCCTTTTGAATGGGAAGCTGTGTTCCTCCAATCCAAACACCAATGACATCAGCAAAACACAGGAAAGACAATCCTTTGACATTTCTGTGAATAAACTCAATTCCAACTCCCATATCTTTTGCTAATTATTTTTACAGTGCTAACAAATCGGGGTAAGAAAGTCTTTATTGCACATGACATACATCTGGAAGGGTGTGACGATGTCTTCAGGTTCTGCTGCTTCAACCATCGTGGATAGATCGTATGTCTACTCTACGTGTGCGCATGCAAGACCGACTGATCCAAAACGGAACTGCACCGCAACCGCCGAAATTCCTGTGCGAGTCGATGACTGTGTTGGAGATACATGCATAGATCATCCTCCGTTCCGGTCAGCTCGATCAAATCACCAGAGATTCTGACCAAATACTGATCAACAGAGCACACGCTAGGCTCTTTTGTTCCATAAAACGGGTGGTCGTGAAATTTGTTGGTCAAACTTTGTTTCACTAGGTTTGTAAAAAACTAGCAATATTTATATCTCCAAAAAAATGTATAGTAAAAATATATTCTAGGTTCTATTGAATAATATTAAGGATATGTATGGTAGAGATTTACCATTGAAAAGTGAATCTGACTCTGGAATTCACAGTGGATGGATATTGTTCGGTAAAACAGTAAGGGTATTTTTGTTGGAATCGTCACATTTGCTCTTGAGCTCTAGTATTTTCTCTCTCACAGTCTCACTATCAATCAGACCTATGTGTAAGGAGAAAAAACACGGGCTGTATGGATCCACTGAGTGAAGCACACGTGGCCAGAATAGAGTCTGCTGGCCATGGTGACTGGCCTTCACGGGGCTAGCCAGGAAGCGGGTGAGGACAAGTGCGTGGCTAGCCCAACAGATCGCCATGGGGCCCGGGCATGGCTAGCCAGCGGAGGTGTGTGGTCGGCCAGGGTGGGTGGGCCATGCGTGGCCCACCACTGCAGAGATTACCCCTGCTCACTGGTCCGTGCACGCCCCTGCTCACCGGTCCGCGCACGCCCCTGCTCGCCAGAGCTGGCTTGTTGTGGCGACGGCGATAGCCGGCTACAGCGAGGTCGGAGCTGCCTACCGCGTGGAGCTTTCCGCAGGTGGGAAAGGCAAGGAGCCGATGCGGCGAGGTCCGCCTCGGGGCGCGACGGGGAGCCACCGGGGTGAACAGGGAGGAAGAGGACAGACATGAGGGCGAGGAGGAGCGGCGGGGCGCTGACACAACTTTTAGGCTTGGGTGCTCTGTTGGAGGGCAAGTTTTTGGGTACATCATCTTTTTATTGTGTGTTACCCAAATCATCAAATAAGTCTTTTGCATACAATCTGTCTTAGTCAGTGGCGGAACCAGTAATCTTGAATAAGAGGAGCCGAACAATATATGATACATCATAAATCCATAAAATGAGAAATTTTTTGATGTATCATTAAATTTTTGATAAAACAATGGATTTCTATTCAATGTTTGATAGAAAATTAATTTTTATTGATTTTTATAAAAATTTTATTTTTTTCCATAGTATTAAAAAATTCATTATTTGGGGCGGGGGCCACGGCCTCTGCCGCCCTCTGATTCTACCACTGGTTTTAGTTTGCTAATTCTGTCTAAAGGCTAAAGTGCCACATGACCATGACTGCCCTGATTAGGCTATTCACACTGGTGCCCACTATCCTCTCCTACAGTACACATATAGCATGAAAAGATCTACAACGGCTCCTCTATATATATACGCTATCGAAGAGGAGCACCTCCCATCCGCCAAATCCAGCAGTGGTAGCGGCCATCCGCTACCCACGCGTGGGCTACGCTGCTGCTGCTTTCAGCTACGAGATGGGAAGAGAGAGTGCAGCACAGGAGGATTCCGTGGTAGGCCCTACTATTTCATCTACCAAAAAATGTTATAACTTGCAAATCAAAATAACTAAATTAAATTTCAATTGCACCATTGAAATCGTTATAATAAATCTTTCAAAACAAGACCTCACATAGATATATTTAGATAAAATTTATAAAAGGATGACAAGTGAGATTGTTGTTGGTAGTTGGTATAGACTATAAGATATAGAGAATGACATATGCAGAAGAAACATGTATAAAAGAGAGAATCTTAATGACTACAATGTATAAAGAAAAAAAAAAGAGAATGATAAACGTGGATAGCGTCACTCCACATGAAGTGTCTCATCAGCCATATCCCCTCGCAAAGCATGAAAAACCAGGTGTAGCATTTATAGTAGTGCCAGCAGGAGGGTGTCGGTTTCTCGGACGGGTGTTTATGTGGCTTACATTGCTGCTGCGCTCGCTATTTGACAGAAACAGACACAGCAAACGCCGCTATTGCTGGAAGTTCGTCAGAGAAGGTGTTGGCAGAAACCAAATCAGGGTGTCTTCAAGATCAATGCGGATGGGGCTTTTCTAGCTCTGCCGGGTCAAGGGGTCTGGGGCTATGTTATCAGAGAGAATCTCGGGCACCGGAAGAAAGCCTATTCTTTGCAGGATGCTTTCTATGCTGAGCTGCTTGGTGTGTTGGAAGGACTGAAGATGGCCGTGTCTCTAGCCATGATGGATGTCATTCTCAAAACGGATGCTGCGAACATAAAGATAGCCCTGGAGAGTGGCGAATACAGGCTTTCTCCTATGAGGGGTGTGATCACAAAGATCCAGCATTTGATGGTTACTGGGTTCAGTTCCTGTAACATCAACGTATGTGCGCGCGCTTGTAATTCTCTAGCTCTTGAGCTTGCCTCGTTAGGCTGTAAATTGTCCGGTGGTGTTTGTGCCGCTTGGGATGATGTACCTGACGAGAAGAAACTCGTTAAAAAAAAAACTAAATTGGCCACAAATTTGATATTTTAGAGAACGTTAGAAAATTATTTAATCATTTATTCATCTAGTGTTTTCTAGTCAATTCCTAAAATGGAATTTAGCAGGAACCCACACTTTGCTCTCCTATATGATTTTGTTGCTAAGATCAGACGTCTCACGCTTATCCTCCGAACACATGGCTCATAGAACTCCCCGTACACCAAGTTTGATAGCATGGGGCGTTCAATAATAAGATTATATGACAGATTGCTAAACATATTAAGTCATTGGATCGAAATACCAATAAAAAAGACCCTCGTTTATCACAGAGAGCACAAAATGATATAAGACATAGCCAAAGCTATCCACAGATGTTAGAGTTGTCACAAGATGATAAAAGTCACTGAGGGGGGGACCTGTGACAAGTTGCTAATAGTAGTCACTATCTGAGCTTGAGCTGTCTTCATCAGGATAATCAATAGCAGTAGTATTACCACCACCATACGCACGACTTGATGGGTGAATCATTGTAGGCCGATAATCTTCGCAGGCGTGGCAATGACCTGAAATTATAATAGACTTAGCCAAATATTCAAAAGATTGATAAAATGACAGCACACGAATTTAGCACTTCAATGCCTTCATTAATCCAAGTAAATTTGAATGTTATTTATTGCTCACAGAGGTGATTAAAGTACGGACAGACCAAGAAGAAATTTATCCCAAAAGTGCCACTATGCGTAACTGCTTGATTTTCTTAGTTCGGGTTCTAGCAAATGGAAAGGACAACATTTCGTTCTTGCTACCAAAATGGTAAATAATAATTCCCAATATTTCATATCCCACTAAGATTATGTTCCAATACATTGTTTAGTCATACTAATAATGATTTTCTTGTTATAAAGTAGGTCAAAATAATAGTGTTAATATTATCTGACAAAAAATGTTGTTTTAAGGGAGAATTGTTAAGGAATGAAAGTTATCGCAAGACAGTCAAGAAAACATATAAAAGAATCAGAAAAAAAAGCTACAGGATGAACCATACCTGTGTCTTTCTCCCCAACAATACAGCACACCAATACATCATCCTCACTCCGGAGAGGACAATTAATTTCAGCAAAGAAAAGATTGCTATTGCCACCAGCAGAGGGATGGTTGTCAAGCTTAGCTGTGAAGTTGTAATGATAGCAAGGCCCGCCAAACTCAAAAAACAGACACTTCACTGTTATCTCATCCAGCTCAAACTGAAAACAGAACAAAGAGTAATGTTAGATGTAATATCCAAACTCTAGATATAACAATTCCTAAAGAGAAGACAGACATAGATAGCGGTGTACCATGGTGCTGTTTGTTCTGTTGTATATACGCAAGGCTGTCTGGACATCATCCAGTGAGTCCTTTTCTTTCTGCATGATTTTTCTTTCTCGGATTGCTTTCCTTTCCTCTGGAGATTTCTTGATTTTTGGTGGACGGACAACAACAGGAGCCTTAATGGTAGCTTTATAGGCACGTACCATGTCGATTGGTTCCATTCCAGGGAGGTAAGGGTATTCAAACCGCCAAGCATGTTCTTCCCTGTTGTAACCTTCAGGAGTGCTCCTTTCCTTGGAAGCCCAACCCGCTTTGCTCCTAAGTCGCACAAAAACGAATATAAGGTCCCATATATCAAATCCTAAGTAATTTTTCATTTCTGATTTATGCTTCATTTATGTGATACATGATCCAGAACAAGCTGGACACATTATATCGTTAGCAAAAATGACTTAAAAGTGCATGCAGAGTCATACTACCAGAAACCTCAGAGCACTGGACTTTAAATTTTTTTGGATTTCCTGTAAATTCAGCTTTCGAACTTCGGTTTAAACAGGTGCAAGCAGTTTTCAATAGTTTGACAAGAACTGCAGCTTTTAATAGTTGCTATCTGTCGAGGACATGGTGAGGACACAGCTCACAGGAGCAATACAAAAATGACTAGAAGCAGGCTGCATATTTTACTTCATTTCCTATAATACTATAAAGTCAGGTACCTCATCAAACTGAAAGTGCATTTCTCAAATTAAAAAAAAAAATCAAATTGAAGGTGCAAAGACTACAGACACTTTGGTTTGTGTAGTT
This sequence comes from Chrysopogon serrulatus, assembly GCA_015844335.1. Lineage (NCBI taxonomy): Eukaryota > Viridiplantae > Streptophyta > Magnoliopsida > Poales > Poaceae > Chrysopogon > Chrysopogon serrulatus. The sequence goes on along the minus strand of JADLZL010003585.1, from coordinate 51,790 downwards.
GCTATTTCGAAAAGGGGAGGGGAGACCGAGTCAATCATGCTTATACATAGTTACATACTTCCTTTCAACAAATTACTAATTTTGTTTGAAAGCTGATGAAGGGATGGACATATATCAATCAAAAATAAAAGAGAGGCTATGATCTTTATTTACCTTGCATATTTCCCCCTTGGCCCGGCACGTGAGGCAGCAACTTGAGAAAGATGGAGGTGTTCTGGCTTCCCTGCCAAATCCTTTGGAGACAGTGCAGACAAGGCTTCAGCACTGCCCTGGCCATGAAGATTCTCCTCCTTTGGGCTCAAACTGAAATACGACGGGGGCAGATCCAAATTATTTCGTTGCACCAAAACACATTGAGTCCAACGGATCTGCAGACAAATACTCTCTCCATCCTAAATTACAAGTCATTTTAAAAAAATTTAGAGAGTCAATTTTTTTTTAAATTTACCAAATTTATATAATAAAATAATAACAATTATGACACCAACTAAATATTATTAAATTCTTTATTAATTATATTTCCATCGTATACGTATTTAATGTTATAAATCTTTATGTTTTTTCTACAATTAGTCAAATTTAAAAGATTTGATTCTCAAGATTTTTTTAAAAATAATTTATAATTTAGAATGGAGGGAGTGTATCGAAAGGATTATGAGCACTGTTTGCAGTTGCAGATGCACCTAGAGAGGTAGAGGAAATTAGAGACTTACGAATCCTCCTCGTGACACTCGTCGCCCGCCATTGTTGTCGATGACTGCGCCCACACGTCGGTGGGAGCAAGAAATCCAGGGCAGTTAACGCCGCTTCCTTGAGTGTTCAGTCAGGGTTCAGATTCTTGTAGACGCCCAGACCCGGTGGGGCGGTGGCCGGCCGGTTCCAATTCCAATTCCAAATTCTAGTGGGATCAGAATCTCCCGTGCTCGTACGTGTCAGTCCGACTCGGGGCGGTAATCACGGGCCGACCTACCTCCGCCTCTGCCTCCGATGGCGTCCTTCTCGCCGCCGCAAACGTATCCCCCTACCTCCACGACACCCTACCCGTCAGCACCTCCGCCTCCGCACCAGCAGCACCAGGGGCCCGCTCCAGCGGGGGCGGCGACGCTGCTGGTGCGGCATCTCCCAGAGGCTATCACGCAGGAGATGCTATCCCGCCTCTTCTCCCACTACGGCGCCACATCCGTCCGCCCCTGTTCTGGTGGAAGGTACTTCTCTCATCTTGACGCTTGCTTGACTAAGCTTCGATTGGTGCTTCACATGTTGAATTAGTTAGTTACAGTAGCGCGTGGTTGTATCTAGTATAACTGCTTTGTTGATACTGGAATGACCTGCCGGTCATAGATATGTCTCATCTATATTTGGTCAAGTATATGGATACCGATCTGTCTCCAATATTATTTGGTTGCTAAAACCATTTTGTTGGTCTGTTGCTGGCTGAGGAATATTATGTTTGTTTAGTTTCTAAAACCATTTTGTTGGTCTGTTGCAGGTTGAGGAATTGTGCATTTGTAGATTTTAGGGATGAGGCAGCAGCCAATCACGCACATTCGCTCTTGAACAGGTTTGCTTCGTCAATCACGCTACCTGTTAGGTTAATTAGACTCTCTTAGCTGTGTTAACTAACCATGTCTTCTCATTTCAAAGTCCCCATTGTGCTCATCTCAACTCATATGTCAAGAATTGCGTTGTTTGCTAAGGGATGGCTCTGCAGGTTGAGGTTTCTGGGGAAAGTGTTGACTGTCAAGCGAGCTAACCGTCCAAATGCAAATGGTTCTCAGCTGAGGCATCAGGACCAATTAGTGCATGGGGCGCCCCAAGTACCAAGTATTAGTTCCCAAAATCAGAAGGATCACACATCGACTGCTGAACCAATTGCCCCCAAGCTTGGTGTGGACTATCCATTCCCTCCGCACCTTGAGTATGTTATTAGTTCAGCGCATCATTATTCCACTCCATTATCTTTTGATGCTCGCATGAAGATACTTGGCTGTTTCTTAGAATCTTAGCTCTCATGAATACACTCTGTCCTGCAATATTACTGTTCTCAACAGACATTCATTTAGTAATCAAGAGATTGACCTGCCATTTGCTATTGAGAATTTAGATTCGTACAAAATTTAAGGCAAAGTATATATGGTCCATTTGCATTTATCATTTTTCTGGGAAGTAACCATCTGCTGCTGTATGCTCATTTAGTTGATTCACTTCTATTACTATGTTGCAAAGTCAAAGTTTTGCATTCAGGCACCTGTTGACTGCCATTGTATGCTGAAACTTTTTTTCCAACTATTGGCAATCCTAATACGCCTCACTTGCTTGAGCCTGATTTGAGTGCCTACAATTTTTTAGGTATGCATATCCACCACCAGATGGAAACATATTGACAAATATTGTCAACGCCCTGATTGCAGTCCCTCGATTCTACAGCCAGGTTTATTTGGATTTCCACCCTATGCACCCATTGTTACAACTTGCAAGGCATGCCTCTGCCTATTTTTCCGTATTCAGCATGTGTAGATGCATTTTGATCAAATCATTTTTCTTCGTACAGGTCCTGCATTTAATGAACAAGATGAACCTTCCTGCTCCATTTCGGATGGCATTGCCTACTCCACCGCTACCATCACAAGTGCCTGTTACCCCTCATCCTCAGCCACTACCGCAAGCTACTACCACCGGGGAGCTTCGTTCGGCTGATTTGTCTAGTGATGAATCTGAGTTAGAATCATCTGATGTACCTGCTACTTGTGTGTTTCCAGTTTAACCTTGTAGTGTCTTTGTTAAATCATCCATTTACGCTTTATCTATCGCAGGAAGATATTGATAAACGGAAAAGCAAGCGTGCAAAGCATGAAGCAATTGTTGGTCCTGCAGTTGATAAAAACGTTGCTCATGAAGCAGTGGGGGTGAAACCTGTTGCATTGGTTTCTAATGAGCTTCAAGTGATCAAAAAGAAAAACCCAGTACTTCAGGTTAACTACTCTTTGTTTGTTGATGATTACTCGGCTGAAAAGTCAAGCGTCTTATCTTTTTTGCTGATGCAATGGTTCTCTTCAGATAAAAATTGCTCCTAAGCCTATACAGAAGGAACCACCTGCCCCAAGTATAACTGACAATGAACCAGATTCAACTCATGAACAACTTCAACAGAAACATTTTGTCACGCCTCAGGAAATGTCAAGAGAGAAATTACCACCAGAGGAGATTTTATCCCTTCCTATGTTCAAGGTAAACATGGCTATTGTAGTGCTACCATGTCATTTGCACAGATATTTGTAGGGTGTTTGGTTTGAGGAATGAGTTAGTCCATCATCTTTTCACTCACTTTTTTGTTTGGTTTTTAGAATGGAATTGATTGATCCATCATCATATAATTCCTGACAAGCTAACAATTAGTACTAGTATGAGGAATGGAGTCATTCCACCAAATTTGAGTAATGGACTTATCATGCTCCACCTCATCTAGAATAGAGTGATTCCTCAAACCAATCATCCTATTATTGGACAATCCTGGCAAACACATATATTTTAACCAAGCATCCTATTAATGGACAATCCTGGCAACATATATATTTTTTTTAATTATGTGGTTATTATGAATGTATCATCAGTTGGTGAGTTGTTTCCTTCCCCTTGATCTTGATGATGGTAGCCTAAAATTTTGAAGAATGAAGAATGTTGATACGTAAAAGCAACTTTTATATTCCTGTAGGTCATAAGATGTTTTCCGACCGCTGAATCAACTTCAAATACTATGTTATTTTGCAGAATTACACTCCAGGAAATCCTTCCAGTGTTTTGTACATTAAGAACTTGGCAAAGGATGTCACTCATGATGACTTCTACTATGTCTTTGGTAAGGCTGTCAGAGATTGACTATTTTTCAGGGCCTTGCTTCGTTATTTGTCCCAGATGAAAAAAATTTAGGGATCTAATAGTTTGCTTTAAAGGGTTTCTACCTACAGCGATTAACTGCTAAGGTTGAGATTTATTCCAACTTTTGCAACTCAGGCCCAATAGTAACCCAAGCAATCTTGTTTGATGACTGCAGGCATACCTTAAATTTAACGATTGAAATGTACATATTGCTGAGGGTGATTAAGATGTGCTATGAGGTTGTGCAGATAGGCCTGGTCAAAGATCTGTTACCTAGGAATTAATGACCATGCTTGTGTGCTCCTTGGCTTAGTAAATGGTTCTTGGTCAATTGCTGCTATGAATGAAAGAGCTGGCTGCAAGCATGCACGATCATCAGAACTATGGTTTAATTCAGTCAAAGTGCTTTTATGTAAACTGCATTTGTGCTTAAGATTCTAGGTCCTAGGCACCTAGCCCAAACATTATGATTAACAAAGAACTAGATGATGCTGTATTTTTTTAACCTGTATTGTTTCGTTGCATATCCTGTACTTGCATTGGTGTTAATACTTTTTTTTTTCCCCAAAAGAGGAGTATCGAAGAAATATTTCTTCATTCACTGCAGTATTTTCTCAATTTGTCACTAAGGTAACTTTCTAACTTCTCTCTTCAGGCTCTGTATTCGAAAGCATGGACAGTGCAAGGTCGGGTCTAAGTATAAAGTTAATGCGGGTAATAGTATTGACTTGGTTCCTTAAAAGTTACAAAAATCTACAAGCTACTTTTCGTAGTGAAAATTATGTGGAAAGCTGCTGTCATTGGTTACTGTCAAGTTCTGTGCTCCTCATTGTGTGTTTTTTCTTTCAAAATTTTTAATCCTGTTGCAGGAAGGACGGATGCGTGGTCAAGCCTTCGTCACATTTCCCACGGTTGAACTTGCTCAACGTGCCCTGGTTAGTGATTTTGTTTTTGACATGACGTCTTATTTGTAATGTTGTTAATTTATCTTATTTTAGGACTACAACAGGAGTGCAATAGACAGCTAGATGTGGCAAAAAGCCAAAAAGACAATCAATAAATCACATGATTTTTCTTAAGAGTACACATCATCTTTCTTTCCACCCAATGAGTATTCTATATAATCCTAGCTGTTTACATGACTTCGTTGTCGGGCACTTGAGAACCATGAGTGCTTAAAAATCTCCCATTTATGGTTTTGCAGAATCTAGCGCATGGCTATGTGTTCAAAGGAAAACCAATGATCATACAATTCGGAAGAAATCCTGCTGCTAACAAAGCTTCGTAAAGCAGGACGCTTTTTTCTTTCCAGATTTTGACAGATTTCAGAAGTCTAGGAACTGGAAGGTGACAATCAGAGGTTGTGGGTTTCTGTTGATTTGTTACTGTTTTTGACATTACATATTAGCCTGGTTGGCCTCCTCCCATGGTGTAATGTTTGTTGAAAAAGAACATTGTATATTTGAATTTGCAGACCATTGAAACATTTACACTCTGTGAAAACAGACATTGGAGGTTTTAAGCTGCACATTGAGCTATCACTCCATAATTTTGTTTAAAGGCCCATGACTGCTAGAGGAGTCCCTTTTTTGTTTTTGACGGAGGCTGGAGGAGTCGGTGGCTCCATCTCTAGAGTAAGGGGGTGTTTGGATGGTGTGGAAAAAGTTCTGCCTGTGTCACATCGAAATGTCGGAGGGATGTCGGAAGGGGATTTTGAATACTAATAAAAAAAAACAAATTACGAACTCATCAGAAATCATGAGACAAATTTTTTAAGTATAATTAATCCGTCATTAGCAAATGTTTACTGTAGCAGCACATTGTCAAATCATGGATTAATTAGGCTTAAAAGATTCGTCTCGCAAAGTTATCGCAATCTGTGTAATTAGTTATTTTTTTCGACTACATTTAATACTCTATATATGTGTAACTAAATTCGATGGGACAGGGCAAAAGTTTTGCCCTGCCCATCCAAACACCCCCTAAGTTAAGAGGGGTAGGGACGTAGGGTGTCCGCTATTCGAAAGTGTTTTTAGATTCAGCAAGTTTAGGGATGAATGGTACGTATAATGTACTAGCAAAAGTTGTGATTCTTAGGAGAATTTTTTTTTTTTAAAGACAGCTCCCATGCCCCGCGGTCGAACTCCGCCACAAGCATGCAGCTCCCCAGCGACACGGTAGGGCCCACGCGGGTTAGCACGGTGTCGCACGGCCGAAGGTCTTCGGGCAGCCAGACACTGCCGTCGGAAGCAGGGACACCAAGGGCAGGCTCCAGCCGTTAACGAGGCGGCGCGGCCGTGCGGCCCGCGCGAGCGATCTGATCATAGCCCTTGAGGCAACTGGACGCGATCGCCGCCCACCAGCGAGGCGCCGTAACGAACCGGCCACATCACTGATTTACATGTCCCTTGGTAAGGCGGATGCCACCGCAACTGCGTGCCATAGGGGCGGGCATGGGCCACTGATGAGATAGTGCCGGCGAGACGAGTGTTGCTATCCATCGTCCTCGTTGAAGCAGCTGCAATGTGCAAAAATAGCGTTGCTCTTCCGGTTAAGGCTATTCGCACTGCGTCCGGAACCGCCGTCCGGGACGCGCGCTTTCCAGATGAAACTCCCGCAGCGGCGTCCGCAACGGTGACGTGGCGTCGGAATCGCGCGCCCGCCGCCAAACATGGCGCGATAGCGGCCGTCCGGGAGCGCCTGCGTGGCGCGGGCCCCACGCGGCGTCGGCGTCAGGCGGGGAGGGAGAGAGAGAAGGAGGGAGGAGAGGGGGGCCGGGCGCGCTGGCGGCGGCCGGGCTTCGCTGGCCGCCCGCGCCGAAGCGGCGCTGCTGAGGCCGCCTTGGCCGCACGCCTGCTCGCCCGGAGAGTCCGCCCCGCCCGCCGCCGAAGCTCCCCCTCCTCGGCTTCTTCGCCCGCGAGGGAGAGTCAACCCGCGCGCCCGTGGGGCGGGGGAGCGGTGCTGAGGCCCGGCGATCTGGCATGATGCATCTGCGTCGGGGAAAGGAAGCCGCCGGGACGCTCGCGCCCGGGTCCGCCCAGCGCCCGGGCGTCCGCCCAGCGGGCAGCGGAGAAGCGCGCTCGCGCCAGCGCGCCCGCCCGTAGCGCCGCTGCGTGCGCCGGTCGTGAACGCCAGCAGCATCCGCGCCCGCCGCGCGCGCCAGATGCGCGCGCCGCGCGCGCACCTTTCGGCCGCGCCCGGCTTTCAGCGGCTTCCGGAGCCAGCGGCGCTCCAGCGCCCGCGCTGGAAAGAAGCGCGCCCTCGGCCAGCTTCGCCTGCCCTCCTGCCCCGATGTGGTCGCGGGGTCGCCCACGGCGCCCTCGCCCGGCTGCGCGCTCGTCGGTATGCCGCGCCCGCGCAGCTCACAGGGCCCTCGCCCAGGGCGCCGCGGCGAGGAGGGGATGGAGGGGGGCGGCGACCGCCTCCTGCACCGGAGGGAGAAGAGAGAGATTGGGGAGGAGGGGAGGGCGTCGGTGGGTGCTCAGGCAAAGAGAGAGAGAATGTGGAGGAGGGGAAATATTAAAAAAGCTGATGTGTGGGTCCCATGCGGTGTAGAGTAGATGTATAGAGGATGGATGAGTGCGGAAGAATTAGGTATAGAGTATAGAATTTTGATGACTAAGACAGAATATTCCCTTTGGAGGATGGACATAGAGGACGACGAGTGCGGATAGCCTAAGTCAAGAGGACCCTTTCTGCTTGCTGCACTGCAATTGGACATTTACACTTCCCAAGGACACACTGTTGCAATTTCCAGTATTCTATTTAGTTCACTTATCACCTCCCAGTGTTCTTGATTATAGCAGGCATGCAAAGTTAATCTTGATTTCTGTGAATTTTTTTTGTTTCTATTTTGGGATATGATGGTCTTTAATATGGTTAACTGTAGCAGCTTAAATGTGTTAGCAAGTCTTTTATGGGCTCACATGGGTTGGTGGCACAAACAGCTCAACGGGTTGACGCAGTAGCTCACCCCACCTTGCATCCTTACGACTAGGACAAGAAGCTAGGAGAACGTGATATTTTTAGTTCTATCTAACTTTCACACCTTATAAGATAGGGTTTTAAAGAATTTCATTTGAGAGTTTTTTTTCATTTTAACATAAAAAAATAGCTCTAAACAGGCAAGTTGAAGGAACCATACCAATACCAAATTAAACCAAAGACTTATCATACGTAGGAATTATAGAATCTGTGCGTCGCCTGAAAAGAATGAGGATTTCAGTTTTCAGGTATATGTTGACACGGGAAAAAAAAAAAGAGTCCAAACTACTGTTGTCACACCGCAGACAGAGCACGCAGTTGCGTTGGATTGGACTGTCGTGTCTCGTATCTTTGCCTCCGCTTGTGGCGAGCAACAGCCAACAAGGCGGCGGGCGCCATCTCCGGGGGAGCGGCGCGAGGAAGTCGCCATGCATGCGTGCGTGCGGTGCGGGGACGACCCCAATACGTCATGCACAAAATTTCGTAGGAAGCGCTTATATAAATTAAAATTTGCCTCCAACGAAGATCCTATCCGTCCGCCGCACGTGCGCACGCACGCACCTTCTCCGCGCATGGCAGCTCCAAGCCAAATTCGAAAATTTGGTGTGCGCTATCGCGCGCCTTCTCCCTCCCTCAGCTCACCCTCCCTATATAGGCCAGTCGCACGCAAGTCCCCATCGCCTGAGGTCACCGAGCTAGCTAGCACCACACCCGACCTACCCTACCATGGCGGCAGCGGCAGCGGCAGCGGTGTCCTCATCTCGTCTCCTCCTCTTCCTCGCCGCCTCGCTGCTGTACTGCGACTCCACCGTCGCATCACGGGCGCACCACCACCCCGCCGCCACCCTCCCCAACGTCACGTCGCCCAACACCACGGTGGCGGCCACCGGCGGCAAGTTCTACACCAAGGTGTGCGACGCGGCGCGGTTCGCGGCGCTGGGCCTGGACATGTCGTCCTTCCCCTACTGCGACGCGTCGCTGCCGTACGCGGCGCGGGTGCGCGACCTCATCGGCTGGATGACGGTGGAGGAGAAGGTGGGCAACCTCGGGGACCTCTCCGCGGGCGCGCCGCGCGTCGGCCTGCCGCCCTACCGCTGGTGGGCCGAGGCGCTGCACGGCGTCGCCAGCACGGGGCCCGCCACGCTCTTCGACGACGTCGGCGCCACCAACCACTCCGGACGCGCCGCCGTCAACAACGCCACCGTCTTCGCCAACGTCATCAACAGCGCCGCCGCGTTCAACGAGACCCTCTGGAAGGCCATCGGCCAGGTACATACCTATCGATCAGTTCAGTTCTCTGGTTGTTCAGATCTACTAGTTGGGTGCATCTGCTCGTCACATTCTCATCAATGGCAACGTACGCCTGGAATGCTGCAGGCTGTGTCGACGGAGGCCCGCGCCATGTACAACCTGGGCAAGGGCGGGCTGACGTACTGGAGCCCCAACATCAACGTGGTGCGCGACCCGCGGTGGGGGCGCGCGCTGGAGACCCCGGCGAGGACCCCTACGTGGTGGGCCGGTACGCCGTCAACTTCGTGCGCGGCATGCAGGACGTGCCGGGCCACGACGCCGACGCCGGCGGCGGCGGCGGCGACCCCTTCTCGCGCCCCATCAAGACCTCCGCCTGCTGCAAGCACTACGCGGCGTACGACCTCGACAACTGGCGGAACCACACGCGGTTCCGCTACGACGCGCGCGTGACGGAGCGCGACATGGCCGAGACCTTCCTCCGCCCCTTCGAGATGTGCGTCCGCGAGGGCGACGCCAGCAGCGTCATGTGCTCCTTCAACCTCGTCAACGGCGTCCCCGCCTGCACCGACGCGCGCCTCCTGTCGCAGACCGTCCGCGGCGACTGGGGCCTCCACGGCTACATCGTCTCCGACTGCGACGCCGTCAGGTCGTCGCCGAGGACGTCCGGTGGCTCAACGTCACCGGCGCCGAGGCCAGCGCCGCCGCCATCAGGGCCGGCCTCGACCTCGACTGCGGCCAGAGCTGGAAGGTGCGCGACGACGACGACGGCAGCATGGTCGGCGACTTCCTCAGCAACTTCAGCCTGGCCGCCGTCGCGCAGGGCAGGATCCGCGAGTCCGACATCGACAGGGCGCTCACCAACCAGTTCATGACGCTCATGCGCGTCGGCTACTTCGACGACATCCCGCAGTACGCGTCGCTCAACGAGACGGACATCTGCACCGCCGAGCACAAGAGCCTCGCCCTCGACGGCGCCAGGCAGGGCATCGTGCTCCTCAAGAACCACGGCAACCTGCTGCCGTTGGACGCCAGCAAGGTCCTCGCCGTCGCCATGCACGGCCCGCACGTCACGGCGCCGGAAAGCGTCATGGACGCAGGCTACACAGGCAAGTCATAGTAGATCGAGTAGTTGCCTAGATGAAAAATGTTTAGCTGCTGACGCCAACAACACCTGCAGGGCCACCGTGCCGGTACGTGACGCCACGCGAGGGCATCAGCAAGCACGTCAAGATCGCGCACCACGCCGAGACGACCATCTACGTCGGCGGCATCAACCTGCACATCGAGATGGAGGGCAACGACAGGGAGGACCTCCTCCTGCCCAAGAACCAGACGGAGGAGATCCTCCGCGCCGCCGCGGCCTCGCCGAACCCGATCATCCTGGTGCTCCTGTCGGGCGGCGGCCTCGACGTGTCCTTCGCGCACAACCACCCCAAGATCGGCGCCATCGTCTGGGCCGGGTACCCCGGCGGCGAAGGCGGCACCGCCATTGCCGACGTGATATTCGGAAGATACAATCCTGGTAAATAAAATAAATCCACACGTTCATTTTTTTTCTTATTGCTCGTATTCGTTTTATATATTGAACATTTTTTTTCTTACTCGTATTAATTTGTTTATTGAAACGTGCGTACAGGAGGGCGTCTGCCTCTGACATGGTACAAGAACAAGTACATCGAGCAGATCCCCATGACGTCCATGGAGCTCCGGCCGGTGGCGAAGCACGGGTACCCGGGCGGACGTACAAGTTCTACGCCGGGCCGGAGGTGCTGTACCCGTTCGGCCACGGCCTGAGCTACACCAAGTTCCTCTACGAGAACAGCTGCAACGGCACCACCGTGAGGATGCCCGTCGCCGGCGGCCACCACTGCAAGGGTCTCAGCTACCGCCGCAGCGCGCTGTCCTCCTTCGCCTCGTCTGGCGGGCTGCCGTCCTGCCAGGCGGTCAACGTCGACGGGCACGCGTGCCAGGAGACGGTGAGCTTCAACGTCAGCGTCACCAACGGCGGGAGCCGCGACGGCGCCCACGCCGTGCTGGTGTACACCGTCCCGCCGCCCGAGGTCGCGGACGCGCCCATCAAGCAGGTGGCCGCGTTCCGCCGGGTGTTCGTGCCGGCGGGGAGCACGGTCGCCGAGAAGTTCACGCTGAACGTGTGCCGGGCGTTCGGGGTCGTCGAGCGGACCGCCTACAAGGTCGTGCCGTCGGGCGTCAGCACCGTGCTCGTCCAGAACGGCGACTCGTCGGTGTCCTTCCCAGTCAAGATCGAGTTCTCGGTCTAGTCTTGGTCGTCATCGTCGCTAGTTTTACTTCCCTGTTGCCATGTTGCCATGGATGTTTTAGGAATGGTCATTTTCATTTTTTTTTTTTTTTTGTTGGCGCTTAGTGTTCAGTATCTTACTGAATTTGATGTGTCTTCGTGTAATGGCTGTTGCCAATGATGAGAACCGTTCGTTGCTAAGTGCATGGATGAAATCAATCTAGTTATCGCAATTTTTGTGATCGATCAATGCACAAAGAAATGTGGGTGCAGATAATTATCCAGGCGGAGGTGCATGCTTACATTGTCAGAGGATGGGCTTATCTCCTTCGCCTTGCTGCTGCCGCACTCTGGTCTTCAATTCAAATTTAAATTTTAAATTTGGTAATCCTCGCTCCACTCATCAGCCGATAAAAATGCCTTTCATCTCCCTAAAGGGCCGCCGCACTGATTTGTCGGAGCAAACCCACTTCAACATGGGGCCTATAAGTGCATTCGTAACATACTGGTTAAGTTCTAAGGAATATATTAGAAGGAACAGATATGAAAATTAGTAAGAAGTAGATAACAATAAGTGCTTTATATTATCTATATAAATATAAACATTTTTGACATAATTTTTTGTGAGACCCATTACAGGCCTTGCGAGTGCACACTCACACTTATGTACGCATGCACGCACACCCTACTTCTATGTGCACCTTCGAACTGAGTTGAACCGACAAATCTCAATGTTTGAAGTCACCGTAGGTGTCTCTTGTCGACGGACACATTGCCTACCACTGAAAGAATAGTGCCGTTAAATTCTGGAATATTCTTGAAAATATATTAAAATAGAAATATGAAAATTAGTAAGAAATTGATATCACTGATTGTTATCTCTTATCTAGTAAGCGTGACAAAGAGTTTCTCCAAACACAGCTTGCTATGTATAATAAATTAAAGTTATATAGCTTTGAATTAAAGAATTGAAATCCCAAAGCGTAGCATTGTTCTGTCTTGCGTGGCAGTTCAATATCCTGTAGCGATCCAATATGATGGGGAGGATGGACACTAGCATTGTGCCCATGATGATCATGTTCGGATTTGTTGTGCTCCTTCCATCGCATGCGCAATGTAAGTACACCTCATAGTATTGATGACTTTGTTATTGAGTTTATGGTCGTATGTTGGTTGCTACAAGTTGGATATCTATTGCATCAGGTCGTGAAAAGCTACTTAATTGTGGTTGAAGTAAAAATATCACTAATATAGAAATAATTTTTGTACGACAGTATTATTTTATTAACCATGACAGCCACAAAATCTAACCGTCACGTAAAATACTTAGATTGACCGTGGCGGGCTTTTTTATTTACCGTGGTGGTTGCTTCGGTTAATGGTTACAAATAGAAAATAATTCATAACTTTTTCCTATAAAATTGGATAAAGGCAAACTTTATATGAAATTTGTTAGCTCTTGACGAGATCTAGAACTTTGTAGTTGAAAATTTTTGAACTGAAACTCTTTAGGGTCCTAAAATAATGTTGTAATTGTACAGATTTTAAAATTTAAAATTTAAAATTATTAAATGATCTTGAATGTTGACATGGTCTATATAAAAGAGAATTCAATAGAATCTACAACTTTGTAGTTAAGAAGTTTTTAATTCGAAGATGTTTAGAGTTCCAAATATGTGTTTGAAAGTTATAAACTTTGAAATTTAGGTTTTTGATTTCCTAAAAGATCTCAAATACTAACATAGTTAATACTAATGTTCTAGTGACCTCCTCTATGGCCAGGGGCGAAGCTACAAGCAAATGAATCCTGGTGCACTGTATAACTAACTTAAACAAATGGTGAAAATAAGGCTGTTAGTGGGGGGGGAAAAAAATTACCCCCTAGTGCCTGTGCATCAGGTAACTTCAATGTGGCTTCTCCCGTCTATGGCCCAAAGCCGGTGGCCGGCCCACGGGTGCTGCCGGAGCCGTCGGTCCTGACAGGCGACATAATCCGGTCACAGCCGAGGAGCTGCACGAGGCGCTTCCACGACGGCACGCTTTACCTCCCGGCCCTGCCATCGCCGTCGACGACACCACGGAGTACATGCATGCTCCTCATCCTCATGGCCGGCCTTCGAGCGCCTGCACGCATGTCGGCGCCGGGAACGATCTCGCCGCCTGCGTCTTCTTCATGGACAACATGGTGGACTCGGCGCGGGACGTGGCTCTGCTCACGTCGCGGCGCATCCTGCACAACACGCTGGGCAGCGACAAGGCGGTGGCGAAACTGTTCAATGGCCTGTCGAGGGACGTGACACTGGAGCCGCAGAGTGCGCTGGACGACGTGCACCGGGAGGTCAAAACGTTCGCTACTACAGAACAGGTTTTTGGTCACTTGGCCAAAATGAATATTAGCCGTAAACATTGCGCTCGGAACTAAAAACACCTTTAGCCCCAGTTAGGAACACAAACCGGGACTAAAAGTCCCCTTCCCAACGGCTCGTTGTCGACATCTTGTGATTAAGGGGGACTTTTAGTCCCGGTTGGTAACACCAACCGAGACTAAAGATCAATCTTTAGTCTCGGTTGGTGTCCCCAACCGGGATTAAAGGTATTGTCTCGGTGGGTGACTCCAGCCGGGACTAAAGATTGGCCTTTAGTCCCGGTTGGTGTTACCAACCGGGATTAAATCCCCCCTCCATATTTGAATCATTCTTCCTCCTCTGGCCGAGCCCGAGCTCACCTTGTTTCTTTGTTCTTCATGTGTTCTTGCTCACATCTCCGGCCATTGATTCATTTAAATCACTTCTACGCCATCATTTTCTTGTTTAGAGGTTACTAACTTCATCTTCTCAACTTTTAGCAGCCCGCGTATCTCATTTTGTGGTGTTATACATGTGGTTTTTTATTTTTTGATTTCTACATTATTTTAAACTCCAATCACTTCATCGTTTGTGGTATTATAATTAGTTTTTAAAAAAAAACATTTGATAATACTTTAGTTTATAATTTGTGATCTGGTTAATTAGTTAATTATAACTAAGTATAAATAATACATTTGAAGGATTATTTAATTATAACTAAGTATGAATATAAAATTTGTTTAGAAAAAATAAGAATGGAGAATTTTAGGTTATGTGTTAGTTAGTTACTTAGAATACTTTATTTTTGTAATTTGTGATCGAGTTTATTAGTTAATTTAAACTAGTATGCATGCCACATTTCATGATTAGTTAGAAAAATAAATAACTTTGGTATTTTTAGTTTTGCTTGTTTAGAAAAAATAGAAATAGAGAATTTTAGGTTATAATACTTTAATTTGCAATTTGTGACCGATAAAATTTGAACCACATGCCAAGTAATTATTTTTTTCTTTTCTCTATGTCTATAAAACCAAGTAATTATTTTTTCTCTCTATGTATAAAGCTAAGTAATTATTTTTTTTCTTTTCTCTCTGTCTATGCATTAAAGTAATTATTTTTTTTGTTTTTCTCTCTATGTATAAAGCCAAGTAAATCTATTTTAGGATGGAGGGAGTAGGCACGTTGATGATGGCGGGCGGGCGGGACCCCGAGGAATAGGGCAACTCAAGCAAGCTAAGCCCATTGCTGAAGCTACGCTATCGCTCATCATTACACTAGCCTTTTATTCTTCGCCTTCCGTCCCCGTCCCATCGTATTGACCACCAAGGCACACGGCACCGCCGGTACCGACACTACGCACGCTAAGCTTTGCTGCTCGGTCATCTGATTGTGATGTGAGTTGATGAGTTAGGATGACCGTGTCACTTAACTCGTCCGTTCTAAAATAATTCAAACATGACAAATAAAGTTATCATTAAATAGAATCTAGCTAGCTCTTGTTTTTCCTTCTCCATCGTGGCGCACCTAGGGTTTCGAATTTTGTGGAATGCTACGCTCAACGTTTCGTATCTTCGAAGGATGGTGCGTAAAGAGAGACATCTCACCGAACTGGTTAGAATCATCTAGGTCAATTGCACCATCGGCTCCTAAAGCTTGTTGCTTTCGGGAAGAACCACATGCTTCACTTATCGGAATGCACGTATACGGTATGCACAACGTTTCTCACAGTATATAAGCGCCACGTGGCCTTCACTTCTCTTTACCATCCTACGTGCCCTTCTCTTTGTCGGCAATACCGGGTTAATTAGTTAATTATAACTAGTATGCCTACCAAATTTCTTGATTATTTAGAGAAATAGGGAACTTTGGTTTTTTTTTTTAATTTTGCTTGTTGAGAAAAATTAGAAATAGAGAATTTTAGGTTATTTGTTACTTTTATTTCTGTAGTAAAAATTAGAAACTTTAATTTTGCTTGTTGAGAAAAATTAGAAATAGAGAATTTTAGGTTATTTGTTACTTTTATTTCTGTAGTAAAAATTAGAAACTTATCATACTTTATGTTGCAATGCGGAGACAATGACACGTGGTTGGATGTACAATGCCGATCGCCGCTCTAAAGAATTGATTGATGGTGTGCATTATTTCTTAAGAGTGGCCGAGCAAAACAAAGCGGGATGGATTCATACGTTGCCCATGTGCCTTGTGTCGAGAATTTGAAGGAATATTCTAGCTCTAGAAATATTCACTCATATTTATTGAAGTCGGGTTTCATGCCAAACTATATTTGTTGGACCAAGCATGGAGAAACCGGGATAATGATGGAAGAATGTGAAGAAGAACAAGAACAAGCTGGAGCCCGGCGACCTTATTGCTCAATTTGGTGGCTTCGATGATACAACAATGGGAGAAAGCTTGAAGAAGAGGAGGTGCTCTTGGTGAAGATGATGCTCTTAGTGATGCCATTCGTGATGCACGAAAAGAATACGAAAGTGAAAAAGAGAAGGCGAAGTTTGACCGCATGCTAGAAGATCACAAGAAATTACTATACCCATCCGCCCAAGATGGGCAAAAAAATTAGGGTACAACAATTGGAGTTGTTGAAATAGAAGGCACGAGAATGGTGTATCCGATAAGGCATTTGGGCGATTCTTGAAGATCCAAAAAAGATGCTTCCGAACCCTAATGAATTGCCCACCACTACGTGCGAAAGCAAAACAGTCGTCGTCGTCGCTTTGGGATTAGAAATCCGAGAAGATACATGCATGTCCTAACGATCGCATCTGTCTGCACGTGGCAAAGACTACGAGAATTTAGATGAATGCCCGTATGTAAAGCATCACGGTATAAGATCGGGCGAGATGACCACAGCGATGTTGAGGGGAAGAACGTCCTAGAAAGAAAATTCTGTAAAAGGTTATGTGGTATGCTCCTATAATACCTCGTCTGCGACGTCTTTTCGAAACAAAGGACCATGCAAAGTTGTTGCGGTGGCTCAAAGAAGACCGTAAGGTAGACAACATATTGAGACACCCTGCTGATGGGTCTCGGTGGAGAGCAATAGATAGGGAATTTCGAGTTTGCAAAAGACGCAAGAAACTTGAGGTTCACTTTAAAATACGGACGGTATGAATCCTTTTGGTGAGCGGAGGCGAAGAGTCATAGCACTTAGCCTGTTACACTATGTATCTACAACCTTCCTCCATGGTTATGCATGAAGCGAAAGTTTATTATGATGCGGTGCTCATCCAAGGTCCGAAACAACCGGGGCAATGATATTGATGTCTATCTAAGGCCATTAATTGAAGAACTCTTACTTTTATGGAGCGAAAGCAGTGTTCGTGTGTGGGATGAGTACAAACAGGGAACACTTCGACTGCGAAAGCAGCATTGTTTGTGACAATCAATGATTGGCCTGCTCTAAGTAATCTTTCGAGGCGGTCAAACAAGGGATATAATGTATGCACACCTTGTTTTGATGACCTTGATAGTATATATTTGAGAAAATGCGAGAAAAAAATTCGTGTACCTTGGGTATCGTAGATTTCTTCCTATGAATCACCAGTTAGAAAGAAAGGCAAGCATTTTAAAGGTAAAGGCGGACCATCGATGCAAGCCTCGCAAATGAAACTGGAGAAGATGTATTTGAGATGGTTAAGGATGTGAAAATAGTTTTTAGTAAGGGGCAGGGGCAGCCAACCGGTTCTAAAAAGATCACAATGGGTCATGCACCCATGTGGAAGAAAGAAGTCAATATTTTAGGAGCTACCCTATTGGCAAGTCTTAGAGGTCCATAATGCGATCGACGTCATGCACCTGACAAAGAATCTTTGTGTGAACCTTCTAGGATTCATGAGTGTGTATGGGAAGCCTAAGGATTCACTTGAAGCACGACAAGACTTGCGGCGCATGGAAGAGCGAGACAATCTGCATCCAAAGAAGGCAGATGATGGGCGCCAATATTTAAGACACTGCTAGCTACACTCTTAGCAATGAAGAGAAAAGAAATCATGTTTGAATGCTTAAGCGGCATGAAGGTCCCATCTGGATTCTCCTCTAATATAAAAGATATAATAAATGTGTCCGACAAAGAAATTTCTGAACTTAAAGTCGCATGACGCCATGTGCTTATGACGCAATTGCTTCCGGTTGCATTAAGAGGAATTCTACCTCCACATGTGCGTCGGCCACCGTTAAGCTATATGCATTCCTCAATGCAATTTCTCGAGAAGGCAATCAATCCACTTTGGAACTTGCTTTGCTCTGAGAATGATGTGGTTCAATGTCTTGTCGGCTTTGAGTTGGTGTTCCCTCCATCCTTCTTTGATATCATGACACACCTCCTAGTTCATCTGGTCAAGGAGATCAATATTCTTGGTTACGTGTTCTGCATAATATGTTTCCCTTCGAGAGGTTTATGGGAGTCTGAAGAAATATGTTCACCCGGCGTGCTCGGCCGGAAGGAAGCATCGCGGAGGGGGCTACGGGGCAGAGGGAGGTCATTGAGTTACGTGTTGAATTCATTCTGAACTTGACCCAATTGGTGTTCTGAATCACGACACGAGGGGAGGGCGAGCGGAAAGGAGCGATAGGAAAGAAAACATACATCGATGCGGGGGGATTATTTCAATAAAGCACACTACACAGTTCTTCAAAACTCATCCGTGGTGGAGCCGGTATGTCAAGAAACACAAGGACTTTCTACTATCCCAGTTCCCGAGAAAGAATGAAGCTTGGCTTATGCGTCAACACATGGACACTTTCGGTGATTGGTTACAAAAAGAATGTCGGGGGTAATGACCATTGATGAGCAAGCTGTATTTGTTGGCTAGGCAACCATCATGGCACATCCTCATGTTCAAAGTGCGAGATAAATAGAAATACATTTTACACCCTATGCCAAGATAAAAAAGCACGAACCAAAAGCAGTAGGGTTCGGCGTAGGCATGCACCGACCGAATGGAAACAGAAAAACATATTATGGCCGCATAGAGGAGATTTGGGAACTAGACTACGCACCTAATTTTAAAGTCCCTTTGTTCGGTGCCAATGGGTCAAGAATACCGGAGGCGGGGTAACGATTGACAAAGACTATGGAATAACAACGGTGGACCTCAATAATGTTGGTTACAAAGGTGAACCATTAGTCCCTTCTTTCTGCGATGTGAATCGGTGTTCTATGTGAAAGACATGTCTACAAAACAAAAGAGAGGGAAAAATGACAACAAATCAACAAATGAGCCAAAACGCCATATAGTTCTCTCGGGGAAAAGAAACATTGTGGGAATTGAGGACAAGTCGGATATTTCGAGAAGATTATGAAAGGGATGACCGAATCACGCCTTTCAATGTGACCAAAGATCCGAGCATTATGATAAATCTTGAGGACACTCCATGGTTACGTCAAGATCATGACCAAGGAACATACGTCAAAAAAAGAAGATCACTCTGTGCCTGCCTAATAAATAGAGTGTATTAGAGTATGTGTATGTGACAATTGTAACGTAAGATGTAATGGTGATTTGTGGCATTGCTATTATAATCTGTGGAAAAGATTTTATGTTTCTAAATTTATTATGAAAGCAATTAGACAAAAAAAAGAAATGAAACTGTTATTTTTTAACAAATTAGTACCTATTCTTTTATTTACTATGCAATTAACAAAATTAATCTAATTATTATAAGCATAAATAAATAAGAAATAGGTTAAATCTTTAAAAAGAATGATGATAAATGAACAAAATTTACGTTTAAATAATGTATTTATGTTTGCTATTATAAGGGATGGAAAGATTTTATTTTACCAAATTTATTATAAAAGCAATTAGACAAAAAAAAGAAATAGAACAGGAACTTTTTTAAAAAATTTATACCCATTCTTTTATTTACTATGCAATTAACAAAAATAATCTATTTAGAAATAGCATAGATAAACAAAAATAATCTAATATAAACAGTGATTTTGGAGATAAATAGTGAATATCACGTATATCATGATTTTAGAGATAAATAGTGACACATGAACAAAATTTACGTTAAAATAATGCAAAAACAAATTTCCTATTGAAAACAACTACTTTAAAGTATTTTAATTAAGTCAAACATTTTTGCATTAACAAAATACTAATTGTTTTTTATATTTATGTTTGAAATTATAAGGTGAGAAAATAATTTATGTTCAAAAAATTTCTACAAATGCAATTAAGCAAAACGAAATGCAAGCTGTTATTTTTTAAAAATTTATACCTAGTATTTAATTTACTAGAGAATAAACAAGTTTTAACATATTTATTATAGGTTATTAAAAAGGAAAAACAAAAGGTAACTACCCGGTAAATTCGGGATGTAGGGCAAAACCTTTTTAGTCGGTTGGTACCATGCACCAAGGGACTAAAAGGTGTTTTAGTCCCCCGATGCGTGGTACCAACCGGGAGTCCCGGCGGGTACTTAAAGTACGCATCGTCCTTCTTCTTCCTCTAGCCACCAGATTGACGTCGCCGCCGCCGCCGTTGTCCGAGAGCTAACCCTAGCCATCGCCGCCGCCGTCCCTGCCGTTGACCTCGCCGTCCTCGAGCCCGCCCGTGTCGCTCCCTCCTCCACACCGGCGTCGACCCGGCCATCTCCATCCTCCACCGCTCCCTCCGCGCCGTCCTCGGTGACAGAGCGACCGCCTCCTCACCGTCCGTCTCGACTCCGTGCCCGGCCCTCTCCCTCTCCGACACCCGCGTCCGGCCGGATACCCTACGCGGCCATCTCCATCCTCCACCACGCCGTCCTCGTCCACACCGCCGCCGTCCTCGAGCGTCGCCCGCGGAAAACCGCCTCCCTCGCCGTCCAGCGCGTCGACCCAGCAGCGCGCCGCCTCCGACACGGGTTCGGCCGGCAACCCCGCGCGGCCGTCCTCTCCCCGCCAGCGGCCGCGGGGCGACCCTCTTGGACGGGCGCCCGGCCACCCAGTGCTGGCCGTCCTCCTCCATCTTGGCTGGCGTTATTACTGCTTTCTTGTGCCCGTCCGTGCTGCTATGTGCCAGCGCCGCGTGCTGCCTTGCCGTGCGTCTTTGCTGCCGTGTGCCCGTCTTCTTTGCCGTGTGCCGTGCCGCGCCTTGCCCGTCTTCTTTGTGCCGCCGTGCCGCCTTGCCGTGCATCTCCCGTCCGTGACGCAGCAGGTAGCCGTCCTTTTCATGTGTTGTATCATCGGCCATCGAGCCAAGATCCCGGTTGGTGTATGTATATATATATGTGTGTGTGTGTGTGTGTGTGTGTGTGTGAGATGGCCGGCCATCGAGCGCGGCGATGATAGTAGTAACTCTGCAGGGGCCGTTGGCGATAAAGCACGTTAAACCGCTATAGCATTGTATCCGATACGCTAATTCGAAACCCTATTTGAATACCCTAATTTGATCCGATCGCTAATTCGAAACCCTAATTCGAAACCCTAAATCGAAACCATAATTTGATCGATACGCTAATTGAAACCCTAATTCGAAACCCTAATTGAAAACCCTAATTTGATCCGATACGCTAATTTAAAACCCTAATTGAAACCATAATTTGATCCGATACGCTAATTCGAAACCCTAATTGAAAACCCTAATTTGATCCGATACGCTAATTTGAAACCCTAATTCGAATCCCTTATTTGATCCCATACGCTAATCCAATTTGAAACCCCTAATTTGATCCGATACGCTAATTGGAAACCTTAATTGAAAACCCTACTTTGATCGATCGCTAATTTGAAACCCTAATTTGAAACCCTAATTTGATCCGATACGCAAATCCTATTCGAAACCCTAATTTGATTCGATACACGTTAATCTTATTCGAAACCCTAATTTGATTTCATACACTAACCCTAATTTATTATAGGTTATTAAAAAGAAAAGACATATACTTAGTGTATGGATACACTTAGTGTATATTTCACTTATGTTTCCACCTTTGCTTAGTGTATATTTCTTTATGTGCAATATAGTATATATATAGGGTTAGGGTTTACATGCATGTATAAAGATTGTTTTTATTTTTCTTTTTTTTATGGCGGTACATGACAAATTGAATTCTAACATCTTTCACATATATTTGCGAGAAATGGCCGATCCGAATGATAACATGGATGATGCAATGATGGACCTAATCAACGGCGGTGGCAATCAAAATCCCCAAGTCCAAGGTGAAGACAATGAACAAATAGATGATGGGAGTCGATGCCTTCGATTATGAAGAACTTGTGGGAGACAATCCGATGAGATCTATCTACAATCTAGTATATATGTATATACATGAAATTAAAATGAATGGCTTTTGTATTAATATATTTATACTTGTTTGTGTAGCCCTCGGATCGGCGACAACTCTTTGGGAGTAGTAGAAAAGTGTGAGGCCCGAAGAAGCCGTTGGAGGGTCGGTACATTCAGTCGAATTCGACGAGGGTACAGGCCAAGTACTTGGGGAACATTCAAAGAAATTTGTTGCGCCTTTGTGGATACCTATTAAGGGGCAGGCTCCCGATCGGTGCTCGAGAATGGAGGCAACGGAAAGATGACCCTACTATTAGCTATGTCTCGGATCATGACAAGGAATTGCTATGACCGGATATCCTTCAACATTTTACGCTCGATACACGGGATGAAGCTTTGAAGGAGAAGGTTCAAATCTGGGCTATGCGAAAGATGGCCAAACAATTTCGGGCTTGGAAGAAGGAACTCCACAAGACTTTTGTTGCACATAACCGGACACGGATTTCACCAACAAGGCCTACGTCAAGTTGAGGCCTTTTTGGGATGAGTTCGCTGCGGTTTAAGAACTCGGATGAGGGTCGAACACGGATGATCCGTAATCGGGGAAAATGCTAGACACAAGCAATACCACCATCACTTGGGTTCGGGTGGCTCTTGGAGTGCTATTCCTAAGTGGCGTGCTGGAACAGGGAGATTGTTGATAAGGGGATAGAACCCGGAATCACTGCACTGGCCCGAGCGCCAAGTATTGGTTTTTCGGTCATGGGGGAACCACGGACCTAGAGACCGGAAAGGTAGTGTACGGCGAGAAGCCGCAGAGAGTGGGGACGAGAGAATGGCCTATGCCCGAGAATTAGTTGAAAGTGGCGCTGGCAGTCAAATAGAGAGAAGGATGAGCCGACATACGCCTGGGAGGCTGCTGAACACGGTGGGTGAACAAGAGGCTATAGGGAGATATCGTGGGAGCATGGCTTCCCTAAAGATAGACCCACTTATAGAAGCCGCCAAAGAAAGAAGGAGAGGAGGCAGAGCGATTGCGTAGGTTGGAGGCAATGGTGATGGAGTCACGCGAAGCGGCTCGTGAAGCGATACAGCGAGAGAAAGCACTTGAAGAGAGAATGAACGAGGAAATCAAAAGGCAAGTGCAGGAAGCAGTAAGTTCTATGCAAAGGCAAACTGCATCGAGCACGGAGTCAACATTAGCCCCCCGGTCGGTTGAAAAGCGATTGCGCTTCCCGCGAGGGTGCCAACTATTCAAGGCGGCGTGGGGCTGCGCTTTCCGGTGGATGACGTCACTGAAGCTAAGACAACATGTGAGCTGCATATTCCACAGGGGGCTGCCACAGTCATGGTTGCTGTCGGTGTTGTAACTCATATCGACCCTACGAAGACACCAAGAATCCATGGGGCGATAGTTCTAGCTGGATATGCTAGTGTCTCGGTGGATAGAGTTGTCAAAGGCTTCAAAAATGTGCAGCTTGAGATAGAAGGAGGTGATGGAGAGAAGACTCTAGGACAAGCAGAGAAGGCTTTCATTTGTTGGCGCAAGCGCTACATCATTATTCCTGGGGCATCACCTAGTAGTCAACCACCACCTCCTCGTCATGAACCTAACCCTAGGTGCAGATGAAACTTGACGATACATTTATTCACTAACTTTATTTTGCATTCCCTTAGTTAGCGGTTTATATTACTCATATACCTCATTGGTTTCCGCAATTGGTCACCAACATGTCATAGTCTTTGCGGGTGATAACGAGGCGGTGCAAGACACGCGGCTGCATCGCCTCGGGCTGCAACGCCACCACCTCGGGCTCCAACGCCGCCACCTCGGGCTCCAACCCCGCCACCTCGGGCTCCAACGCCGCCTCCTCGGGTGCAAACGCCGCCTCCTCGGGCTCCAACACCGACACCGGCTGCCCCCGCCTCCACGTCGGGCTCCAACCCCCCCACCGGCCGCCCCATCGCCTCCACACGTGGCTCCGGCGCCAAAACCGATGGACCCACCATTGAAGAAGAGGCCGGCCCACAAATCAAAAGTGTCGGCCGCCCGCCGCCAAAGAAGAAAGCCTCCGAAAAGAAACAACCTATCATTCCTAAGAAGCTGTCCTATGATAAGACTGCTGTAGAAATAGAGGCTTCGGTAAAGTCAGATGTGGACAGTTTCTTCAAGAGACTTAAGGATGAAAAGAGAATCCAAAAAGCGAAACCCTGAGAAGCCATACCTCTTACTAAAGCCCGAACTTCTACGGCAAAGGGTTGAGGCTCAACAAAAAAAAAAGGCGTCAAGCTCGAAAAGAATCATCATGTTTATCCGACTATGATCGCACTCTAAGCAAATCAATAGAAGAAGGGAATAAGAAAGAGAAAAAGAGCACGCAAAGGGTGTAGCACAGCTCGGGGAACAATCAAAGCAATCGGTGCCCCCGCTAGTCATTGGGAATGAATATGGTTCAAACATCGGCGTGCTAGACCAGCGGATACCTCCGGTTTGCACTATGAGGATCTTGAAAATTTTTTTTTGCGGACACTGGTCTTACCTTATCCCAAATGATAGTTTGGGGCAGCAATTGAAAGTGCAAAAGAAATCGATCATTGGCGAAGGCATATGAATATGGCAAGAGTCTATTCAACCTGCGGCCCTCGGCAAACTTGGCACGCAGATGTACTTGCTAAACCCGGTGGTACCTTGCGGCGTGTGGCGGAAAGAGCGGATGACTATATCGCATCCGAATTAGAAATCATCATTACTTCCGTGGTGATGATAGTATTTATGTTCAATTTAATGAGCTACACCAGCTATGCCACATGGACGCTCGGACAAAGCTCTAATCACCGCTTACATGCGTAAGTGATTCTTTCTTTTAATAATGTCACTTTAACTTATCATGTATATGTATAACTAATTACAGAAACCGGCTATACATATGCGGAAACATGATGAGGGACCTCAAAGCTAGCAATGATAAGGAGATTGGATTTGTAGATCCTTATATTGTATTCAAAGACCCCAAGACTCCGTATGCCTTATGGAGAGTTCAAACGGAGAGAAATCTACGGAGGTACTTGATCAATCAAAAGGATAAAAGATATATACTCTTTCCCTATAACTTTAAGTAAGTATCGTTATCGTGTGTACATTCTATTAAACCAATTAATTAGATCATTATGAAGATATATAATTATTTTGCCTACACACAAATGCAGCTATCATTGGATACTAATTGTGATTGATCTCTGGCAATGTCATTTACAAATCTATGACTCGTTGAGAAAACCACTGGAAGATTACCAAGAAATGATAGATATTATCCAAGGGTAACTCTGATCTCTAAATATTAATTTGAGCTCTTTAACTCGGTAATAGATAATTAATAATGATCGTTTTATTGCTAGGGTTTGGGCTGGCTTCGTGCAGCAACACCGTCCAGATTTGAAAGCGCCACTTTCAAAGCCTATCCTACTTTAGTGGATTCTGCGCCAGCCACCGGACAGAAATTTGTGTGGCTACTATGTCTGTGAATTTCTGACGGTCTATGAAAAAAGAACAAATCTTGAGCACGCAAAAGTATGTAACATGTATATATAATAAGTTCATTTCATTTATTTGTTGCTATTTAATAAATCTTATTCATACCTCTAATTTTTTTCTTTAATGTCTACTGAAGGAGACGTGGTTGAGGCAGAAGGTGTTGGATGAAGTCCGCCTAAAAGGAATTCAGGAGACAATCGCAGGGTTTCTTAACGACCAAGTCCTGAATCCCGCCGGCGAGTACTACTTCAACCCTGACGAGCCAATGAAACCAAACCAAGATGATCATTTGTACGACGCTTGAGTGGCGGAGAACAATTAAGTTGTTAATACTTTATCCGTGATGGATATGTGTAAATATTATATTATAGACCTATAGACATGTATAATATATAAATAGTGTTATATAGTATATTTATATGTAATGTTGTCAATTATATAAATTATAGGTGCGGCGTCTACATAAACAAGCAAATAACAATACGCATTCGAAAATAATAATAATAATAATATAATTGTAAACCAGAAATAGAAAACCAAAAGAAAAGAAAAGGAAAAAGAAAAAAAAAAAAAAAAAACTTTAGTCCCGGTTGGTAACACCAACCGGGACTAAAAGGCGGCCAGTGGCGCACCACAGCACACCCTTTAGTCCCGGTTGGTGTTACCAACCGGGACTAAAATGGACCTTTAGTCCCGGGGCAAATTAAACCGGGACTAAAGGTGGGACATTTAGTCCCCGAAACCTTAGTCCCGGCTCCGCAGGCCGGGACTAAAGGCCGTTAGGCCCGGGACTACAGCCCTGTTATGTAGTAGTGGTTTACTGCCGGATGCCCCGTCGCACACCTACTTCCGGAGCCCCTCGTCGATCCTCTCTCTCACGGCCTCACCGCCACGTCTTCCTCCTCGTCTTGACCATCAGGCAGACAGTCTACACCATCCTACAGTACTACTACTACAGCGGCAACAGCTAGCTACCTTTAATTTGCTAGAGAGCGTCCAGTTCACTGTAGCTTTCTTACTCTCAAGTTGAACTCTCTAGTTCTGAACTTCTAACTCTTTCTACCTTCTACCTATCCAATAATGCGCGCCTTTCCACATCCGTAGCCCCTTACATTCGATTTGATGTAAAAACTTGATTGAAGCGCAAGCACGTACTCGTTATCGCTCGAAAATCCAAGGAGAGGAATGCCAATTCCATTATACACAACAAAATATATACAATATTTTGAAATACTCCCCCTCTTTCAAATTTCAAGATATTTTAGCTTTTGTACAGTTGAGCACTAGGCGAGTCGCTGACAAGATGTTAATGTATTGGTCCTCTTGCTATGCAGTTCATCATTTGTCGGATTTTTAGATTGGGAGGTCAACATTAAAATAGAACTTGGATCTCAGAATGAAAAATTATTCCCTCCATGTTGAAAATAGAAGTCGTTTAGGACAACGACACGGTTTCCAAAGTATAACTTTGACTTTATATTTTTGTAGAAATATTCATCACAAAGTGATATATTTATACTTTTATAAAAATATTTTTCAAGACAAATCTATTCATATGGTTTTTACATTTCCAAACTTAATATTTTAAAAATTATTCATAATTTATGTTCTTAATGTTTGACCCAAACCTTATTTAAAATGACTTCTATTTCCTGTTGACTAAAACTCAGTGTCAAGTGTCTTCAGTATGCTACTCTGCTTGCTGGCTTTCTGCCAACAGGCAAGTAGCCAGGTACTGACGATGGTGCCTCCACCCTGCCAGTTCCCACGCCGCTCGCCGTTCACTTGGCTGTCGGCTACGAGCACCGGCCTGGCGGGCTACCTGTCCACAGGGCCAGCGGCCAGCGTCCCAAGCGGACCACGAACGGGAAAGGAGGGGATTGCAGCGCGCCAGAGATGGGGAGCTGCAGAGTCGGCCACTCGAGGCTCTCGGCACGAATTTTTGTTTGCCATCCTATATTGACATAAGCATTAAAATATTAATTAAAATTACATTTATGATACTTTAAGAATATGATATTGGGTGCTTCGAATTACATATTGAATCATTGGCGCACTATAATCTTAATAATACTACAAAAATGGAAGGCATTTTCCATCTGCCCATCTGGTCTCACGTGTTAAAACTATGAGGTGGCGCAAGCTCCTCAGTTTTGCTATGCTGCTTGGCAACCTCTGAACCATAGATAGCTTGGCATCCAAAGTTTGCAGCTTCTGCAGTTTTCCCAATTCCTTTGGAAGCTCTTCAATGAGAGTGGAACGGATCCCGAGATACCGCAGATTGTGAAGATTGGTCAATGAGTCTGGCAACTTCTTAGTCCCATTCAACCAGAGGTTTAGCACGGTTAACAGCCTGAAGCGAGGTACTAGGACTGAAACATCAAATTCTGACCCGAATGCAGTAAAGGTACGAAGTGTGGCCCACTGCGAAAAGGAAATGGAATCCTTATTTCTACATCTGTCGACAACAAGGTGACGGATTCTGGCATTGCAATCCATTGTTCCCTTATTACCATTTACCATTGATAAGAAGCCATCCTCATGTTTGGATCTGTTAATGATGAGGTCCCTGATAATGTCATGAATGACGCACCGTTTAACACGACCAAATTCATTCCTTTCAGCAACCTGCATCAGGTTGCGCTGCACTATTTGGTCCAGGTAATCATCTGCGACATCCTCTGCTTTACGCTGGCCCAGCAGCTGCTCTTCCACGAAGCCCTGTGCAACCCAGTTCCTGATCAGCGACTTCCTTTTGATCAACAAGTCCTCAGGGAACACGCTGCAGCTCAGGAAACATTTCTTGAGGTGGTGCGGCAGGTCATCGATACTCAAGTTGAGTATGCTTGCTGCCTCGCCTATCCCAAGATCGTCGCAGCTGCTGTCCCACACCAGGCTGTCGCGGGCGTTTCTCCAGGCGAACTCTGTCCTCTCCCTTAGCGCGAGAAGGTTGCCGATGGAGACGATCGCCAGCGGCAAGCCGCCGCATCGCTCTAGCATGCTGGTGGCAAGCATCTTCAGGTGGCTCGGGCACTCCTGCCTGGATGATGTCCCCTTGAAGGCGACGGCGCAGAACAACTTCCACGCCTCGGTGTTACCAAGGGGCTCCAGCATCTTCACCCTCTCGGGCTCCGCGGCCATGGCCACGTCTCTTCTGCGCGTGGTGATAATCACCCGGCTCCCCGGCTCGTCCTCGATGAGCGCATCGCGGAGGTCATTCCATAGGTGAGCCTGCCAGACGTCGTCGAGCACGACCAGGTACCTCCTGTTGGCGAGATGGTCCCGCACAGCCGCCACGAGCGTCCGGTAGTCCGCGCCCGCGTCGTTCCAGCGGGCGTCGCGGTGCAGCTCTTTGAGCAGCTTCCGGAGGAGATCTTCCATCGTGGAGTGTTGCGACACGATGACCCACGCGGAGCAGTCGAAGTGCCTCGTCGTCGTCACGAGCTGCTTGTACACGCGCGTGACGAGAGTGGTTTTGCCGACGCCACCCATCCCGCACACGGCGACCAGGGCCCGCCGCCGTGGCTCTGCGTCCTTGACCAGCAGCTCCATCAGCTCCTTCTCATGTGCCGCGAAGCCGATCACCTCCTCCTCTTCCAAAACGTGCGCCCTGTCTGCCAGCGGCGGACGGCGAATAAGGGTAGCAGAGGGCCTGGCGCCGCCGTCGGACGGGCGGATGCCGTACTGCTCCTTTTCCGCGGACAACCGGCAGAGCCTCTCACGGGCCCTGCGCAGCCGCTTCGAGAGGGCGAACCAGGCCTTGATGTTGACGCAGTCCCGGGCAAGGCCCTTGCCGGAGAGGTACGACCACTCGTCGGCGACGTCCTCGAGCTCGACGGCAACGTGCCGGAGCTGCTTGAGCCACGTGGCCACGTGCTCGGCGTCCGTACCTCGACGGGAGTCGGCGAAGCGGAGGAAGGCGCGGAGGAGGTCCAAGTCCTTCATGGCAGCAGCGACGTCTGAGCGGACACCGAAGAGGCGCGGTATGCCCAGGGAAGCGCTGCGGGACAGCGCCATGCCAAGCTTGGCGGAGAGTGATATTGCTATGGCCTCCGCCATGTCGCCTGTCACTGCAAGTGTGTGAGTGTGTGGTGCTGTAGGGGGCTTGGGGAGGAAAAGGAGATATGAACAGGCTCCGGCGACCTGGGCAGGTAATCTCATATTTCAAAAGAAAATCTAAAACTGAAGAAGACATGTTTCACAACGAGAGGAGCTAAAACATCGCCCTACACAGGCCACAAGCCACAATCCATAGTCAAGCAAGTCGGACATACTCTCACTCTCAACGTCTCATTTGCCATCTCACCAAAAAGCTCCTAGTACTAGAGCAGCCTCACTCAGCCAGACAGAGCCGAGCAAGTCGTCATGTTTTGTGCTACTAGCAAGTCGTCATGTTTTGTACTACTAGATTGTATATATGCAGTCCCTACCCATCTCACAGCCTCTTAGGTTGACTACACTCAACCCTGTAAAACTCACTGCAGGATGCGTGTACCGAATCTGGCCCGCAGCAGGATACGCTACATCCTCCTCTATCTTACCACCCACCCCCCCCCCCATCCGGTATTTGCAGCGTTCTTCCAGGGCATCTGCTAACTGCGTGCGGCCCCACCTCAGATCGGGCAGAGAGCGCATGCGCGGGGAGAATCTAGGCGGGCCCCACTATTTCAACTAGCAAAAAAAAATGTTATAACTCACAAACCAAAAATTCCGATTGCACCATTAAATTCGTTTCTATAAATTCTTCAAAACAAGATCTCACATGGATATATTTGGATAAAATTTATAGATGATGATAAGTGGGGCCACTTTGTTGGTAGTTGATATAGAGTACTCCCTCTATTCCAAATTGACTGTCGCCGTTGGTTTTCGTGCCACAAGTTTGACTCGATTTGTAGAAAATATGTGCAATATTTGTATCTCTAAATAAATTTATTAAAAAATTAGATTCAAAGATCTTTTCAATGATACTAATTGATGATATTTAGTATTTATAAAAATTGTCGGTAAATGTTTCTTGGGAAGCGAAAAGCGGCAGATATTTTGGAACGGAGGGAGTATGAAATATAGAGGATGATGAGTGCGGAAAAAAATATATATAGAGGAGAAAATCTTGATGTCCGAATATACAGAGGATATATAAATATAGGATGATGAGTGTGAATAGCCTCACTCTCAGTATGTCATATGACAAGTCACCAACCAAGACGAAATATAAAGCTTACTCCCTCCGTCCCATTGAGTTTGTCACCTTGGACTCCGTGCCATCTTGTTCGATCATTCGTTTTATTCAAATTTTTTTATAAAATATAATTTATTTTATTATGACTTCTTTTATCAACAAAGATACTTAAATATTGATTGATTTATTTTATTATTTGTATAAATATTTTAAATAAGACGGATGGTCAAACATGAAGTCCAAAAAACTAAAACGACGATCTCCGTGGGGCCGGAGGGAGTAGGTCCCATATGAAGAATCTAGCCGTGTGTCGCTAGCTCCATGTCCATCGATATTCCCTTCTTTTTTTTTTTTTTTTTGGCTCACACCACACCGTTGTTAAATCCTTAACCTTGATTTACACCTTTGCAGTGTAAAGATTGAAAATGCAAGTGAAGAATCTCTAGGAAGACTACCTGGCGGGTGGGGCGAGAAGGATGCCCGCCTAGAATTTTTTAGTAAAAGATCAGTCCACAGTTACAGATTTCCAGTTAGTTACAGAAGGAAGATTCCTACAACTTTACAGATATAGGAACCATGCAAGTCAGAACATTCTCAGAGCTGCCCGTATACTTGATGGAGAAGCGTTTTCTCCAGGTTGAGAGCAGCCTACGTAGAGCTAAAAAAAGATCATCATCACTTTTTTGGGACTGCCGAGCCCCATGCCTATCTCAGAGAGCATATGCACTTGCTGTTTAGGTCTTCATCTTCCGAAGACGTCTTGAGTGCAGCATAGACATCAGTTGATTCATCACTGGAATCATCGAGCTGGACGTAATTGATTCATCGTTCACTTCATGATACTTATACAGTATCACATCATGTATGGTGAAATTTCTATAGTGAGCTAATTATTGTATGCTTGAACTATAGTAAAAATTTTATACTCATTCAATCACATACAACTTAGTTATAAATTTATTTTAATTACGTAAAGCATAGATCTTAAGCTACAGCAAAAACTTATACTAAAGTATATTATATTATATGTTCATTGTATAGATCTACTCATGTGAAGTCCAATAAAATTAGTTTTCTATTTAATAATTTTTATAATTTAATATAATTTTTTAAACATTCAGCCAAAATAAATAAAAAAGACAAAACCACTATTAATATAGCAAACCCATATTTACTCGGGGTGTTTGGCTGGTGTCCGGGGGCCTAACAACCGGCCTGTTAAGCCCCCCCGGCTAAATAACCAAGCGGGCCGCCTTGGGCGCACGGGCCCGGTCCATCGAAGGGCCCCGGCCGCGTAAAACGACGCCCCGCCGCACAACGAAAGGCCCATGAACGACCCGTGCTACACGTACCAGGCGGGAGGAGTCGAACCCACGACCCCCGGGTGCACGCCGACGACCCTCGGCCGGACGAGGGGGTCCACGCAGCCGCGCCTCGGGCGTCGCGCGGCACGACCCTCTCTGCGCCCGCTGCCCGAAGGAACCCGGGCTTGCACCGCAAGCCCGAGGGGCGACACTATAGCCGATGCTTGCGCAGCAAGGGTCAACACCGACTCCGTCCCCGTGCCCCACGCAGGCATGGGCGGAGTATCTTGACCGCACTTTGTGAGTCGGTCGGCGTGGCATCGGTCCTTGACGGTACTGTTAGCCAGAGCAGGGAGTGGCCCGGCGTTTGACCGCACTGTTAACCTGGAGCAGGGCGTGACACGAAGTCTAATCGCCCTGTTGGCTTGACAGCCCGGACGACCCGCCCGTCACGGCCCATTCCCGTGCCGTACGACGCTATTAAGTCCAAACCAATACAATAAGGGCTCTAATCAACTATTCAGCCTCTCCATCTACTGTGAGGACATGGGCAAACACTCCAGCGACACCACGACATCGACGACCATCTCGAATCGACATAAACAACACAATGAGAAGGACATCTCGGCCCCAGGGAGGCAGACGAGCCACTCCACCATCGTCCTTTTTTTCTTATTTTCTTCCTTTACACGGCACGCCCATTCCTCTCTCAAAGAGCGCTTGTAAGGCAGCCCCTCCCTTCATCTATAAAAGGAAGGGCCAGCCACGAACCGAAAAAACAAGCCTAGACAACCAAAGAACACCGAACACACCCTACATTCGCCACGATATTGGCACCACGCTCAATCACAGAGACCTGGGAGCTCCTCCCTCTCTCGAACCGTTTGTAACCCCTACTACGAACCGTCGCTGAGTAACATGATCCCTTCAAACTGGACGTAGGGCCTCTCACCCGAATCAGTATACTCTCACGTGTCCTCTTAGCGAACCATCCGGGCATAAATGCGCATATATAAATTCACTAGTTGGTGCTTTTACGAAACATCGACAGCTGGCCACATAAGTTGGCTGATAAGGCAAGCCGGCTGATTTGCTGTGAAAGAAAAATACTGTTTGAATGGCTGATAAGTCTGGCCGATGATTCCAGTGATATTCCATAATAGTTGAGAGCCTGAAAGAGGAACTAGCTTCTTTGGTCTACAAGCTTTCTAGTTCTGTCGTCGTACGCTAGGTATGGAGGTCACATTGGCTGTCGTGGTTGTATGGAGTTGTCTCCATTCTAGAGCGTAGCGCAGCGTGATGTCATAGCAGTTCACCAACTATCCTTCCTGGCATGGCCATCGTTGTGGCCCTCATCATCAGCTTGCTGTTGGGTCAAAGCCTTATGACCTCCATAGTCAAGGTCAGGGTCATGCACCCGATCTTGTAATATATAGTTGGCATCATATGTCCATCTAGCTATAATAGACTTTGGGCGGTGCCATGGAGGCTGGGTGATCGCCTTATGGTGTTGTGTTGTCGAATAGATGGCGTCAAACCATAATGGCTATCCAATCCATGCCAGTTTGGTGTGACCGAGGCATGCCCGTACCTGTCAGAGCAGGTATATGGGATGCCCATCGTCCCCTTATCCTTCTTATGGTTTAAGGCTTTGCTGTTTGAAGCGGCCGATTGAGGGGGAGGTCGTGGATGACCTCTACCCCTTGGTTGACCTGTGGCCTATGTTGACGGTGGATAACGTCAACTTTTATTAGAACTTTAGACATGAAAGGATATATGAATACACACTTGTCTAGGGTTTTAACTGACAATTTCCATGAGTTTTGCATATTCTACATTTTCCAGGGACTTTTCCAGAAAAGCTTAAAAGAGGGATTAGAGTGCATATTAACCACGAAACTTATCCACCATGGGAAAGATCATGATCGAGACGTGGGAAGGATCTAGAAGACACCGGAAGCAGCAGGACCGGTAGACCCCAACAGGTAGGGCCAGCCGGCCCCACCATGGCGCCAGGCAGCGCCCCCTAGGGTTTCTGCCCTCCTTCTTCTGGAAGCTTCCTCCACCGCCTCTCCTGATGCATCTCGGCCCTTGGTTAAGTCGGTTTGATCCTGCGGCGGGGCAGACCCTCTGGAAGAGACATTCATTATTCATCAATACCTCAAGCCATCAAGCATCAAGAAGCCTTCTAGTTCATCAAGAGCCTTCTAGTTCATAGTTCTAGTTGGCTAGATTAGAAGTAGTGGAGATCTAGTTCTTCATTGGGATCTGGAGCCCCCGGCGTCTGTCTGGAGCGCAGGAGTTCGGTATAGTTCTAGTTCTTTCTTTCTTATTGTATTCTTTATTCTGATTAGGGAGACATTATTCTTAATAGATCATATGTTCTTAATTGCAATAGTCATTGTCTACTTTGATTATATGTCTAGTATAGTTGATTCGATCTTATTGAATTCATGTAATTGCTCGTATAGCGTTTATCCAAGTGTACAATGGGTAGATGATAGACAATATGTAGACGTGGTGTCTAGATATCTTGTTTGTCTACGAGTGCACCCTGATGTGCCAGGACGTGTGGTAGTCCGCGTAGGTGACAGCTATGTTGGTTCCTCTGTAGTCCACCCCCGTATGTAGGACAGCAGGGCACGGTCGCGAAGTTGGATGATGACTCTCCTTCACATCATCCCTAGATGATACCCCTTTACATGTGATCATGATGTGGGATTAACTTAACAATGATTACTAGATATAATTGCACTAATTAGAGTGGTTCATTGACGTAGTTATAGAATTACCGTAGACAGTTATCTCCTTAGTTTATCCATTGACTAACTATGATTATGACTAGGAAGTGCTCTGATGATTATCAATATAATTATGATACTTGATTATGCTTATCACCCGTATTTATCTATATTTATCTTGTGACCTCTGCCTGTTATGAGTAGAGTAGATGACATTGGTAATATCATTTATTCATTGTATATAATTCCTTATCAATATAATAGATTAGAGTTTATTACAAGCTTTCCCAGTGGTATAAATATAAATCGACAACCTGGTAGAACTCTCTAGGTAAAATGCTACAATGGTATAATTATTTGTCCGCTTGCAGAACCGATTTTAGTTTATATTCATATTTCTGCCTAGTCATATTGAATAATATATAAACTTATATTTATTCCTTAGCATTATAATTAGGGATGACAACTTAATTCATGCTTAGGAATGCTAGTGATAAATAAGTGGCTAGTTGCTAATGACAAGTTAATTTAATACCATGTGTTTCTAATCTCGTTAATTAGTAATGACGTTAGAAATACCAACAAGCATTTTTGGCGCCGTTGCCGGGAAAGGCACAATAAACTTAGAAAATATTGATAACATATATACAAAATAGATAAAGTCATATTACCAATCGATCTCTAACTCAAACGGGTACACCCTTCTTTTTTATCATTTGCTTATCTTATGCGGGGTGATGAATGAATGGTTTTTCTCTTCCAAAGAACTTCACTGACGATCTAGAGAAACTCCTTAGGAAGAAGAAGTTTGTAGAACCAAGGGACAAATTTGAGTCACCATCAAGAACACTCATTGCTTGCTTAAGCTAGCTCTTCGGAGGAGCCAGCTCTAACACCGGAAGGAGAAATAGAAGAAGAAATTGAAGAACAAGTAGAAAAACAAACAAAAGAGCAATTAGGAGAAAACCTAGTTCCTGTGTTTGAAGACATGGCTGAGAAGACACTGCGTGAGTTCTCTGCTCCAACAACAGCAAACATCCGGACTGGACCAGCAATCAACACTGGAGAGAATGGATTCGAGCTCAAGCCTGCTCTTATCACCATGGTTCAAGCCAGCCACCCATTCTGTGGAAAAGCTCATGAAGATGCAAGTGCACACTTTACAACACTTTCTAGAAATCTGCAAAGACCTTCACAATTAGAGGAGTACCAAGAGTTGCTATTTTACTCCGTCTTTTCCCCGTTCTCATTATTGGGGAAAGCTAAGCAATGGTTCTACATCAACAAAGACAAAAGCACTACATGGGACCTGTGCTCAACCGCTTTCCCCGATAAAATTTTTTCCCTACGGCCGGACGAACGCTACGTGGGGAAAATTATAAGTTTTCAATAGCAACATGACGAATCATTCACCGAAGCATGGGAAAGATTCCAGAACTACATAGAAGACTGTCCTCATCATGGAATAGAGGAGTGGCTATTAATGCAAACTTTCTATCATGGGCTTGTCTCTAGCACCCGTGAGTCTATTGATACTGCAGCTGGAGAAGCTTTCCTGTCACTTAAGCTCTCAGATGCTAAAGCACTTGTTGAGAAGATGGCCTCAAACTCAAACTGTAACAAAGAACGTACTCAACCCCGCAAGAAAGGAGGAGGGATCCATCATCTCAAGGAAGCTGACATGGTCACTGCTAAGCTAGACCTCATTATGAAGAAGCTCGATATAGAGAAGAAGTAAGTCATGCACATTAATGATTCTCATATCATATGTGAAGAATATGGAGACTATGAGCATTCAGCTATCAGCTGCCCTACACTGCAAGAGGATGTGAACTTCATCAACAACAACACCTACTATCGTCCTCAACAAAACCAAGGATGGAATCAGCAATCTCGACAAGGTAATTACCAAGGTAACAACCAAGGTAATAATAATTTTAATAATTATAATCTACCACCTTTAAGAGATTTAGTTGCTGGTCAATCTAAATTGTTAGATCAAATGTCTAGAAAGATAGCTTCAAATGATAAAACATTAGAAAACACAAATACTAGAATGGACACCTTTGCTTCTGCTATAAAGAATCGGACAACTTTAATAAAATGTTAGAATCACAATTAGCTCGGTTAGTCTGGCTTGTTCCTCCATTTGAGAAAGGTAAGATTCCGAGCCAACCGGAAGATTTAGAAACCGCTAACCTTGTTGATATTCACAATGCAACCCAATATCATATCGAGCCTGCAGATGTACAGTGGATTGACCACTCTCTACCTAAGAAGATGGGAGACCCTGGAAGGCCTGTCATTCCTATCGCTATAGGATATCACAACTTTCCAGAGGCTATCTATGATTTCGACGCTAGTGTCAACATTATGCCCAAGGTAATCTATGAGAAAATATTAAGTGATCCCTTATTGTACACAAATATGCGTTTGCAGCTTGCAGATCAGTCCATTTGCTACCCCGAGGGAGTACTAGAAGAAGTTGTCATCAGAGTGGGACAATCATACGTCCCAGTTGATTTCGTGGTCATGGAGACAGAGTGGATAAGAAGGCACCCATAATTTTGGGCAGACCATTCTTGTCCACAACAAAAGCTATCATCTATGCGGAATACGCCAAGATCGTCCTATCCATTAAGGACAAGAAAGAAAGATTCATGTTCAAGAACCGCGTCCTGAAAGCTCCTGCGCAAATCCCGAAGCAATTCTATCAACAAGAAGAGCAACTACAAAGAATCGGTCTTTGAAGAAAAAAAAAACAATAGAAGCAATAGAAGATGGAGGGAGATCAAGCATGCACCAAGAAACTACTCAACTAATTCTCGCTCTCAATACGTAAAATGACCATATGCTACCCAAACCATTTCCAACAAAGAGAGGTGATCCAGGTATACCAATCATTGAATGCACAATCAAAGACACCACTTTCGCCAACACCATCTACGACACTGGATCAGGCTGCAACGTAATGTCAAAGCAGGTATATGATGATCTATTTAATAATTTACCTTTATACCCAACATATATTCAGTTACAGATGACGGATCAATCACTAAGATTCCCTGAAGGTATGGTGAAGGATGTCATGGTAAGAATTCACGAGCAATATATACCTGCAGATTTTCTAGTTCTTGATATGCAAGGAGACGACGAATCCCCGATCCTTCTGGGAAGACCATTTCTTTACACAGCCAACGCTATCATCTACATTGGGTTCGGGCAGATCCACTTCAACTTACCCACTGGAAAGGTACGCTGTCAATTCAGAACACTTGTTAACCAGGAGCAGATCAGGAAGCAACGCGACAGGAGAAGACGCCAAGGCCGCCGTCAGGCTGTCCAGCCTCACTGTGGATGGGAAGAATTTCCTGGCAAGATTGTGAAGTATGAGGACTGCTACAAGGAGCAAGAAGAGAACATACAAGCACCACGCTGGAGTGAGTGGAAAGCGTGTTTGAAAGAATAGACCAGATCGCCAAGGCGTAAAAAGAAGAGATCCTAGCACAACTAGAAAAATGGGAGAATGAAAACAAGTCAAGAGCTGGAGCTAGAGAAGAGAGAAGCGTAAAAAACAGAAATGAGATGGAAGGAGAAAGAAGTGCTTGTTGCACCACCACGAGATGGGTAATTGACTGAGGTAATCTCAGATGATGAACCCACTAAGTAAGTATTCTCCTTTATCTAAGTCCTGTCGGTAGACTTTAAATTCCGTACCCTAGCCATAAGGTTAGAATGGTAGTTATCTACTTAGGTTCACTAGTAAGTTTAATTCAATATCTAGTAGCATATTATGTTTGCACATTAAATATACAAATAACAAAAATATTTACTGCATTATCTATTGCATCACAAATACATAAGCCCCATGTGAATAAACTTATGGTAACTTTCGTAGGAATATTTACTGTGGTGGCATAAAAAAATATAAAATAATAAAAAAATAGCATTCGTATTTATTTCCTGCATTACAGAAAATTCAAAAAGAGAGAGAAATATGAAATCCTGCTTAAATCTGGCAACGTAATAATTTGCTCATATAGATAATCAATTACTCTTTGGCTGATCGCTAACCTGTTATTAAATTCGAGCCTCGAGTTTTGGTTTCCCTTTTTGTGGAGTGTATTTATGCAGGAACAACAACATGATGAGGAGAGAGTCTATCGGTGGCAACCACCAGGCCTGCTGCTGGCTAGCATGCTCCGAAGGACATCTACACCAAGTATTACAAACATCTAGCTTAGGGGAGGAGCATCCCCTAGTTATCAGGTAACTATACCTAGGCGATTATTAATGTTTACCTTATATAGTCATAAAATACCAAAAATACGTGGGCACATGAAGGTCCACAAAGTCATGGAGTCTTTTGTTAGTTTATTCAAAGCAATAAAAAGATATATAATTATTTAAAACAAAATAAATATTTAGTTATATATAAAGACAGTCCAGGCTAGAGCTAATTAAAAACTTGATGAACATTTAAAATTTGTCTTGGAGATGATGAATAGTTGCTCTGTTGTCATTCTTGTCAAGTACCTAGTTGCCAAACTTAAATCTTCCTAAGTTTTAAACATTGTTGTTTTAATTGGAGAATTTACTCTGAACCTGAATTATGGAGGCATAAGCTTACGCTGAGTCTAGGTAGTTGATCGATATGATTCATGAAGGCTGAGCCACTATTTATCTTATTCCTAGCACTACTAAGTTCTGGAGGTTTATTTTGAAAGTTTAAAATATACATGATGAGCTCTTGTATGACAAAGTATGAATTCCTACCAAAGCCAGAAATAATATCTTTAGAGATAGAAAACCTTTTCACATTTAAGCTACCTGCTTTGCATTGAGTTCAGTCAACTTGTGTTGTATGTCTTATGAGAGTCTTGTCATGCTTTTAAAACCAAGAGCACTTGCACACTCCAGTCTACATATGCATTATTTCTACCCTGGGAGTAATCACGATCATTCACATATTCTCCATCCATGATCATCACAAAAATGTTTTTCTCCTACACTGGGAGTAAACACCAAAAATATACATATATACCCTATAGGATAACCCCTGTTATAAATGCTCTAAGTCCTCACTGTATCTCTCTAATTGGTTATTGTGTTCAAGGAATGCATGTGGCAATAAAAAAAAGAAGAGAAGAAGAAGAAGAAGAGGGAGTAAAAGATGGACAAATGTCCTAGCAATTAAAACAATGGGTACTAGATGCTCGCCTCCCTGATTAAATAATAAAAAATAATAAAGATAGCCCATGTTTTTCCTGAGAACAGTTTTAAGAGAGTTATTTTCAAGAGCAAAAGTAGAATTAGAATTAGCCACAAATACCATATATACACCTATCCACCATATTCCATACACATGCACATCTTGGTTTGGTTGTATGCCTCGACTCTCTGTGGATCCATTAGTTGACTTTACAATATATGCATTGCAAGTATGCCTACCCTTGTTATTGCCACTCCTATAAGCTCTACTATATATACCCTTAGCTTTAGGAGGCATAACATCATTAATGCCTTAAGAGAGAACCATAAATACCACATACACTGAGGGACTTGAGGGTGTCATACAATTAAGCTCTGAGTTTTATTGTGAAAATTTATAAAAAACTCTGGAATATCAGTACTGCAAAGAATTTGAGATATAGCGCTTGACCTGATTGTTCTATCTTTCGATTACTCAAGACTCATGCAAGAGCTGTAAAGCCCTATAATTAAAGTAAAATTGGTAAGTTTGAAGGTTGGAACATGCACTGTTTAATCTGAGGAAAATCTTTGTTTGAAAGCATGTGTACACGAAGAGTATAACAACATTGTAGCAACTCCTGATCTAAATATAATAAAAATTAGGCTTAGTTTGTTTACCAAGGGACCGGCAAAAAAGGTAAGCTTGGGGGAGTTGTTGATGGTGGATAACGCCAACTTTTATTAGAACTTTAGACATGAAAGGATATATGAATACACACTAGTCTAGGGTTTTAACTGATAATTTCCACGAGTTTTGCATATTCTATATTTTCCAGAGACTTTTTCAAAA
This sequence comes from Chrysopogon serrulatus, assembly GCA_015844335.1. Classification (NCBI taxonomy): domain Eukaryota; kingdom Viridiplantae; phylum Streptophyta; class Magnoliopsida; order Poales; family Poaceae; genus Chrysopogon; species Chrysopogon serrulatus. The sequence continues at coordinate 11,038 of JADLZL010003585.1, read as the reverse complement.
AAGTTTAAAAGAGGGATTAGAGTGCATATTAATCACGAAACTTATCCGCCACGGGAAAGATCACGATCGAGACGTGGGAAAGATCTAGAAGACACCGGAAGCGGCGGGGACCGGCAGAGACCCGACAGTGGGGGCCGGTTGGCCCCACCATGGCGGCGGCGGCCCCCCTAGGGTTTTTCGCACTCCTTCTTCCGGAAGCTTCCTCCACCGCCTCTCCCGATGCATCTCGGCCCTTGGTTAAGTCGGTTTGATCCTGCGACGCACGTTCATCCCACCGGCTATAAATAAAGGCGCGCACCCCCTGGAAGAGACATTCATTATTCATCAAGGCCTCAAGCCATCAAGCATCAAGAAGCCTTCTAGTTCATCAAGAGCCTTCTAGTTCATAGTTCTAGTTAGCTAGATTAGAAGTAGAGAAGATCTAATTCTTCATCGGGACCTGGAGCCCCCGGCGTCTATCTGGACCGCAGGAGTTCGGTATAGTTCTAGTTCTTTCTTTTTTTATTGTATTCTTTATTCGATTAGGGAGACATTATTCTTAATAGATCATATGTTCTTAATTGCAATAGTCATTGTCTACTTTGATTATATGTCTAGTATAGTTGATTTAATCTTATTGAATTCATGTAATTGCTCGTATAGCGTTTATCCAAGTGTACAATGGGTAGATGATAGACAATATGTAGACGTGGTGTCTAGATATCTTGTTTGTCTCAAGAAAGTGCACCCCGATGTGCCGGGACGTGTGGTAGTCCGCGGTAGGTGACAGCTATGTTGGTTCCTCCGTAGTCCACCCCCCCCGTATGTAGGACAGACAGGGCACGGTGGCCGCGGTTGGATGATGACTCGCTTCACATCCTCCCTAGATGATGCCCCTTTACATGTGATCATGATGTGGGATTAACTTAACAATGATTACTAGGTATAATTGCACTAATTAGAGTGGTTCATTGACGTAGTTATAGAATTACCGTGAGACAGCTTATCTCCTTAGTCTATCCATTGACTAACTATGATTATGACTAGGAAGTGCTCGATGATTATCAATATAATTATGATACTTGATTATACTTATCACCCGTATTTATCTATATTTATCTTGTGACCTCTCGTGCATTTATGAGTAGAGTAGATGACATTGGTAATATCACTTATTCATTGTATATAATTCCTTATCAATATAATAGATTAGAGTTTATTACAAGCTTTTCCAATTGGTATAAATATAAATCGACAACCCGATAGAACTCTCTAGGTAAAATGCTACAATGGTATAATTATGCATGCGCTTGCGTAACCGATTTTAGTTTATATTCATATTTACGCCTAGTCATATTGAATAATATATAAACTTATATTTATTCCTTAGCATTATAATTAGGGATGACAACTTAATTCATGCTTAGGAATGCTAGTGTTAAATAAGTGGCTAGTTGCTAATGACAAGTTAATTTAATACCATGTGTTTCTAATCTTGTTAATTAGTAATGACGTTAGAAATACCAACAGCCTACGTGCCTCTTATGGGCATGGCTGCTAGGCCATTGTAAAGTTCGGCCATTCGAGAATTTTGCAATCGGTGACTTGAGGTACCCGGGGTATCATAACCCCGACATCCTCTGTCTATTAAGGTCCATGGGGGCCAAAGCCCAGCGGGCTCAGACCGGCTGTGGTCAAAATGCTCAGAACAAGCCCACCACATGCTCCATCCGTCTTGGGTGCAGCGTGACTAGTTAGGTCATTAGTGAAGTGTGACTAATTCTTTAGAAAAGTTTTTAACCCATTTTTAGCCAACTAGCTTCCTAAGAGCATTTCTAGGAAGTCCTATAATTTTACTGCAAAAACTACATGTTTCCTGGCTCCTTTTAAAATATATTAGGAGTAAAAAAAGGAAAGCAACTCCAATGGTTCTTAATATTGGACTCTAAAAAAATTTTGGTCCCATGGAAGTTTCTTTTTTTCAGTGAGTTTTTTATGTGAGAAAGTTTTATGCCCGGGAACCTTGCTCCACGCGACGCTAATGCTCGCAAAAAGTACGCCCACAAGGGGAAGATTTTTCAACTCAGTAAATATTAGGAGCAAGTATTAGAAGTTGTTGAGAGATTTTTTCTTATCTTCCTAGAAATCAAGTATTTAGAGTGAGTTTAGGGACTTCGTGGAGATGGTCTGACCTCAGCAAATTATTTAAGCTAATAATTTTTAACTAATAACTAGCCCTAACTCATGTAAACAGCCCAAGCATCCTCGAGTACGGTTTTTATTTGGGCTGAGTCTGGGTTGGTCGCGCGATACGTGCTCAGTAGACGTTTGTTTGCTTGCGTAAGCCTAATCTGTGGCCTAATGGACGCAGCATTCTTATTCTCCTCGGCCCAAGATAGTCCATCCATTCTTCAGGCCTACCGGTATGGGCCTGTAATTTCAGTGCAGGCTCTCTGATGGTATGCCTTTAAACTTTAGTTTCACCGTTAGTTGATACTCCGTAGATGCTAAATTGCTAACGTCAGATACGCACAGTAGGGGTGCTGCAAGTAGGCTTGCCAAAATGTAAACAATCCAGTTACATATACACAATAGAAATTGGTAAATCTCTCGTTCACCGTATTATATATATATATATATTGTATTAGGATTTGTAACATCATTGCTTCTAATGTACAGGGCATACAAGAAGTTTTTCTATTATACATTTTCCAAAAAAAAGAAACAAAGAAAACAATATAAAATGGCTAAGAGAAATTCTTGGAAAACAACAACATGAAATTAAACTAGCTAGGCCACACAAGAGCATGTAGCTGTTCTACACGGTCTATGGAGAGATATCACAAATGCCAGCCGGCTCCTCCCGTGCGGTAGATGACAGCAACCATATATATGGTTTGCACTCAATAATAAGCTAGCAGAACGCATGGCATGGAGAATTGGAGACGATTCTGCCGCTGTTACGTGCTGTGCTCTTGAGTGTCGCAGAGCGGAAGGCTGCCGTGTGCCTGTGTCTGCACTTGGAGCAATCAGGCTTTAGTAGGTGCGTGTGCACGTTTGGTGGCGCACATGCTGAACCACGGAGCGTGCAGAGTTATTGTTTTTGTTATATATTTGAAACGGCGGAATTTCTACACTACATATATACAGATTCTTGGGATACAACTTGAATTGATCATGCACGTTGAATTTTTGATCGGGTCGTTCGTTGAAGTTATCGATTTCAGAATGATATGGAAGACGTACTAAAAAGTAGTACTTCGTATTTTTCCCTATAGCATAGGATTGTAAAACAAATCTCATGGACCACAAATCGTACTCTTTTCCGGTCCATTTCACAGCTTTTGGAATTTTATTATAGGCTTTGGCGTCCATGTACTTTGAAGGAGAACGTGCACATATTTAAAGAATGAAGGTACTACCTTACCTTATAGGAGTAGTTATTATCACAAATCCGTACTACTAACCTCTTGCAAGCAGGCAACGTTTATTCTCTCAGGACCACAGCACACAGAACTGTTACGCGATGCAGGGGTGGCTGGCACGAAAAGGACGGTTGCTTATGGAGGTCATCATTAGCCGCGGCCGACACGGCCATGATTAGACCACACTTATCGTGCAGTAATGGAAATTTGCGTCGCCTAGTTGAGATCTGTTGTTTATCTGTCCGATCCTTTTTGCCCTCGCTCTGCTTTTCTTTAATTTGCATGGTTTTTTTGAGCAAGCAAGCAACCTACTAAAGCGCTGCATCGGACGGTGTCATGATTCAGGTCACCAACGAGATCAGTTCCTCATAAACTGTGCCCTTTTGTAAATATATTACTACTGATTTGTTACTGAAAGCAGAACCATCATGTTTTCTGATAAAACCGCTACAGGAAAATTAACTCAAAAGTTGGTTGGTTCCGGTTAATGTTCCACCGTCAAGTCGTTTTTTAAAGACCACCTGAGTTTTTACCCTGGTTTTGTTCCTCTCCACACACACGAGACATTTCACTTTCACTATCATGGCACAGGCTGGTTGACGCTGCTTGCAACTACTTCGGTTCACCAATCATTAGTTTGGCGAATTCCTTCCTGGCCTCCCTTTTTTCTACTTCGTTTTCTTAAATTTATATACACCAATCAAAATGCTTCTAGGTATAGTTGCTGTGATCATTCATGCTATGCGTGCCTGTGAACGAATATGCAGCAGCTAGCTAGCATGCGATAGAGGTCGAGATGGATGATTTAATTAATTTACTCGCCTGGTCATCGTGCTCTGGGTCCCTTGCCACGTCGGCGGGCTCCTTGAACCGCCAGCGCGGCAGCCTTGGCGAGCTGCTCGTCGGAGGAAAGTGCTATAGCGGTAGTTTTGAGACGGAGCCTCCGCCGCCTAACGCCGGTGGCCACCCCGGCCCCGGCGTCCCACCTAAACCCGCCTCGTGCTACTCCGGCACCGGCGTCCACCCCACCTGAAGTCGCGTGTTGCCCCCCGGTGCCTCCGCCATGGAGCGTGGGTTCTCCCTCCCGCCCGGACACAGGCGGACCAGGTTGAGGAGGAGGAGGCCGGCCGCGGGTCGTAGGGGCTCAACCCTACTGAGCCTTTCGGCCCGGGGTCTGCCTTTGGCGGGAGGATCTCCTTCTCGACTCAGGAGTATTCGGGCTCGGGCGCCTCCATCCGGCAAGCCGAGGGGGGCAAGGCGTGGTGGTGGCTACCTCGGCCGTCGTCGTCGCCGCCGTCGTCGTCACCGTCGCAACCGACGAGCCGGGCCAGCCCCAGGGGCTTCTTCCTTGGCGGCGCTCCTGGCCCGAGCCCGGTTTGCGCTCCGTCGTGTCGCTTTTGCGCTTTCTCCCACACGCCGGACCACGAGGGCTTCCATTTGGTCCCGAGCCGCCGGGCGGTGGCGGAGAGCCCTCCCCTCGTCGAAGGCCAAGGGTCCCCGAGGGACCTAGTGGGGCGTTGTTTCAAGCGCCTCGGGGGATCCCATGTCAAGGCCAAGCGCACGTTCCCCTCCGGCCGTCGCTTTTGCATCTTTGGAAGGTCACCGCGCCCGCAACTGCCCGCTTGGTCCTCCCTCCATCGGCGCTAAGCGCGGTCGTTCTCCCGGCCGCCACAGGGGTGGCGGGGGTGCCAGGCGCGGGACCTCGCCGTGGCGTTGGAGGGCCGACACGCCTTGCTTGTGATCGGTGTCCACTGGCGGGCCACCTCAGTGCCGCGTTGCTGCCTCCACCTAGCCGGACGCCGTCGACCAGGCTCAGCTGTCATCGCTGGCTTCGCGCCCGCCGAAGCACCGTGACCTCGTTCGCCGGCGCGATCGCCCCAGTGCCGGGGGATCCCTCGTTGGCGAGTCGTGGTGCCCCAGCGAGGAGATTCGGTAGTGGGCCGCTCTGTCGCTGCCCTACTCGCCCACTGTCGGCGGGACTCGGCCTCGGTGTCCCCGGCGATGAGTCGAGGCTTCTGGGACCTCTTTGGGATAGCTGACGGTGACATCTCCGTGCTTCGTCATGAGCAGGAGGACTTCATCGTGCGCTTCCGCCGTGGGGAGGATTTGGAGGCGGTGCTTGGCACGCCGGTCGTGGAGGGAGCAAAGACCGTTCCGGCCGCTCTGGAAGCGTTGGTCCAGGTTGTTCAAGGCGTCTCCGGGCAAATTCACCTTCCGTGTCCTGGTGGGTATCACCGGCCTCCCGGACCATGCCCTCTCCGTGCCTGTCGCGCGGCCTTCTTTGGGCTCCTCCCTGTCTTGGAGTCGAGCGGCTCCGCCCGGGCCGATGGGCTGGGATATCGAGGGCGGTCGGAGGGAGTTCTCGCGGGCGGCGTGGTGTGCTCATCCTAGCCTCATACTGGACCAGAGGATTCTCGCTATCCCGGAGCCGCCGCAACCTCACGATCCTTGTGGCGCCCTGTTCCTTCGTGAACACGAGATCATCCACACTGTGCTACCATTACTTGACTACCCGGTCCGTCTGCGGGTCGTGGAGTACCAGGATTGGGCGTCACGGTCGCCTTCGTCTGACGACGATGAAGATTTCCCCGGCGCCAACGACGATGATGATAGTGGAGACAGTAACTACAATGGCTACCACCCTGGATTGGATGACCGGCCACGCTCGTCCAGGTCGTTTGGGCCCCGGACGGTCTGTTTGGGGGATGCGGGCGGTGCCCCGTCGCTTGGCCGGGGCTCTGGTCCGGCGTTCCGTCCTCGTGGCGCTGCATTCGGTTCTGTGGCGGACGGTACGGGCGTTCTCATTGGCGTCCGCGCGCCGGAGAGGAGGAAGAAGCATGGTGACTCGCAGTGGGCCCCCGATCTGCTTCGGATGGTCAGGGAGGGCACCTGCGCTCTCGGTGGCAAGGCATGGTCCTGGACCGGAATCCGCCCGGTTCGGTCGGGTACCACGTCGCGTCGCGGCCTCGGATGTCGCGCCGTCCGGGGCGTCGCGTCCAGGTGTCGACATCTCTCCGCCCGAGGCCTCTGGTGGTCTGGTTGACACGCCTAGAAAGTTGTCAGGGGGTGCTGCGGTCCGGTGCGTTGTCGCTCAGGGGGAGGCTCAGGCAGTTGACCTCTCCCTGGCGTCCGCACAACCCGCTGCCCTAGACCCGGGGCTGGGCCCTACGCTTCTTGGGGCGGATGTTGCGAGACAGGTTCACCCGGTCGGCGCCACGCCGGCCGAGCTGGCTTCCCCCGATTTGGCACCGCGTCGTTCCCCACTGTCTCAAGGATCGCAAGGGCTGATGGGCCACCTCTTTCAAAGCCCAAGTTTTAGGGAGGGGGCTCCCGCGTGTAGGCCCATTATGCTTGCTGACGGGATTGATTTGTGCATCTTACCCATGGACAGCCCAGTCGTGTTGAGGTCCGTGGGCCGGGACGTCTGGGAGGCGGAGTTGCTGCACGGGGACCATAACACGCTTACTGCGGTCGTTGATCAGGCGCTGCCATCGTCGAACGGGGCCACCCACTCCCCCCAGTGCTCGTCGCCGGTTGCGGCCGCCCCAGCACCTCAAGAAATGTTGGAGGATCAGCTGTGCCTTCCGTTGCAAACCCCTCTCATCCAGGGGCCGCCGCGCCAAGCGCCGCCTGTGAACGCCGGCAACCGTCATGGCGCCAGCGGCGACCGGGCAAGCCCGAAGCCGCGTGAGCCCAACTGCACCAGACAGGCCCAGTTCGTCCTCATGCAGAAGCTCGGTGTTGCCGCTGCCTCGCCGTCCGTGGACTCGGAAACGGTGCGCAAGTACAAGGCCACGTTCCAGGCACCGCTCTCGGCTTCCAACCAAGAGGCGCTGCAGCTTCTCTTCGGCACTGACTTCGATCCACTGGCCATGAACTTGGACATGGTAGGTGTCGCCGATGGCGCCTAGGCACATCGTGTGACCCAACGTTGCATCCACGGTTTCCATATGTCGTCCACGCCCAGTTGTTTTGTGTGGAACGTGCGCGGTTTGAATAGCCGCGCGCGCCGCAATGTCGTTAGGGAGTTCCTGGTGCAGCACCGGCCTACTCTTGTTTGCCTTCAGGAGACAAAGATCTCCAACTTCTGTAACCGATTGGCTAATGAAACTCTAGGCGCCTGTTTCGATTATGATTCCCTACCTGCTGTGAATGTCTCCGGCGGTATTCTCCTCGGCTGGCACACGGGCCACTGGGAAGCATCCGAGGTGCATAGGGGTCGCTTCTCCCTGTCCGCCAAGCTTCTCCGTCCAGGTACTTACGAACCATGGTGGATCACGGTGGTATACGGCCCACAGGGCGACCTGGACAAGGCGGAGTTCCTGGAGGAGCTTCGGGGGTTTCGTGCTGGTGTGACAGGCCAGTGGCTGTTATGTGGAGATTTCAACATGATCTACCAAGAAGCTGACAAGAACAACGCCAGACTGGACCGTCGGAACATGCGTAGATTTCGCTCGTTCATCAATGACGCCCACCTTCAGGAGCTGGACCTCGTTGGAAGACGCTACACCTGGTCGAGCGGGCGCGAGCAGCCAACTCTGGAGCGGCTGGATCGCGTCCTAGCATCCATGGACTGGTTGGCCGCGTTCCCCAACCATCTGCTAAGATCACTGTCAACCGATTGCTCCGACCATTGTCCACTGCTGCTATCCCTTGATACGCCAACCGGGCCTACGAAGCGATTCCGTTTTGAGTCCTTCTGGACGAAGTTCCCGGGCTTTCTGGAGGTCGTCGCAACAGCATGGAGCCCTCAGCCACTGCACGCCGACCCATTCCGAATCCTGGACCACAAGCTCCGAAACGTGGCGCGCGCCCTTAAGAGCTGGAGCGCTACCAAGATTGGCAGCGTCCGTTTCCAGCTTGCGCTCGCCCGCGAGGTCATCCTGCGGTTCGATGAGGCACAGGACCTCAGACCCCTCAACGCGCAGGAGGCGGACCTCCGTCGATCACTCAAGCTGCGCATCCTGGGACTTGCCTCTCTGGCACGTACGATAGCCAGGCAGAGGTCCAGAGTGCTCTTTCTTGCTGAAGGGGACGCAAATACAAAGTTCTACCACCTCCAGGCTTGCCACAGGAGAAGAAAGAGTCAAATTTCGTCCCTAGTTGTTGAAGGGGAGGAGATGGTCACGGACGAGCAAATGGCACAGGCCCTGTACACCCATTACAATGCTTTGCTGGGATGCAACTTTGTGCGGTCTCGACGGATCAACCTGGAGGCCGTCGGACTGCTGTCGCTGGAACTCGCTGAGCTCGAGACCCTCTTCTCTGAAGACGAGGTCCGCTCGGTGATCCTTGATCTGCCCAATGACAAGGCCCCGGGGCCGGACGGTTTCACAGGCTTGTTTTACAAAACCACCTGGGAAATTATCAAGGAAGACGTCATGAACGCGTTCAACGCGTTCTGGGCGCAGGATGCAAGGAGCTTCGCTCACCTAAACAATGCCTACATGGTCCTACTCAGGAAGAAGGCCCAGCCAGCTCAGATCAGTGACTATCGCCCGATCAGTTTAATCCATAGCTTCAGCAAACTCATTACCAAATGCCTGGCCAACCGCCTTGCTCGCACCCTCAGCCGCCTGGTACGCCGTAACCAGAGCGCGTTCATCAAAGGGCGTTGTATTCAAGACAACTTCAGAACCGTGCGCCTATCATGTAGGGCGCTACACGCTGCACGGTCGCCCTGTGTGCTGCTGAAGATCGACATCGCAAAGGCCTTTGACACGGTATCGTGGACGTTCCTGTTAGAAGTACTTCAGCACATGTGGTTTGGACAAAGATGGAGGAACTGGGTTTCCATTGTCCTAGCCACGTCAAGCACGAAGATCTTGCTCAACGGCAGACCCGGCCGGAGAATCTGCCATGCACGCGGTCTGCGCCAAGGAGATCCTCTCTCCCCGATGCTCTTCGTACTCATTATGGAAGTGATCAATCACATTGTGCGATGGCTCGACATGAACGGGCTGCTGACGCTGCTCGGATCGGCTGCGGTGCAGCAGCGGGTGAGCCTATACGCTGATGACCTCATCATGTTTGTCGCACCAGATCGGAACGACCTCCTAGTCCTAAAGTCGGCCCTAAATATTTTTGGGCTAGCGTCCGGCCTCTTCGCTAACCTGGACAAGAGTGTGGCAACGCCTTTGCACTGCACAGAGGAGGATGTGGCGAGGGTCCAGGAGATTCTCTCCTGCCGGATTGAAGGATTCCCATCCCGCTACCTCGGTATCCCTTTGTCTATCTTCAAGCTCAAGAAAGGAGACGAGCAGGCCATCATTGACGCCGTCGCGGCCCGTATACCCAAGTGGAAGGGCAGCTTGCTCAACGTCGCGGGGAGGACCACACCGGTCAAGGCCACTCTTTTCGGCCATCCCAGTGCACACGGCCATGGCCCCCGTGCCTCTCCCCCCAGGCCATCCGATTGCATCGACAAAGCTGCGCGGGGGCATTCATTTGGAGCGGCTCGGACTCCGTCGCGGGTGGCCGCTGCAAGGTAGCCTAGGAAGGGGTTTGCAGGCCCAAGGAGCTGGGAGGCCTAGGGGTGGCGGACCTCCGTCGGGCTGGTGTTGCACTCTAGGTACGCTAGGAATGGCTACGCCGTGTCGATCGGGACAGCAAGCGGCGAGCGTTGCCGGACGACACTGAGCGCTCCGTGCTCGCCATTTTCAGTGCGGCTACGGTCTCCACTTTGGGAAATGGCGAGTCCACGCTGTTCTGGACGGACAACTGGTTGAACGGCGCGAGTATTCGCTGCATGTTCCCGGCGGTCTTCAGGGCAGTTCCAAAGAGGAGGCGGCATGCGACAGTGGCGGAGACCTTGGCTGGCAGGGCATGGGTACAGCATATCACCGGACCACGCACAATGGGCTTACTCGTCCAGTTCATCGAGCTCTGGAACGCCTTGGAGCGAGTCGCGCTTCAGCAAAGGCGTCCCCGGATACCTTCTGGCGGCGGCTAACTGCAGACCAACAATACTCCGCGTCCTCGGCCTATGGAGCCATGTTCGTCGGCTCGTCAAGACCTCTAGGTGCTAAACTGATTTGGAGTACCTGCGCGCCGCCAAGAGTCCAATTTTTCTTCTGGCTTGTCATGCACGGACGTTGCTGGACTGCACACAGACGCTTCCGCCATGGTCTACAAGACTCGGACACCTGCGTCTTCTGCAACCAAGAGCCGGAGACGATGGACCACATCATCCTCGGCTGCGTCTACAGCAGAGAGGTCTGGGCAGCCTGCCTTAGGTCCCATCGCCTCGAAGGCGTCATCGTCGTTACGCAGTCCAACGTGATGGAATGGTGGGCGATCGTGAAAAGCGCCTCCCAAGGTGCTGCGTCGCGGGTTCGATTCCTTCTTCTTCCTAATCGGCTGGTCGCTTTGGAAGGAAAGGAATGCGAGGACCTTCAACAGGACAGCCACACCCGTGCCACAGCTGGTGCTCGCCATCGGCGAGGAGCTTGCCCTGCAGTGCGCGGGCGGGTTCAGCGCGTTGGGGCGATACAGGCGGCGTTGCGGGGGGTTAATCTGTATCCCCAAGTCTTTGTTTTGTCGCGTTAGTTCTAAATTGTAAATCAAAACCTCGTGCGCCTTCGGTGGCTACGGCCACGGTTGCGGTGATCCATGGATCACCGGCGATGTATGTC
>JADLZL010003584.1:0-72845 GCA_015844335.1 Chrysopogon serrulatus | reverse complement strand
AATGGAACTCACAAGACACAAAACTCATAGACATATCCATTATTTTCATGAAAGATACACTGCAAGTGGTGGAGTTCAAAGTAAAATTGTGATGACTACTGGCCATAATGGTGGTTTTTGTAATAGCTAATAATTCATATTCATAAGAAAATAAAAAATGAGCAAGTGGAAGATGTAATGCACACTTCTGAGCAAGTGGGATTGACATTACAATTATGGTACAAAAGTCCTGGATGTTACGAGCAACAGCTTAGAGCATACGTATGTATGGACATGGGGTATATGCCTTTGGGTGGGTCCCACAGTGATATGATGTCTTCTTATATTTGGTTTGCAGTGTGTAGAACCGGTGAAGGGAGGAAGATGGACACATCACAGAGACAGAGAAGAGGATGGGAGCGGGTTCCATGCAAGACTAGACACAGGCTAAGATATGCGTCTATATAGACACAGGCTCACAGTGTATAGAATCACAGTCACATTTGGTCACATTAATGGTCATGTTTACTTTATGACAAAACAAGTTAAAATTGACATAACAACATGACCTGTTCCATCCCTTCTTAGACAAAACACAAAAACTAGAACAATGGGTTCTTGCTCTATTTGTACCAAAACTCAAAAACTAGATCAAAACTAGCTTATCTTGACCATAATTTTCGCAGTATGTCATGTTTTGATTAAAAGCTGTTTGCACAGTCACATTTTTTGGTCACTAGAAAATAATTGTAAATTGTTAGTTATTTTTGTGCATATAGAAATTACAAAACTATGAGCCTATTTGATTTAGCTTCTAAACTGTTTATGACTAAAACAAGTTAAAATTGACAGTTGAACAACATGCTTTTCCATAACCTGTTCCATCCGTGCTTCTTGTCGCATTCACCATTTGCACTAAAACACAAAAACTTGAACAGACTAGCTTTGCCGAGTGCCGCTACTTGCCGAGTGCCGAAAAGGCACTGCAAAAGATACCATTTGTACCAAAACTCAAAAACTAGATCAAAACTAGCTTATCTTGACCATAATTTTCGCCTATTTTTATAGCACTTTTCCTATATATTTCAGGTGTCTCAATTTTAAGATGATTTTAGATAGTACCATTGTGCAACTAATTAGTACAAGTAAATTGTTTGTTACTTGTTCTTTGTCTTTGTTTTACAAGATATTAATTTTTTGGTCCCCAACTATAAAGTTTCTAACTGACTAGAAAATAATTGTAAATTTTAATTTTCAAACGTAGTTTTGCATTTTTTTGTGCTAGTATAGATTAGATTATGTCAGATATGTGATTTGGTGTAACAGGCTAAATTTGAAAATTACAGAATATGCCTACCGATATTGCAACGAACTCAAACTGCTATTTTAGTAGAAAATATCTGCAATAATGGTCGCCTAAATAGAAAACTTAGTTTTAGGCACCTGATCAATTTTAGCAAATTGCTTTTTATAGCTTTGTAACAAAAGTGCAAAACACTTCCTGAAAATCTGTACATGTACTCCCGTTTCCCATTTAATTTGATAGCTTTTCCCGGCGGTCATACACGATACATGTTCCTTCCAATCATATACACACCTTATCCAGATAGCAAAAGGCAACCCTTTTCCTTCCATTTATTCCTGAACTTATCCCAACCTCACAAAAGCTCTTCTATTCCTTCCCGCCATCCCCTACCGCCCATCATCCTCAAACCGCCGGAGCCTGACTACTATATATTCATGGTTTTAGCTTGCATGCACATGATCCATCCATCTTGCAGTTGGTCTGAACCCTGAACTGACTACATACTCAGTACACAACACCACGATGTTGAGGTGCTTGGTGCTGGCTGCGGCGTTCGGCACTGTCACTGGCGGTGACGCCGGCACGGGCCAGCGGCGGCATCCCGTTCACCGAGAAGGACCTGGCGTCGGAGGAGAGCCTGCGCGCGCTGTACGAGCAGTGGCGCAGCCACTACACGGTGTCGTCGCGTCCAGCTGCAGTCGGCTCGCCGGAACAGGACGACCGCCGGTTCAACGTGTTCAAGGAGAACGCGCGGTACATCCACGAGGCGAACAAGAAGGACCGGCCGTTCAGGCTGGCGCTGAACAAGTTCGCGGACATGACCACGGACGAGTTCCGGCGGACGTACGCCGGCTCCAGCTCCAGGACGCGGCACCACCGCGCCCTGGGCGGCGGCAGACGGCACAGGGCGGCGAGGGCAGCAGCTTCATGTATGCCGACGCCGGGAACCTGCCGCCGGCCGTCGACTGGCGGCAGCGCGGCGCGGTCACCGGCATCAAGGACCAAGGCCAGTGCGGTATGTAAGCAAGCACCTTCTGTTTCGTTCTTCTTCTGGCTGTTTGTTTGTGTGTGTATCGATCGTCGTCACCTTCTTTACAAGTGTGCATGTACTACTTGTTGAAGGGAGCTGCTGGGCGTTCTCGACGATCGCGGCTGTGGAGGGCATCAACAAGATCAGGACCGGGAAGCTGGTGTCGCTGTCGGAGCAGGAGCTCGTGGACTGCGACGACGGCGACAACCAAGGCTGCAACGGCGGCCTCATGGACTACGCGTTCCAGTTCATCCAGAGGAACGGAGGGATCACAACCGAGTCCAACTATCCATACGTTGCCGAGCAGAGGAGCTGCAACAAGGCAAAAGTATGCATGCGGTTAATTAAAACTCTTCTTTTTTATAATATGCTTGAAATGAAAATTAATGTAAACATTAACTAACCCAAAGTCCCAAACTAACAAAGCATTTTAATTTGTGCTTCGATCACACTGCAGGAACGATCCCATGATGTGACAATAGATGGATATGAGGATGTTCCTGCTAACAACGAAGACGCTTTGCAGAAAGCCGTCGCAAACCAGCCAGTGGCCATTGCAATTGAGGCTAGCGGCCAGGATTTCCAGTTCTACTCCGAGGTCTGAAAATATTTTACTTACTAGATCATGGGCTTGGAACAATTATCACTATCTAATTTTCTTTAGAAACAGTAACATCTATCTCATGGTTAGCTATGGTGCTACCTGACCTCAGGGTGTCTTCACTGGAAGCTGTGGAACGGAGCTAGACCATGGAGTCGCCGCTGTTGGGTATGGTACAACTCGAGATGGCACGAAATATTGGATTGTGAAGAACTCATGGGGCGAGGATTGGGGTGAGAGGGGCTATATCAGAATGCAACGAGGCATCTCAGACCCCCAAGGGCTGTGCGGCATCGCAATGGAGCCGTCCTACCCAACTAAGACATCAGCAACACATGGTGCCAGCATCATTATCGATGGCCATGCATCCTATTAATTAAGCAAGTGCTCTTTGTTTAAAGAGCAGCATATATACCATGTTTCATTATGCTATGCATAGTTTATGCAGAATGTAATGTTACTCAAGAAATTGGACAAAATAAAGATATGTGATGTCTGAACTAAGAACTGATCGATTTCCCCTGCTAAGAACTGATTTCTACCTCCGACATGGGCAGACCTTGAGGGTGGCATTTGTGATGCTAATCATGTAACCGCCCAGTTATTTATCTAACCTGAGGCTACCAAACATTTGCTAACAGTCACTAAGACAAGATCTTATTAAAATATTCGACATAGTTCCCCTGCAGTCTGGATGTCTGAAATAAATACCTCATTCTCCGCTCAATGAAACATACCAAATAAATACCTCGTGGACATTTATAGAAAAAATTGAGTAACTTTTGTTGAGGTGACAAGGAGAAAATCCGAGTATGATTACGTCAAAAATAAATAAATAGATTTTTTGGCACCATTTTGAGCCTTAATTGGATTTAATTAAGAGTAACCAGCAATAAAGTTGAAACTCTGTACCCATTGACTTCAGAATGCAACGAATAAATCAGCTTATCTTATGCATACTCTAAGATCGATCTAGTTATTCTCCTATCAAGTCTAAACGAAAATTGATGCATCTTGGAACTCATTAGATATTATATTATGTAAAGATAAAAAATTTACAAAGGAAAATAGATGAATTTTGAAATTAATAATGTCTTTTCTATTCCCATGCATGCAGCTCAGCTAATCCACAGTACTTGTCATTGCCCTCGGTGCAACAAGCAAATGTGGTACCGAAGTATATCGCTTCGCAGCAGCTGCTGCATATAGCAACAAGAAGTCAGACAAAAAAGAAGGCAACAACTGCAATATGTAGAGGAAATGTTGGAAATGCATTTATCATACTTTCTGAAAACTGCACCTTGTGCAGTTCTGATTGGGGGAGTCATTCCATGTAGTAAAATACCTTGTTTGTGATACATGATAATACTAAAGGTGTATAGGGTTTAGAGATGTTTGTTGTCGTGAAAGTTCATGATTTTAGTCCTGCAGAATTGGGAGTTATGGTTGGAAATGCATTTATCATACTTTCTCCAAACTGCATCTTCTTCTGCAATTCTGATTGGGCATTATTATTCCGTGTAGTAAATTACCTCTTGTCTGTGATACTTGATAATACCAAAGTTATAGAGGGTTTATAGATGTTTGTTGTCATGAAAGTTCATGATCTTAACCCTGTAGAATTGGGAGTTATGAATTTCCGGTGAAGCCTGTCAAGTTTTGGACTTGCTTTCCACAGCAGCTGGCTTTTCTGATTTTTGACCTTGATAACTGCCGAATCTGATTTTACAAATAACTCGAAAGATATAGAGAATTTCATGGGCTTTCTGTGTCATTAATGAATACAATTTTTTGTTGTCTACAACTCTAGTTATGGTTTTTCTAAGCAACTGTACTGCTGCTGCCTTAAAAAATTCAGATACCTTGGTAGCAGGATTTGACTAACAGGATGACAACTGAAGAACTTGGTTGGTGTATTCAGATTGTATAGTTTCTATTGGCTTGCTCCAGCAGGTTTTAACTAACTGAATGACACTCATAGATTTATAGTAGGTTCTACTTGTTTTCTTTAGTTTAGTCTTGCATGCTCTTGATTTTGGTTGCATACTATAATTCCTTATTGGCTTATTGTTGGAATGGAATCCTGTACAAGTTTGTAATGACCTATTAAACCTAATATTTTTCTAGGTCAGTAGGCGGACAAGCTTCGAGCGTGGAAGCATCATAACCAGGCGAGGACATGGCCGAGGCGATGACATTGATGCATTGATGTTAGAAGGTCTTGTATTGGTGCAAATTTTAAAAAGTTGAGAAATAATGAGTGAACTTTATGCTTGTTTATTATTTTAGCTATTTAGCTACTATTGTAATGCTTTGTCAACTTATTGAATGATTGATTATAATTAATATATGTTAGTGCCATCGCTTTTGTTGTGGTTTTTTTTTTTGCAATACAAATTATGCTAACGACTTGCTATTCATGGCAGTAGGATCTATGGCAACGAATAAAATTATGTGGTAAATGGTACTATTGCCAAGACATGACCATCGTGGCAACAGCATATAATCTGCCACAACAACTAAAATTGCATGGCAAATAGTACTCTAGAGCTACGCTGCAATGACATGGCAACGACATATATGATCTCTCGCAATGAATGCAACTGCGTTATAAATAATAGTCTTGCCATGACACAATGTCCGCGGCAATAACATATGATCTCTTGCAATGATTCACGTTGCATAGTAAATAGTGTACTTGCCACAATATGGCGACTGTGGCAATAACACCTTATGCTTCAAAATTCTAGCGTAGTAATATAGACTATTGCAACGACGCTGTTCGTAGCAAATATCACTATTACTAGGCTATCGATTGTTGCATGTACCATCTCTTACCACGGAGATGAGCATGGCAAGTGCTTAATATTGCCTTGACTGTGATTGTTGTCACAACGTCCTATTGCCATGCTTGGCAATGGACATCTGTGGTTGTAAGAATCCTCATTAGTTGCAACGCTAATCTAATAACAATTGCAATATATTATTGCAATGCGACTTGTTGCAACCATTGGCAACGAGCACGATTTGTTTACAAGATATAACTTTTGTGACCAAATTGGACCTATTTCAATGTTTTCTCGTTATTGTGCAAGTGTAAAATTTAGTAACGAGACCTGAGATTTGCCGAGTGTTTCGCGTTTGCCACGTGCAAAAACGCGAGCACTCGGCAAAAGAGTACATTGCCGAGTGCTTACACTCGGCATAATAATAATACCCATGGTAGAAGGACATATTTGCCGAGAGCCAACCCTCGGCAAAAGAATACACACGACAGAGTGACCGGGGTAGATACCGTCAGTGGTTTGCAGAGTGCTACCTGTTAGCACTCGGCAAACTGGACACTTTCTTGAGTGCCTCAAGAGGACACTCGGCAAATTGGACGCTTTGCCAAGTGTCTCTCGTAGACACTCGGCAAAATAATTTTTTTTTGTTTCGGCTTCCAATTTTTTGTGTGTAGCCTTCCTACAATACCTTGCCAGCATGTATTTCGCATATGTTATTAAGTGTTATTTAAGGCCTTTTCCAGAGACGGACCTAAAATTTCGCACATGTTCATCATGAAACATGACCGTAATCTTGCCAGCAAATAGTTTTTAAATTCCATAAAATGCAAACGTAGTCCAAAATTCACAAAACTTGTCGACAAGTCATGATATCGTATTATAGCCAGCAGTGCTCCTAGTTAATTCATGGCATATGCTATGGCCCACAGGGGCAAGGTGACATCCGACATCTCCTACCCTCCCTCGGCGTACAGCAATACGACCGTCCATACCTGCTTGAGTCAGTACACTTAGATGACAAGGGTAGTCCATGGGAAAGAGTACGATCCGAGTACCCAATACTTTGATGGAGAGATCATCATGAGGGTGGGAGGAGGCAAGAAGCATTGGGGGGGGGGGTACTAGATGGACGATGGCATCATCAACACGTCCTCTACTCCCTCCCTCTCCCAGATCCAAGCATGGAGCACGAGCGCAAGCCTGGCCATACGCCCATGGCCAACCACTGCTTCACACCTTGTCAACGAACTCTAGGTAATTTCTGTTTTATTCATTGCTTATTAATTTTGACATACCTTTGCATTACTGTAACATTTGAGTGAAATGTTGTAGCCCAACTACAAGAAGGGAGGAGGCGGCGGGAGGAGAGGGAGGCGAGGCATTCGGTAGATCTGGGGGCCAAGCGGCAGAGGATGGAGGAGCTGGTGAGGTTCATGTCCTCTCTTGGCGCTGCTACGGGTCAAACTATACCAGCTAGCCTAGTACACTATATATTACTTGCTATATTCCATCCTGATATAGGGCACACTAGAAAAAACATGCAATCTCAAACATGCAATGTGGAGGTGGCGGCGGTTGTTGTTGGGGTGTTGGTGGTGGTGTATTGATATATATGCTTGATGGCCATCATGCTATTTGTTTTCATGCTGGGTTTGGAAACCTCACCGTGCAAGGAAGGTTATGCCGAAATTTTTAATTGACGGTATTCTTTTATTTTTTGCAGCATCAATCGGGCTCAGCATCAAATCACCTTGGAGGGTCGCCGGCATCACAGTTTGGAGGGTCGTCGGCATCACAACAAGGGCCAAATCAGCTCGGAGGGTTGCCAACATCAAATCTCAAGCCTCCTCACCCCCGACAATCGCCGTGAGCAGCTTGTTGTGAACTTTAGTAAAGAAATTTGGTTGTGAACTTGTGAACTTGTGAACTCATGGCATATTTGAACTTTTGGTTATGAACATGTGATATATGTGAACATGTGGTTGTGATTTATGACTCCTATGATATATTTGTGGGGATTGAATATAATATATATTATATTTGTGAATTATGTCGCAAATAGAATAAACCAAAAAATACTGATTCTAGTTACTTTGCTGAGAGGGGCCTGGCACTTGGCGAAGTGACCACATATGGCACACCTGGGAACATGCTTTGCCGAGTGTCAAGCCTGTGTGCCTGACACTCGGCAAACCTGCCATTAGGGTTTTGGCCATTGCCATGTGGTGTACCTGACACTTGGCAAAAACTTTGCCAAGTACCCGAGGTTTGACACTCGGCACAGCGTGCTCTACCGGCCGAATTTTTGCCGAATTCGCTTTGTCGAGTGTGGCACTAAGCAAAGCATTTGCCGAGTCTTTGGCACTTTGCCGAGTGCCTCTGGCGCAGCGCACGTTTCTAGTAGTGAGGTTACCTGTAGGTACGGTAACATATCCAGAGTAGCGCGCGCCAAGTTCAAAGGGGAACTCCAATGGTTCAAATTTATCAGATTTGTTGCAAACTCACGCTATATCCAAATTGAACATATTAGTAGTGAAATGGATTTCTTTTATAGCTCCGGGCAAGCACAAATTTTTATGTCCAAATGACTTATAAGGAATTAAGTCTAAATTTTCTGCTGTCTTTAGCCAATCGGGTAAACTCATTATTTTTTTCAAAGTTTATGGCATTTCAGCTCTTGCTTTGACCTGGCCCCGCATCTCCTGTTACCTCAATTAACGGCATGTGGAACTACAATGACATCGAGGGGGTGGACAGCATAAAAGGGAGAGATGCAAAAGAACAAGGCGAAGATAGTGTTACATAAGTCATAGAATTATAATCGTTCTTCAATTCGAATCACCAGTGATTCAATTGTGCATGATTACTAATCCTCTCAAGGTTTGTGGTTGGGAAATTGGGGAGAACTGGATACATAGAGTGGGTGGATGCAATTTGCAAACTAAAGGGAAGTCGAGAGACCAAGAACCGAGAACATGTGATATTGACAAAAAATTAGGAATCAAATTGCAAAAGAAGGAAAAGAAGCCGCACCTTTTTGTGGACCCAATGCAGAGAAGAGACTATATATGAGTGTAAAAAGTATACCAAGGCAAGGCATAAAGTATAAAAAGATTAATCTATAAAGAATGTACTAACTTGAAGCATAGATGCAGTGGTGTTGCTCGATCAGGGGTTTAATCGAAGTAGGAGGCGTCAAGGATCAGTGGTGCATGAGAGGAGTGATGAGGACATCTATGTCATCAGTGCAACCACATCCACACAAGTAGGGATACTAGACAGCTTACTCTGCGCATGCCTGTCAACTCAGATTTGTGTTGGTTTGTTCTAAAGGTTGTGTCATCCTACTTCCTCTGTCCCATAGAGTTTGTCACTTGAAAACCATGTCTGTGAGGATAGCATGATTTTTTAACGACAAAGTCCATGGGACGGAGGGAGTATCTATTTAGACAATGGAAATGCATGCCCTCTCCTGTTCTGCCTAGGCTAGTCTTAGTAATAGAATTCATTTCACAGTTACTTCGATTGAGAAATGGTTTTATTTCACTGTTTCCAAGTCAAGATGTATTAATTAATACATGAGTTTATTGTGATCCAATGTGCCATATAAACTATATAGCCAATAGAATTATATCTAAACATAGTAGTTTTAGTAACTACAATATGTCTCATGTCGACAAAAAAAACATGGTCAACTAATTTATTAATTAATCCAATATTCATGGTGCATACACAAATATTAAAGGGGTTATACTTCATATATCTCAAACTCAAGATATATTTTGATAGTGTTTGAATTTATTCCAAACTTGTTCAACTAAATTCTTCTTCAAACGATAAGGGGCCGAATGAAGATGACACTTCATCAGTAATTTAATTCAGGAAATGGAACAATTCAATCATTGATTTCTTTTCATGGATTAAAAGTACTTCATCATCATCTTTGTCTTTAAACCAGTCGAACAAAAGAACTGCCTGCTGTGAGTATGACTGAGCAGAGCCATAGTGGAAGAGAGCACCGCGTGCACAGATCGATTACCAGGTGTGCTAGAAAATAAAATGTATCGTCCTCAGTGGGGTTTCATTGAGTTTCCTCTATGTTGGTAACAGTGAAGGATGGGTTTTATCCTGATGAAACTTCCTGCTTCTCTCGATCTCCTCATTAATAACCTGCCAACTCAGCAAATATGTTGATGTGTCACATAATTAAAGGGGACTGAAAATCCTTTATAACTTCCATTGAGAGTAGCCTTTCAATGACGTGGAAGATCTTAAAGAAATGGAGTCCAGCAAGCATGGATTTAGACTCCAGGACAGCAGCAACTTATGATGGTTAATTAGCACAGCACCATTTGAACATTTATTCAGACATTCTAGGACTTCATGTAAGCTCATCAGGTCTACATTAAAATAGTTCTGGCCTCCTGTTCATATCTATCAGATTCAGCATAATCATGGTACTTAGCCAAGACCTATTTTGCCCATATTGCAGAAACGATGGGTCTTAAGGTCAGAACATGATGAGTCCATTTGTTGGAGCTAGCTAGGTTGCGTACAGAGTAGGAGTGGCTGATCATCGGAGGACGGGGCTTGAAGGCCTGTCAATGAACTGGTGGCGCCGTACTCGACGCCGGGTTGAAGGCAGGAGGGATGCACGGTAGGTACAGATGAAAACGCCAAGAGCGAGAGAGAGATTATTAATCTCAATCCTGGCTAACCCTTTCATTAAGCAAAGCATTGTACTTATACATCAATCTTAACAAACTCATCTAAGCTTAAGGGATAATAATAAGCTGAACTTACACTTCTAAATTCCTGGATCTTGATAATGAACTAACACTTCTAAAGTCCTAAGGTCAGAACATGATGAGTCCATTGCTCCTTGAATTATTGCAATTAATGAACATATACAAATTATTTAAATATTGTAGCTGGTACTTCTCCAAAATATTCTCTGCTCTATCCAATTTTTGGAGTTTTCAGTTTTGATGAAAAATACTGCTAGCCATGTCTCTCAGTTGATGCAGTATAGTTGGAATTGATGTTGCCGATCTTATTGTCCACTAGTTTTGAGACCTATTGCTAGTGTACAATAAGATCGGCAACATAGAGGAACGAGGCCGAGGAAGCCGGATTGGAGCTCGCTGCTCAGCAGGCCGAGGGGTCTGCCATCGCGCGCCTGCCCCCACTTGCGGCCACGGCCCACGCGACCTTGGTCCCGCGTTCAAGCTCCCTCGATCCTCATGCGGAGCCTTTCTTTGCCTCACCTAGGGACTCGGGAGGGTG
Organism: Chrysopogon serrulatus; assembly: GCA_015844335.1. Lineage (NCBI taxonomy): Eukaryota > Viridiplantae > Streptophyta > Magnoliopsida > Poales > Poaceae > Chrysopogon > Chrysopogon serrulatus. The sequence continues at coordinate 61,857 of JADLZL010003584.1, read as the reverse complement.
TTTGCGCTTCTCTAACTCTAAGGCCTCCTTCGACGAGTCCGACGCGCCGCCGTCCACGGGCTAGGGCAAGGCTGTCCTGCAGCCGTGTCGTCGCCGCAGGCAGCGTCCTCGCCGTGTCGCCGCTGGCTTCATGGCAGATGCTTGTCGGCCGACGCCGTTGGCTGTCTGTGCAGCCGGATGAGGATGCTTTCCGGGCTGTGGAGAGCCGCAGGCGTTGGCGCCGTGCGACCGCCCCACGTCCAACCTCGTCCAGGCCAGTCCCCTAGAATCTGGTCGGCCATTGCTTCAACTATTTGGCTGAGAACCACGTGCGGGCCGTCTACTCCTTCCTGTCGCGCTGCTTCACCTGCCTGGGTGAGGGGCATCGGGCACGTGACTACCCCATGGCCCAGGGCCGGGGGGAGGGTTAGCGGGGTCCATCCTCGCAGTCACCTTACACTTGGCGCAGGGGGTCAACGGACATGACCTCGGGGCGCTCCGCATCCACCGGGAGGTCGCCCTCGGTGCCATGGGTCTGCTTCCCCCCCTCGCCGGACCGTGATGTCCGAGGCCGGCGGATGTCTTGCCTGCACACCAAGCCGCAGATGCACCTATGGGTGACGTTGTTTGTTTTCCCAGCGATGCCTCTGGCAGCGGGGCCGCAGGCGTCGGGGTAGATGCCAACGCTGCGCCGCCTTCACCGAGGGTGGCTGTGGCATCCCCATTCGCTGCTGAGGAGGGTCCTAGACTCGCCGGCATCCCCCAGGTCTTGTGCGGCCTCCAAGGTCCAACAGCTGGTGGTTATCCCCCGTTCTCTAGAGATCCAGGTGGTGGAGGAGGCATTGTCGCAGGCAATGCTCGCCATGGTCGTCGGCACATGGCCGGAGGTGTCCTTTGGGATGGTTCGTGCTCATCTCTGGAACTTTTTTGATATTGAGGATGACCTTGTCTCTGTCCACCGGCACTGGCCTCACGACTTCATTGTGTGCTTTTCTCGGCATGAGGACCTCGACCTGGTATTGGGCACTCCATCGCCGGAGGATGCCCCTTCTCTCTGTGGTGGAGTCGCTGAAGTCAGCTGGCCATGGGCACAGCCGGGTCATTCAGGTTTAGGGTGCTCGTTGGGCTGAGAGGCATCCCGGAGCATGCAAGATCGACCAAGATTGCCCAGATCATCTTGGACTCCTCCTGCGCCATGTGGAGATCATCGACGCGGACGCTCTCGCTGATCCTGACGATGGGCATGAGTTGTTCGTTGCTGCTTGGTGTGTCCACCCTAATCTCATCCCCGACGATGTGATCATGGCAATTTCGAACCTGGAGGAGGAGCATGACGGCGGGCCTCTGCTTTTCCTTCGCCCGGAGGAGATCATCCACAATGAGCTACCGTCAATGAGGTATCTGGTGAGGCTAAGGCTTTTTGAGTTTCAGGATTGGCACACACCACTGTTGACGGTCACTAACTACCAATTCTATCCATCAACAATATGAAGAATTGAATGAAAATGGAAGTGAAGTGTAGTATAGCGGTTTAATACTAACGGATTTCCACTTGTACATGAAATTCTATTTGAATGCAGGCAATACTTGGAAAAGTCACTAAAAGTGACCATTTGGAGGCCACCCAAGCAAGATTGGCCAATAAGGCCATCTTGGGGGGTCGGTCGACCCCACCTAAGGTCGGTCAATGGTCCACTTCCCCCTCCACGTCACCAATCCTCGTCAAAGGCCAGGTCGCATGCCCAGGAGCACTTCCCACCATTGGTTGGTGTCGGTTTGATCCAAGGGTGGACAGTAAGCCCTAGTGGATCACCAGGCCCATCGTCATACACACAAGGGGCCGCAACCACCATCAAACCACCTTTGGACAGGCGACAACTGACCTACCTGCCACTCCACCAACTTCACCAGGCCATCCATCACCGTTGGATGGAAGGACGGTGGAATGGAGGGTCGACCGACTCCCCTAGGTCAGCCGACCCCCCCAAACCGCCATTCCACCACCTCTTGCTCCTACAGATACCCCCTACCTCCATGAGCCTATAAAAGGTAGTGCTCGGTGCATTGGAGAGGAGACACTTAAGAGTAGAATAGAATCTTGCATTCCAAGCAGTAAAGCTCTGCAGTTGTGTAGAAATAGTAGCTAGCTTGTAGCAAGGAGTCCTAGGAAGCCCAGAGTCCCCTGGTCTAGTATAGCTTCTCTTTCCCCTGTAATCTTTAGCATTACTTTATTAGTACTTTACTTGTTCAAGTACTTGATTGAGTTTGCTTATGTCTTGTCCTTATTATACTTATCATTAGGATCTTAAGCTCAGGATTAGTAACCATAGTTATCTTAGTCATTAGTGTGATCCTCTTTAGTGTTTGTCTTACCATCTACATAAGGTGTCTCGGCCCCATTTCATCGAAGCTCAGGCTGAGATAGTAGGTCACTAGATTAAGCGTGGTGCTTAGGGAATTGCTTACGTGTAAGTACGCCTAGACCTCAGATACCTGTCCATCCTTTGTATTTCACCATGTTAGGTCTAGAGATACGTAGGGCCCCGAGGTGTGTCTAGGTTAAATCCGGCAAGGTGCATGCCAACAACATTCGGGATTATCACACAGGTACTAGTTAGCTTAGTTTACTATAAGATTATATAGGCTACTCTACACTGGGCTACGCTACACTTCTAGCTATGCTTCACGAGTGTCCAAATTATCCTTAGGTTAGTTATCTATCTTAGGTTAGTTACCCTTTACTAATTATCATCAACTGCATACCTTTGCTAAGCCTGCTTAGTCACATTAGGTGACTAGACTACCTAGCTTCCTTTGGGGAAAATATAAATCGACACTTAGTACTCACGATGGAAGTGCTATACAATAGTTTTGTGCACTTGTGGGATTCCTATTCTGAGAGTCACATTAAGAACTGTAACAAGCATTTCTAGCGCTGTTGCTGGGGAGGCAACTGTGTGCTATCGTTTGTCGCTAGGTCTGTTAGTTTTATCCTTTTAGTTTATTTCATTCTTTTTAGATTTTTTTAGTTATTCTAGTTAGTGTTATCATGGTCAACAAAACTATCCATGATTTCTCAACCCCTTCGGCCGCTAACATAGCCACTTGTCCCAATGTCATCAATGCGGACACTCACTTTGAGCTTAAACCCACATTGATAACTATGGTACAAGCTAGTCCCTTTTGTGGTAAAGCTCACAAGGATGCTAATGTGCATCTCTAACATTTTTTTGGAGATCTGTAGTACCTTCACTATTAGAGGAGTGACCCAAGAGGCCATTCGCCTTTGACTTTTTCCATTCTCCTTGTTGGGGAAAGCGAAGCAATGGTTCTATAACAATCGCAACTCTGTAGACACCTGGGAGAAGTGCTCTAATGCCTTCTTAGTTAAGTTTTTCCTAATGGATAAAACCAATGCTCTTAGGAATAAGATTTCCAGCTTCCAACAACACGCGGATGAGTCTATCTCCGAAGCGTGGGAATGACTACAAGAGTATATCACTGCTTGCCCACATCATGGTATGGAAGACTGACTATTGGTCCAGAATTTCTACCATGGCTTAGTTCTGTCAGTTAGGAATCATCTAGATGCTACCGCTGGTGGTGCATTCTTTTCGCTAAAAGTTGCAGATGCCAAGGAGTTGATCGAAAAGATGGTGTCCAATCAAGGATGGAGCAAAGAACAACTACAACCTCGTAAACGAGGTATGCATTCTCTTAAAGAAGCTGACATGCTTGCAGCCAAGGTGGATCTACTCGCAAAGAGGTTAGAAACCTGCGAGAAGCTAGGCACCCAAGAGACAGTGCAATCAATGGATGCCTACATGACTTGTGAAGTCTGTGGAGAGGCAGGCCACTCGGGCAACCACTGCCCCAAAACTCACAAGGATCTCAACTTCGTCAACAATGACAACAGCTTTTGCCCTCAAAATCAAGGATGGAATTAGTGCTACAACAACTAGGGAGGTAACAATTACAATCTTTCACAACGCAATAATCCTAATAGTTGTTATCCCATCCTGAAAGATCTTGTCTATAGTCAAGGTAGAATGACTAATAGCATTAATAAGAAACTTCTTGCTAATGATAAAGTGTTGGAAAATGTAAATGCTAAGTTGGATGATTTCTCTTCTGCTTTAAAGAATCAACTAAGTTTTAATAAGATGCTTGAAACCCAACTAGCTCAATTAGCTACTGCTATGCCATCTCATGAAAAAGGGTAGGATCCTAGGGAAACCTAAGGAATTTGTAGAAACTGCTAATTTAGTCACATCAAGATATGATTTTGGTGTAGATGGTTGGGGTACCCCTGTTAAGAAAAGGTGATCCTGGACATCCTATCTTTCTTGCTCTATTGGTCCACATAAATTCCATAACACTGTTTGTGATTTAGGCTCTAGTGTAAACATCATGTCTAAAGAAAATTATGAAAAAATGTATTACACTGAACTAGCACCAACTTCAATTTACTTGCATCTAGCTGATCAATCAATTCAATACGTTGAAGGAATAGCAACTAATCTTCTAGTTAATATTAGAGGTGCATATGTTCCCGCTGACTTCGTTATCCTAGACATGGGAAACGACAAGGAATTACCCCCAATCCTTGGTCGTCCTTTCCTAAACACTGCCAATGCCTGCATATACATGGCATTTGGTCGAATCAGCTTTCACTTCGGTGAAAGGATGGAAACACTTGTCTTTTCCCTTGGAAAACTCATTCTGCAGGATCCACCAATGCTAAAGTATCTTCCAAAGAGGAAGACGAACTATCGGTAATGAAGGATGGAGGGAAATGGAGAAGTCAATAAGGATAAAAAGCCTAGAACACAAGGACCACCCGACGCAAGAAGGAGGCATCTTCTTCATCATCACCGAATCCGAGGCTGCTGTTACATCACCCCATGATTGGGGAGGGAGGAGCAGCTACCCATGAAAGAGGAGCCAACGCCGCCTTACGGGAGGGGGCGCCCGTTACTCACCAAGGAAGTGCTACACAATAGTTCTGTGCGCTTGACCGCCTCTGCCCACGAGATCACCACCGGAGATAGAGGATTCCTATTCGATGGTCATAGCGTGACGATTTATCGGGCCGAGTGGGCTTTCTAGTGGGCTACGCCATATTTAGGAATTTTTTAACCGTCAACAACCACCGGTCTTCTTTTTTTTTGACGACTATTTTGAAGTGCCTTACAAAAGATTTTATGTAGTAGTGAGACGAACTATCGGTAATGAAGGATGGAGGGAAATGGAGAAGTCAATAAGGATAAGCCTAGAACACAAGGACCCTGGCGCAAGAAGGAGGCATCTTCTGCTTCATCATCACCGAATCCTGTTACAGGATCACCCCATGATTGGGGAGAGGAGCAGCTACCCATGAAAGAGGAGCCAACGATGAAATTACTCACCAAGGAAATGCTACACAATAGTTCTGTGTGCTTGCAGGATTCCTATTCTGATGGTCACGTTAAGAATTGTCAACAACCACCGTCTTCTTTTGACGACAACTACGTTCGTGATGACGAGGACAATGATAGTGGCGACAACAACTTCAATGTCTACTAGCGGGGCTTCGGCGGCCGTGGCCGATCATGGTCACGGACAACCAGGTTCGGCGGTGGCGACGACCCCAGGCTTGGCCGTGGTTCCGGGCCCACCTTCATCGTGCAGTCCTTTGCCCAGTCCGCCATAGTTGGTGACGTGGCCTACCCGGTCCGTGGCGTGGTTGGCGGCTTCGTCTACTGGAAACCTGGGGGTGACATGCCTGTGTCAGGCGGGACGTGTGCCGTGTTGGAGGAGGCTGAGCAAGTTAACCTTCTCCTCTACCGCCAGTGCCCACCCTCTCCTATCAATTCCGTCATGTCTGACTTGATGTTGGTAGAGGAGGGGCTAAGCATGCCCCAGAAAGCTGTTAGCGGCATTGGGCTAGAGGTGCACTCCATCGACTATTGCCCGAGGAGGGAATATGACTCTGTCAGCATCTGCAGGGGCCTGGTGGGTGTCGCCTTCGTTGACCGTGCGTCCTGTTTCCGAGTATCGCCTCTTGTGGAGCCCGTTATGCTACATGAGTATGGGAGGGGCTCCCAGGCTATGCCTGCTGAGGTTGTTTCTATGCAGACCTGATTGGGCTAGAGCTTGCCGGTTCCACTACTTTGGGCCCCGAGTGCTCGGTCCTTACTCTGTGAGGCCTCTCCAGTGGATGGAGGCCTCCTGCTGTCGCACCAGGAGGTAGCACCCACGGACGATCCGGGCCACGACCTCGTGGACGCCGACCTCTTCGCTAATCTAGCGGACGTTGACTTGGCAGGCGGCGCTGACACCGGCTCTGACTCGGCCGCCGCCTAGGCTACTACTGTTGTTGCCTCCCGTCTAGGCTCATCGCGTCGTTCATCGACCTAGTGGCGGCACCGGTTCCCACACCACTGATCGCCACACCAAGGTTGCGTGCTCCAAGGCGCAAGCAGTAGTGCACCTCGGCTCTCAGGCGCAGTAACCGTCTGGCGCAGATGAGCCACTCAAGATTACCTCGGCCGGACTCCAGGCCAAGAACGTGCTGCTAAAAAGATGGGGGGTGCAGGAAGAGATAGAGATGAGGGACCACGACTCCTTCGACCAGTATCGGGTCATCTTCATTGGGCCAATGTCGCCGTCCAAGTGCGAAGCGTTAGACACGCTATTTCATGAGGATCAGTACAATGGGCCACGGTTGCTGGAGGCCACTGCCTAGGCCTCGCACCGTACCCGGTCGCCTACTTGGTGTCATGAATTGTGAAAACATTTTGGTTTGGAACGTATGTGGTCTAGGCGCCCAGGCACGTCGTAGTGTGGTCCACGAAGTTATGTCGCTTGAGAAAGTCTCCCTGTTGTGTGCCCAGGAGACCAAGCTATCTTGTATTCCCTAACCCTTGGTGAATGAAATGTTAGGCACTGGGTTTGACTATTTCTTTCTTCCAGCGATCGGAGCTGCTGGTGGCGTGTTGTTAGCTTGGCGATCTCTGGTGTGGTCTGTGTCACATACTAGGCGGGACACCTTCAGCATTACGGCGCATGTGGCCCCGCTACAGGGCCAGGCCAACCACTTGTTCTGGCTCACGACGGTCTATGGACCGCAAGCCGACGATGACAAAGTAGCATTCCTGCAGGAGCTGCGCGATGTGTGCCGCCTGTCCGTGGTCATGGCTGCTATGTGGCGACTTCAATATGATTTACGGTGTGGAGGACAATAACAACAGGCGTCTCAATCGTCGCTCCATGAGGCGCTTCGCACGACTACTCAGCGACCTACTCCTGTCGGAACTCTTCTTACACAGCATGCTGTTCAGTGCATCCGACAGACAGAGCCTTCGTCACACCTACGAGTGGCTGCAGCTGTACCCCAACCACCGCCTCCATGCTCTTTCCACAGACTGCTCGGACCACACGCCGCCACTGCTACAGACCAATACCATACCGTGGGCTAGGCCGAGGTTCCAGTTTGAGACCATCTGGGTTCAGTTCGATGGCTTCCTTCAGGTCATTTCGGACGCGTGGAACTGCCATCGATCTGGAGCTGACCACTGTTGCATACTAGATCATAAGTTGTGTCAAACGGCCAAGGCATTGAAGAGCTGGAGTTCGAAGAACATCGGCAGCATCCGTTTGCAACTGTCGGTGGCTAGAGAGGTCATCGCGAGACTAGAAGAGGCATAGGACACCCGTGCACTGTCCCCAGAGGAGATGGCGTTGAGGGCGCGACTAAAATGGCGCTGCCGTGGTCTGGCCTCTCTAAGCAGAACAATTGCGAGGCAATGCTCGAGACTGCTCTATTTGGAACATGGAGATGCCACCTTCAAGTGTGTCACCGTAGCAGAAAAAATGCCATCCAGTCGCTCAATATTGATGGGCATACCATTGTCGACAATGCTGCTGTGGCTGATGAGCTTGAAGACTATTTTGGGAACCTACTCGGCACACCGGCGTCGCGGGGAGCAGTACTGAGACTGGACGAGCTAGACCTACCCACACTCAACCTTGCAGCCATTGATGCATGCTTCGCGGAGGAGGAAATCTGGTCGGTTGTGCGAAGTATGCCAGATGAAAAGGCTCGAGGCCCGGACGGGTTCACAGGTCTATTCTACAAAACGGCTTGGCTGATTATCAAACATGACATGGTGGCGGCTTTCAACGCATTCTGGTCTGTGGACGGTCGCAGCTTCCATCTCCTAAATGAGGCACTTCTTATCTTATTCTTACTAAGGAAGAAGAGTGACCCTGAAGCAATCAAGGACTACAGACCAATCAGTCTTATCCACATCTTTGGGAAACTTGTTACCAAGTGCTTGGCTAACAAGTTGGCTCCTTTTCTCAAAGACCTCATCAAGCCGAACCAGACGGCGTTTATCAAGGGCCAGAGCATTCAGGACAACTTCCGAACGGTGCAGCTGTCCTGCCGGTTGCTGTGCAAGATGAGACTACCCACAGTGTTACTCAAGGTCGATTTGGCAAAGGCGTTCGACTCTGTTTGCTGGCCATTCCGGCTGCAAGTGCTGCGCCACGCAGGCTTCAGCCGCCACTGTATCGACAGGATCGCTCTAGTCCTCTCATCGGGGAGCACCAGAATACTGCTCAATGGCAGGCCGGGCAACCACATTTGTCATGCCAGGGGTTTACGACAAGGCGATCCACTATCACCAATGCTGTTTGTCATTTGCATGGAGGTGCTCGATGCTCTAATCCTTAGAGCAGAGCGGGAGCAGCTGCTGACACGGATTGGTCACAGGTCCATAACTTTCAGAGCATCCTTCTATGCAGATGACATGGTTGTCTTCATCAGACCGCTACATCAAGACCTCCAACTCCTACTTGCCATCCTTGATGTGCTTGAAAAGGCTTCGGGGCTAAAGACAAACTGAGAGAAATCGAAAGCAATTGCGATTGGTTGTTCAGAGGTAGACTGCAGCTGGTGACATTGACCTTTGGATGCACCGAAGAGACCCTGCCCTGTCGCTATTTGGGTATTCCGTTGGCCCTATGTAGGCTACGTCGTTCCGATGAGCAGCCAATCATTCACTCCATCACCGGCAGAATCCAGTCCTGGAAAGGCAACATGATGAACTTGGCAGGTAGAACTACTCTCGTCGCGGCGACCTTGTGAGCAATCCCGGTGTACATGTCTGTAGTGGTCAAGTGGTGTGCCTCTCGCCATGGGCGATCGAGCAAATCGACCGCACCGTCGCGCTTTCATCTGGTCTGGCAGTTTGTCGGTCGTGGGAGGGAGATGCAAGGTTGCTTGGCGCCTGGTAACTGTCCCAAAGATTTGGGGGGTCTTGGCCTCATTGATTTGTGACGCCTTGGTTTAGCACTGTGGTTGATTTAGAAGGAAAGGACCAGCAGGGTCTTCGACAGATTCGTGACAATGCCTGCCTGGCTGTTGCCTCGGATACACGACGAGGGCAATCTCTGGGTGGGTGCAGGCCGGCTTCAGGAGATTAGCTCCACTTCTAGCGTCGTGGTCGATCACCCAGCTTGCCTTTGTAATCAGGCTGTTGCTTCGGCTTCTCTTTTCTGCTTCTTTTCATTTCTTCCTTACCGGTTGAGTAAGCCATGGCTTACGTTGTGTACGGTCTGCTATCCTCTTAATGAAATACGTACTCGTTGAGTGCGGCCGCGAAAAAATTATTGGTGTTAACAATTTATTGAGGTAATGGATAAATAGGATAATTAGGATATATCGCAAACTTTAGGTCAAATTCAGAAAAAATTCAAAATGTTTTGAAAAAACACAAAATTTGACTCAAAACTATACCTAAGCTACTACACATCACTTGTTCACTTATCTGTTGGAAGGACCTATATGTGCTATTGGACCGGCCATCACGCACGTTAATTTAGGCTGTCTGGGTGTGAGAAAAAAACCAAAAATTTAGCCGATATCTAATTTTATCTGACTCCATGGATAGAATGGAAAATTTTGAAAATTTCCATGAATTTTGGCCAATGAAGAAAACTGAAGCTGGACCATACATGTCAACTCATGTCACAATATTGTTATTGCAGCGCAACATGATCCACTCATAAGAAGCTAAACATGAGACTTGGGCTAGCTAGTAGTACACTTGTAGTAATAGGATTGGACTCCATGCATTCCAGATCATGTGTTGGGCTCTCTTATAGGTGAGGAAACAAAAGGCAAAAGCAACAACACATTCATTCTTGCATGCTTGCATGCACACGGTCAGGATGCCTCATGTTTTCTTGGCGAGAGGGGGGAGGGGGGACCCAGTTTGGCCCCAAGGAGGCTCCTCTGCCAGTATCCATAAGTATCTTTTCTTTTAGATAAAGGAATTGAATCCGGCTTCATCATCCCTTAGCACTAAGTAAATGAATCAGATCACATTCATTGATCCACAAGTATCTACTCTCAAATAATGTATAGAATTGAATTACTAGATGCAATTGAAATCGGTTGTCATATGTGTGGTGATGGCCTCAAGAGCTAATAAAATCGCTAGTGTAAGTAGCAAAATCTTTGCACGGATTACACCTCCATTTCATAGTATGGCACCATAATCTCACAACAGTACAGCTTTCAGGCTTAATGTTTGAACTAAAAAGTTAAGACTCATTATATTTTAGAACAGTCAGGCACCAACAACCTGTAACAAAGAAAGTACTAGTGAAGGTAAAGATTAGCGGTATAAAATAGCAACTGATAAGGGGCCAATAAATTAAGCAATAATAATATCAGTTCCTAAATAATAAATTGTAATGTTGAATCATGATACAAGAACATATAAAAGCATAATCCAAAATGACAATCAGGCTCACCAAAAATCGGAAGATATGTCAGCTACCCATCTACGATTACAGGAATTATATTGGAGAACTGGGAAGTAAAAGGGAGAATTGGGGATGAACTGGAGGAAGTCTAGTTCATTCAGAATTCTGATGTCTTCTTTCTAGTTACACACTCCTGACTCTCCTCTCCTTAAGTACATGTTTCATTATAGCTGTGCCCAGCTACACTCACTGCCACTGGGGCCCTATGTAGCGGCTGTTTGGACGAGTGGACCGAGCTGTGCGCCGAGGCCAAACTTGTGCAGCAGCTGTCTTCTGCTTCGTTGCCGGAACCTCAAGAGTACACCCATTGCCTGAAGAAGTGGCATGATTCTGCACCATGACAAGATAAGCTGGATCAAGGTCATAGAAGACACGACGCTTGACACCTTTTTCTTTCATCACACGGAAGGATGCAGGTATGCGGTGCGAAAATCTCAGGTTCTCTCCAGGAGGTATCTCCTGGATTCCCTTTTGCTTGTCAGGTTTGAAAACAGCTGGGAAACCATCAACTTTAGACAGGAAACCAAATTTTGTGCTAGCATCATTGCGCTCGATGATCTCACCAACAGCAAATTCGCAACAATCAGTGCTGGACGCACTCCGCTCCGGTGCCCAGTCGACATAGATGGCCCAAATCTCACCAGCTTGTGGAAAAATCTCAGATTGACACTCTTCGCAGCTTCTCTTCTTGCTTTGAGACATGTAAGCATCAAGATTCATGGAAGGGAAAGTTGCATCCAGGTTAGAAGGAAGACAACTAGAGTTAAGCAGCAGAAATCCTTCTGGGACAATATGATTTTTCTCCAATTTAGGGCCATTGATTTGTTTGATGTTGTTTTCATCTCCAGATACCCTGTAATGTGGTATCCGGTGAGAAAATCGAAATATCTCGCTTGAAGGTATATCAAACCAGGATTTATCCTTGGCTGCGACAACTAAGCTAGGAAAGCCCTTAATCCTGATGAGTGGGACGACATTGGCGCCACCCTTGTCCGACATGTCTGATAGTACTTCCACAACTTCATACTCATAGGACCTGTTCCTAGAATTATCTCCATCTGAACTCCATTGCTTACTCCATCCCTTAAAAAGAGCCCATACCTCACCCCTTTTAGGATATATTTCATGCACCATCAGTTTGTTTTTTGCAGAACCACTTCTACCAGAAACTTTTCCCACATAGATTTTCTTCCATTCAACAGTATGAGAGTACAAGGAACTGTATTCTGATATATTGACCTTTTCTCCTAAGCAAAACTTCCCACAAGCAACTGGCAAGCATTTGTTATTCCATTCTTTCTCTTCTTCAGACAATGGACAGTACTTCAGCCAATATAGACACTTTGTATTACCAACAAATTTTATCTTCGCATAGGATCTTGGCATATGATCAATGTTATCATAAAGGGCCCATATCTGATCAACAGCACCATCATTATATGTAATACTATTGACATCTCTGATTTTGATACTAGGATCAGAGCAGCAGGATGACATCTCCAAAACAGCAGAATCAATGGTTTCTTTCACAATATTGTCCTCAACACTCGTACACATACCTTTTCTCTTGTCTTGGATGTTTATTTCACTATACACCATGTTATCATAAATTGCAATATTGTCCTCATCATCACTACTGTGCTGCTCTTGGAACATGTTTTCATGAGCTAAAGAATCGCTACTCTGTTGCTCGTGTAACATGCTTTCAGAATCACTACACACATCAGCTGAAGTAGACATGGGCTCCTCCGGTTCCTCTATGTGGTCTGCCATGTATTTCTTGTTGCATACTAGACAATCTACCATGGAGTTCAGGGCTTCTTTGATGTACATATTCCGAAAGTTACAGTGTTTGCATTTGGTCCAAAATGTTAGACTTGATGCAGACATGCTCTCCTTATACACATCAGTTTTATTTGATGGTTTCTTCTTATGAGCTTCCTTTGCCACATCTTGTGAATAATTCTTCCTTCTCCAGTCAACTTCCTGATCCTCTACACGGTATGCAGTGAACATTTTGTTGCATGTCTGACAGACGATCCTGCAATATAGGACTTTGTTGGTGTACTGGAATGAAACTTTCACAATGTGGGCATGTGGTCCAAAATGTTGAGCTAGATCCTGACACGCTCCCTTTATTTGCATCAGTTTTGTCTGATGGTTTCTTGGCTTCCTTTGGCACATTTACTGTTCCACTCTTCCTTCTATAGTTATGTTCAGTTCGCTTTGCTGGATCCAATAGGACAGAATATGCTTCAGACAACAACTTGAATGCTTCTTCAGCACCAACAAATTTAGTTTTATCCGGATGAATTGAAAGTGCAATCCTGCGAAACTGCTTGGTTATCATCGTTTGATCTGCAGTTTCTTCCACTTGAAGTATTCTGTACAAGTCTTTCACACCACCCACAAGAGATTCTGCCGCACAGTGTATATTGCATATGATTAACATTTGGGACATATTGTCTGCCAGCTCTGGACAAAGCTTCTGAGCTTCAAGTATAATTTGTTGGCCACCATAGAAGTCATTATTTTCCATCTTCTCTAGTGCAATTTTCTTGGCCTTGGAGAACTCTTCTCGATTGTGGTCTCTAATATTCTCCATAAATACACATGCTCTCACGAAAAGTGCTATCTGATGCAATTTATTGTGCCCACTTCTCGCACAATATTATAGCAAAGAATCTTTAGTGCATCTGACCCTGAAAAATTCAAAAGAAATGATTCTGAGTAATTTGAGATGTGATAAAAAAACATTTAAGTAAAATGATATATTTAATGGTACTCTAGAAAGAAATTAAGAAGCCATATTTCCAACATGTAACAGTTGACTACATTGTCTATTTCATTAATACTATATAAATAACACTCTAAATGAAAGACACCATGGTTTGTCCATTGAATATTTTCATATACATGCACAACGATTTAAGGTTTCAATGTTTATATACATGCTCAAAAAATTGTGTGATCTTTTGAATTTGTCTCTTTCCCAAATAAATGTAGACCTTTTAGCTATGCAATTTCAAGTAATTAAGGGTGGAGGACAATCCATATATGCTGAAATGCTGAGTATAATTAAACTTCTGTAATCATCTATGCATGATTGATCGACAATAAATAAAAGTATAATACATAGCATAGACTGTATGCTGTAGCTCACAAAGTACTTGAGCAACTGATCACTGACCAATGCATTGATACTATATATACTACATATGCTGTAAATAGCATACATTTTGACATACTTAATATAATGACATGTCATTAGGCACAACACCACTTGAAGATGAGAAAAAATTGGTATAGAAATATGGAAATTAAAAGATCAATATATATGGACAAAAGAAAGAAAGCAGTAAACTTACAGCATGGGTATATGGAATGGGGACATAATAAATTGTAGCTTCTGCCGGACAATTCCACAAGAATGGTACAAATACCAGATTAATCTGTGATAACATCATTATTTAATATATTCCCAAAAACATCATTATTTAATAAATGGGATCTAATCCATGTGTAAAAGGAAACAACCATGCAGCTACCAGCTATCTATATATGGCTCTACTAGCTTAATTAAGGTACATAAAGGCAGAAAGAGATATACCTATTAATAACAAATCAAAGCTTCTGCAGTAGGATCTCATTCAGAAATGTCATGAATTAGAAGCTTATCAATGGTTAAGACCTGTTGACACCATATTATGCGTAAGTATTCGGTGAAGCCAGCCAAGAAAAAGAAACATATGCATTAGTTAATTTTCTTTTCTAGCTCAAGGTCCAGAATACAGAAAAAAAAGAGGTGACTAATTAACTGATATAGCTTCTACTTCTCAATAGATATCACATAAAAATGGCCTACGGTAGCAGATGTCAAATGGATTAGATGATATGTCAACCACTATATGTAAGAACTGCACATTAGAGATGTGGGTAAACAATCATAAGAGGCGCGCAAAAAACTATAACTTATATTATGAACTGATGTGAAAACATCAGTGATACATGTCTCTGATTTCATAGCAAAGGTGAGAAAAAAGATACCATGCCTAGTTATATGTATCACACTACTATAGGTTAACAGACAAAAGGTCAAAAAAATGTGTATGTACCAGTAAACTATAGATTTTGATTATGCAGTAAAGAAAAATGTCGGTATCAGGTGGCAGCTTTGTCAATAGATCCTGTTAAGTAACATCAAATTACATATGCAACAATTAAGTGTGGCTAGAATAAAAAGGAATCATGAAACAGATATATGGATATATAAGCAATGTGCTCATCAAAGAACAAAAAGTGCACCAATAAATTAAACATACTTGGACATCTTTGTTACCTGCCCAATTTATATATTGACCCGTCCAGTTAGGAAAAAATAATTGTGGAGCTAAACTCTAAATAATATTAATGACTGCGTAAAAACCAAAGCATTAGGCCACATACTACATCTTATAAAGTGACGGTTTCATGGGTCTGCATATATAGTATGTCTAATATGAGCCTTTTCATAGATAGAAGTCCGACACAATTTGTGGATGGGTGTATATATGTATAACATTTCAAGATTTGTTCAGGAACGGTAAGTTTTTTTAAATGTCACCATGGAGGTGGGGGATAGTCCCCATCTGAATAATTTTCCACCGATACTAGCAAAGCGAAGAATGGAGGGAGCAAAGCTGCTAATACAGAGGGTGACCCTTGAAGATCATAGAAATACACGACAAGTGTGAGAGAAAGATTACAAGAACAACAAAACAACATGGTTACTTTTTTTATTTTGTGCATAAACAACATAATATAATAGTTCATATATGTGCAAATATTTAGCGCATTAAGTTGGTATTACTTTGTGTTTGGAAACTTGAGATTTAGTGCATGTTTGATTCGCACTGAAGCAAAACATGCCGCCATTGTGGCTGTGCTGAAGTTATGGCAAATAATTCGTGTGCTGCACTGGTGGGTGGCGGCAGCCTATGGTGTAAAAAAGAACTATGGCATGGTGTGAGCCATAGCGTGCCACGAGTTTGGTAGCAACCTAGAGACATGCCAAATGTTGGGCGAGGAAGCTAAGGTCTGGCATGGCAAGAGTTGTAGTAGCAAACCAAACACGCCATTATAAGTGAACCAATATAAATCAAGAAAAAAATTTCAGTTTCAAACAACAAACTGATTACTATTTGAGGATACGAGAAAATAGAGATGCTGACGAAATGCAATGTTGAAAAACAAAAGGAGAGAAACAAATAAAATGCTAATGCTCAGAAGGCACCTTGTGTGGGTGCTATTATATGTATGCACACCATGGTGTAAAAGCTAGATACATTTCTTGAAACAAACCAGTACACCATGAGATGATAATTCCAGGTTGACACAGTGATTACTATTTGAATGCAACAGAATATAGAAATGGTGAAAATTCAATGTCAAGAAGCCAATTGAAAAACAGGAAGAAATGCTACTATTGAATGAAGTGACATTTTCATTCTCATTTCTTGTACTATATATGTTAGGGCATCCCTATATTGGTATGTTTATGCACCGATGAGTTCAAAGAATAACAAGTTTTTTCTCTTCTGAAACAAGCCAACTCTGTGGATATCGACCAGCTCGTAACATGAGTAAAAGAAGAGCACAACTGGAAACAAAACAATGAATAATACAAATTTCTGTTGAAGAGGCAAAGAAAACTCATACACCAGTTCTCAGTGTCTTCTTATATGATGATCACAAAATATTTGATTGAAGAAATCATAAAAAACTTGACTTGCAGCCGTGCTTCTGTCTTATATGCAGTATGCACCAAAAAACGAAAATAGCAGAAACCTGGAGAAGCACATGAGAACTATAGGTTCCATAGAGAGAAATTCCGATCCAAATGGGCTTGGCATGGCGGAAAAAATGTGGGAAATGGTTCGCCCGCGACACGTGTGTCAGCCTGTGGCGTAAAAAAATGAACTAGGGAATGGTGGCAAGCCAGAACATGCCACATATGAGTTCTGCAGCGAACTAGACGTACGCCAAAAGTGGGGCGAGGAAGCCGAGGTGCACCATGGCAAGAGCAGCAGTAACCAACCTAATGTGCCATTAATTATATTTGAACTAATGTAAATTGAGAAAAATTTTCAGGTTCAAACATCAAACTGATTACTATTTGAGGCCTGAGAAAGAGAAATGCTAAAAAATGCAATGTTAAAAACCAAAAGGAAAAAATAAAAATAAAATGCTAATGCTCAAACAGCACCTGGTTGGTGCTGTTATATATGCACACAAGGTGTAAAGGCTAGATACAGTTCTTGAAAACCAGTGTGCTGCCTTGAGATGGAAATTTTTGGTTGACAGTGATTACTATTTTGAGTTTAAAATAAAATAGAAATGGTGAAAACGCAATGTCAAAAGCCAATTGAAAATGGAGGAAAATGCTACTGCTGAATGAAGCGATATTTTCATTCTCATTTCTACTATATACTACGTTAGGGCATCCCAGTGTTCACACGATTATGCACTGATTGTGTTAAAAGAACAAGTTTTTTCTATTGAAACAAACCACAACTCTGTGGACAACGACCAGCTCGCAACATGAGTAAACAACAGAACAACTAGAAACAAAATAATGAATAATTAATACAAATTTCTGTCGAAGAAGCAAAAAAACTCGGACAGCAGCTCAGATAAATCGTTCTCGCAGCTGTGTCTCCACTATCTTCTACGCAGTAGACGCCCATAAACAAAAATAGCGGAAAGCCAGAGAAGCGCAGGAGAACTACCCAGAGAGATCTTCCAAGTGGACTGGGCATTGTCGCCTAACGTACGCGCAAGCTATATAGCTACAGGCTTGTGCCTTTGTGGCGAAGCCTGGCAGAAGATCTAAGCACCAGCCCACGACCTAAGCACCAGCATCTTGTTCGGCAGCTAATCTTGCCTGGCAGCCGCCGGGGTATCGCCGGAAGCTAGGGGGCATCAGCAGACGCGCGCATCGTCCAGATCGGCTGCATCGGAGCCCGCCGTCATGGGTTGTGTAGTCTACGTTCTCTGTCTAGGGTTTGGTGGGGTGTCTAGGGTTTGGTGGGGTGTGAGCATCGGGCGGATCCGGCTTGCGGCTCCAGCGACGCCAGCAGCTGAGCTGACTGCGGGCGGATCGTGCAGCTCCAGAGAATCGAGAAGAAGAAGCATAGAGAAAGAATTTGTTACCGGCGATGGCTGCGGTGGCTGCGGAGCGTCGTCGTTCCTCCGATCCGATCCTTGCCAGCGAGACTAGCTGCTTCTTCCTCTCGCTCCTCCCCTCTCGGGCTGAAGGCTTGCTCGGGCTCCGGCGTGCGTGCGTCGCGGCGCAAGGAGGCGAGATCGGACGGAGATTCAGTCCGGCAAGATCGCTGCGGGATCGAGATGAGCTCTGGCGGCGCGGATTTAGCTAGCTGGGTCGTCGGGGACTCGGGGTGGAGGGCAGTCAGCCGCCGTCGATGAGGGGTAGAAATGAGGAAGGGGAGAAGAACGCTATACCATATATATACGGGATGCCTAGCTAGCTACCTAACCCTAGATCGAGGTCGCCGGCGGTCAAATCAAATCTCCACCGCTGGTTGTGTCTGATGACCGGCCCCAGAGGCTTCGGGCCACGGGCCTGACTGACAGATAATATTCGCTAGCTACGGGTATGCATGACACGTTCGGTGACGTGGCCCTCTGGACATTGATAATATATACTGCAATCCGTACATTGGGTCGGAGCAAAAGTTGTGAGTTGATGAGCAGCCACTTAGAGGAGAGGAGGCTGGCGCCCCTCAGCCCTCGAACTCTACACTCGCTACGGGCATGCATGACGCACATGAGTTTATAATTGGTGTGTATAATTGTTAGACGCGGCATCGGATCACACACTAGCAAAGGTTTTCTTAAAAAAATATCACAGGGTGCCGGGGATTACTCAATACTTGAATATGTATTATATATAGCACAAAACGGCTCGTTATATGTTTTACAAAGTTATCAGAAGGAACAACATCAACACCAAAATGTCCTAGCACCACAGTGAAAAGAGGCAGAGCCATAAATACACAGTGAGTGTCCACGCCTGGACAGAGGGAGGTAGGTGATGCCAATCGCCACCAAACCGCATGGAGCCGCTCCCGGACTCGCCCGCGACGATGGGAGGCGCGCACCAGCAAATGTCCGCACCTAGATAGAAAAAGAGGGTGGGTGCCGGCCGCCGCCACACCACAAAGAGCCGATCTTAGGACTCACCCACGTTGGTGGGAGGCGTGCACGTCCACGCCTGGACATAGGGGGGTGCCGGTCGCCACCACACCACATGGAGCCATTCGAGGACTCGCCCGTGATAGTGGGAGGCGTGCACTGGCAATCGCCCACGCCAGCAAGGCGGGGGAAGAGGATTGAAGAGCACGCCTCTAAGGAGGGTCTGGCGTCCACAGACGTCGCCGTCTGGGCTTTCGCCTTAGCCTCAACCAACATGCTTGTGCAGGGGCGCAACCGCGATGGCTCGGGGTTCGCCATGCTAGATGGAGTTGCACTAGACGCCACACGGGGGGACGGCAAAAAGGGGGCGTGGTGCAAACAAGGTAGATCGCGGTGTGCCACGCGCGCCGGGGGAGGGGGTACAGGAGTCGGGCGCTGCCACACAAGAACAACAGGCCCGGGCCCAGGACGGTGGAAGGCACGGACCATCTAGATGGGGGAGGGGGCACCAGCCACCGCCACACCGCGCGGAGCCATTCCCGAACTCGCCCGCGATAGTGTGAGGCACGCATCGGCAATTGTCCACGTCACCGAGATGGGGGGCAGTGGATTGAATAGGACGCCTCCATGGAGGAAACAACATCCATAGACATCACCATCCTAGCTTTCCCTCCTAGCCTCAACCAACCCACCAGCTTAGGGACGCAACTACGCTGTGCTGGGGGAGCTACGCCAGCCACCACACAGGAACGGCAAGGCGGTGTGACATGCCAGGCAGCACCACCAACATGGATCCTTGGCGCTTGAGGCCTAGAAACTAGCCCGTCGAGGCACCTCGGCTCCAGAGCATCACAACGAAGCCAACTGCCGCCGCACCAACACATGCCGATGCTCCGCCAGTCGGGAGCACCGAGACGAGGCAAATAGCTGCAGCAGTGCCCATGGGCCCTAGAGCCACCCTGCCGGCAGCTGCCACCCCAGCGCCTATGGGGCCAGAGCTGCCCCATCGGTGCTCCATCACTTAGGAGCCCTGCGACAAGGCCCTATAAAGGGCCGCGACATCCAGCTACCGCACTCCCACACCATGCTCGATGGCAGAGGGGGAGGCATGGGCCATGGAGACCAGAACCGCGTGAAGTCGGTTGCCTGGCTGCCATCGCACCCAGCAGGCCTAGGCCGGCAGATCTTGGGCAGGAGGCCCGAAATCACCATGCCGTCGCTAGGAGGATGCCGGAGATGAAGGGGAGCGCGGAGCACGATGACCTGACCTCGTGAAGGGGAGGAAGCACTAGTCGAAGGAACCCGCTGGCCGTTCACCGCACACAGGAAACAAGGAGCGGGGAGGGAGCTCGAGACGGAGATCTGGCCTTAGGGAAGCCGGATCCGCCCACACCGGCGTTGGTTGCGCTATCGGTCGACGCTCTCATGACGGCACCGGGCATGCCTGTAGAAGCTTCACAGGAAAGGAGGGAGGATGAGAAACCCGGCCCTGCCACCACCATCCATACCTCCGGACGGGCTTCCTAGGGCTAGGCTAGGCGGAGGTAGAGCAGAGGACGCAGGCGTGGGCCCTCGGTAGCGGCGCGGTGGGTCGCCACCCGAGTCACCCAGTGGAGCGACGCGACGGCCTTCCTATGCTTCTAGTCGAGTTTCAATTTTGATATTTTGTTCCCCCACACTAGCAAAGGTTAGCACTACAATAATGCTAGACACTATCAGACTTAGCTTCTTTGCCGAGTGCCCCAGATACTCGGCAAAGGCCAAAAAACCCTCGACAAAGCTTTTGCCGTGTGTAGCTCTCAACCTAGTAATCGGCAAAGGCTCCTTTGCCGAGGGCATTTCTCGGGCACTCGGCAAAGGGTTTGCCGAGGGCCACTATAGTCACTCGGCAAAGAAAAGTAGCGGTCTCCTCCATTCTCACAAGCTGAAAGCTTTCTCTCGTCCTCATCACACTAGCAAGAACACTTGCTCACCAGCTCTATCCAAGCTCCAATGGCCGAAAATCCTTTTTGCCCTCATTCCCAACTCCGGATCCACTTTCAAGCCTGACGGCGATCTGATGCCTGCCAACAAACCGAGCCTTGCCCACTTAGAAGAAGCTTGTACTGTTGCTATAGCTCCTCTTGCCATCATGACACCATCAAGCAAGGAAGGCCCAAGCAAGAGGACCATTACCATCTCTTCTATACCAAGCTACTCCCAACCTCCAAGCTCCCAGTGAAGAGGTTAATCAATGGATGTGGCAAGACACGTACGGTGCCCAAGGTGGCCACCTTGACGTAGTCAACGTCAGACAGTGTAGCGCCACTGCTAGCTACCACTGATCAAGAGGGCTGTTGGTCACTATCAAAATAGTAATGAAGGAGGGGAGTACAAAGGCTCAACTAGGAAGGACCTCACATGTCCCTTGTTTCGATCTTAGGAAAAAGAATAGGGATCTTGGTGACTTAGTTGCGGAGGCTACAATAGAACAAAACAGCTAGCCGCCCCTGAGCAAGGCCTTACATCTAAAGTTTGAAGGCTTTATAATTAAGGATATGGTAAGGAGGAGCAATTAATACTTCACCATTGCTCCATGAATCCCTACCCAATCTTAGAATAAGGCACTTCATTCTGCTTTCATTTCATTTATTTTACTACTACCAATTGTATAAGCACCAAATTTAAATTCCAATATTTGATTTAATGAAAATGTTTTGCTAGTTCAAACTAGCTTCATATGACTGTACACGTATGCTTGTTTTGTCAAATATTGAAAAGCATGTACAAAAACGAGAGTGAAGGAGAGGGAACCTTGACACAATTCACAACCCCCAAATAAAGATTTGCACCAACTCTCACTCGTCCCTAGTCAGAATTAAATTCAAAACATAGGAACACCTCTCAACATAAGCTTTTCAAAATAAAAACAACTCCCACGTGTTTCTCAAAAATATGGGCTGAATTTTACTGGCTTGTATATTCTTTATTCCAAGTTCATTTGCCTATGCCTTGTGAACGCAAATCATTAGGAAAACATGAAACCTAAGTTGTTGAGCTTTGAGATATAATATGATGATAAGAAATTAATTTTCCTTCCTAAGTAAACACTTGGTTTTATTTACACCAAATTTATCAAAAATTTATGTAGCTCGCAATTTCCTCAATGGTTACATGTACCTACCAACCCAAATATACAGAAATTGAATCTTTTAGAAAGCTTGTTGTGTTGATCTTTGTCAAATGGCTATTTGACCCTTGTTTAGAATCTTTCATGCTTTAAAGATCGAGAATTACTTACACTCCACATACTCATCTCATTTCTACACTGGAAGTGAACAAAAAAGATTCATGCGTGCCATCGATCATTTAGACACCATAATAAAAATACTCCAAGTTCTTGTTATCCATTTTTATAATCCTTTGGAAAAATGGAGAAATGCATGGCCTGCAAAAAGATAAGAGAAAAAGCATGCTCCAATAAATATATAAAGAAAAGGTATTCCTTTAGCATGATGAATAGAAAGAAAAGAGAAAATGAAAGAAAAGAGGAAAGAGGGCTATATGCACTCTAAAACAGCGAGGTGTTCAAAATAATCCATGGAGATCATCTTTTTTTAAAAAAAATAAAGGAGCTAGTATTTGTTTCACGCATACACACACACACACACACTCTCACACACCTGCACTTTCTCGATCTAATTTTATGACGAGTTTCTCCGTCTGCACTACTGGAAACTTGAAATTCTCTGACCAACGTCAGGCAAAACTAGAATTACCCTGTCGAGCTAGCCCTGACAGTATTTTTATTTTCCCTGACGGTAAGTACACCGTAAGAAATTTCATGACGATATTTTTATTTTTTATGACCATACGTATATTTTCATGCTGATTTTTTATTTTACCTGACGGCAGTGCACCGTAAAGGAATTTCAAGTTTTCAATAGTGCTGGATGGGTCCGCTCTTTGACTTAGCAACATAAACAAGGTTCACAACATTTAGTTTGTTTACTGATGGATATCTATAAAGATACTTTGTTTTTGGTGAAACGGGATTGCACTGTTCCCGGTACCGGGAGCCCTCACATTTTCCTGTTCACCTACAGTATCCGGGAACGCACTGTTCACCCGGGATAGCACTGTTCATACGGGATCATACTGTTTATTCCTCTTCAAAACCAGGAACGCACTGTTCATCCAGGATTTCCAAATTTCCTTTTTTTTTTAATAGCCTCCTCCCCACGCGAAGCGTGGGGGCCCCACTCTAGTTACATTACATGAGTTGGTACCGGCCGGCTGGCCAGATTCGCAAATTGATATGGTTGGGCCGCATGGTGTGTGTGCACGGCGAATTGACGCAGACACGCAGCTATCTAGCACTGCAAACTGGACTCATTCGTTCCCCTAGTGCCGTGTACTAGATTTTGTCGTCGTCTTTACCTGTGGACCAGCAAATCAAAGAGCTGGTCCATGAATAATATTCATTGCCGGCCAACGTAGGCACCATTTGGATGCATGTTCGTGAGATCGCTAGTAGTAATGTTCATCACTTTCAGACAATAACGGAGGGTCATCCTATGCAGAAGTTACATCGCTAGCTATATTAGTAGCTAGATTGTGAGGTACGAATTAAGTCGCCGTCCAGCCACCACCCCAGCCAAGTTTTTCCGTGACGGCTACTCCTGTCAGGAAAAGTGAGGAAAACCATCGGAAACGTATCCGTGGCGGTTACTGTAACGGAGGATGTGCAACCGAGGGAGAGGTTGCAGCCGACGGGGAAAATGAATCTGGGGTGGTGAGCTCAATTATTTACGTAGGGTGCTGGTCGCAACCTTAAATTTCTGACTTAGCACAAATAAAGAACTAGTGTAATTCTCTTTTCACTGTATGTGTGGACCTTGTTGGACGACGTCTCTTTCCCTTTTGATGCTAGCGGATTTGAGGCCCTATAAATGTCTCTGTCATGCAAAACGGAAAGTGCAAAAGCACACACCAGCATTTGACTGAAAATTAAATTCCCACGAGTCAATTGCCTACATCACATATACTGTTAGATGCAATAAAACACTTGCATCATGTAGTCCGTAACAAATTTCTTTATTTGCTTAATTTATGTTTTACTTTTTATGTAACTATCTCATTCTAATTCCACTGTCATTCTTAAAATTTTCTTCTGGGTCCAAATATTATTCTTGTGAAATTGGAACATTTTGCTTTTTACCAAACTAGATGAACATCCATACGGTGAAGATATAGAATATTGTTTCTTTTTTCTGAGAATATTGTTATTCCTGACAATATTCTACCATTTTTTTGTTCCATCCTATAAAATGCTAAAAACGTTTTTCTATCAAACCTGGATCATTGTCTCATGAATCTCGAAGATTCCTTTTGAAGCTAATACATTTTGATTCGATTTTCTTGTGAAGCTAGAACATTTTTCTTTTTGTGAAGCTAGAGCATTTTTCTTCTCATAGTGTAATAGTTTTCTTCTGAATATTGAACATTTTCTCATGAACTAAGAACATTATTGTTCTTTCGAAGATAATGAGTAACGTTCTTATAAATCTAGAACAAGTTATCATGAACTTGTAATAAGTCTCTCTGGGAGCTTTGGAAACATTGTTTTCTTTCTGAAACAGGAGCAATTTCTTGTGAAGTTGGAATAAAATAATATGCTTCTGAACCTGAAATCTACAATTTCTTATTGTGATGCTAGAACATTATGTTTTCCTTTAAATCTACGCTACCGGAATCCCGTCCTTTGCCGAGTGCCTACAGCTTTGCCGAGTGCTTTTTATCGGGCACTCGGCAAAGGGCGCCTATGCCGAGAGCAACGCATGGCAAAAGAAGGCTCTCGGCAAAGCTGCAGAGAGCAATATTCCCAGCTTTGCCGAGTGCTGTGGCCAAAGCACTCGGCAAAGAGACCATTTTTGCCAAGTGTAATTATGAAAGCACCCAGCAAAGGGTTTTAAAAAAAAATTAAATTATTTATCGAAAGGCAGCACTCGACAAAGCTTGTTTAAAAAAAGGATTAAATACTTTTCCGAGAGCCAGCACTCGGCAAAGCTATTTCAAAAAAAAAAATTAGTTAAATTCTTTGTTGAGTGCCTGAATACGGGCACTCGGTAAAGCCGCCGTCAAAATGCCCTGCCATTAGTGGCCACTTTTGTTTGCCGAGTCCGTGGTGGGCACTCGGCAACGCCTTTTGCCGAGTGCCCGAGAAAAAGCTCTCGGCAAAGACGGCTTTGCCGATATCTAGGTTGCCGACTGGCCTTTGCCGAAAGCTACACTCGGCAAAGCCTTTGCCTAGTGTTTTTGCCCCTTTCCCGAGTGCTTTTGGCACTTGGCAAAGTACCCGATTCCTATAGTGCTAGGATACATGTGCAAACATTCACTCTTTGGAAACTTGAAATTCTACCAACGTCGGGCAAAAACTGAATTACCCCTGTCGAGCTAGCCCCCCGACGGTATTTTTATTTTCCCGACGGTAAGTGCACCGTAAGAAATTTTATAGCGATATTTTTATTTTTTATGACCATACGTACATTTTCATGTATTTTCCCTGATGGTAGTGCACCGTGAGGGAATTTCAAGTTTCCAGTAGTGATTGGGCACTAGATTGTAGCTCAACATGTGCAAGCATTTTGATAGGACAATGGAAGTGTACACATTAATTTTCTAATGTGAGTCGTTCAAGTAGCTGTACTTCATTTGGAATGTGAATATTCTACGACCTGGATGTCATTTCATCAGCCGGTGTGAATATTTTAATATTGCTTGTGTGATCGAGGTCACCGGCCCATTATAAATGAATTTGTATATTTTGATATTTTATTGGGGTCCAGATCGAACCATGAACTCATGAAGCTTCCATAGTAATAACCAGCAGACAGACGCATGTTGACTGGCTATGGCACACAGCAGCCCCTATGGACGTCGAGAGAGTGATCTGATGAACACAACGGTGTAGTGTAGCCGGCCGGCTGCTTGTCTTGTCCCCATGGATCGGATCGGGTACAGATGGAGCGTTGCAAACTGGACTTGTTCCCCAAATGCTAACAACCTCAATGGAGAGGTCAGTCTCCGTCCAGCCCCACTGAATACTATTTATTAGTTAAAAATTACCGTGGACGTCTCTCTCTTTTAATGCTAGTGGCTTTGAGGGCCGCCTATACTGTATATGTCTCTGTCATGCAGTGGAAACTGCGAAAACCACCAGCATTATTTCAATGAAATTAATTAATAACATCCGAGACTTCTCATTGTGTACAGCACATATTTTTAGGAGTAATAAAACACTTATCTATCATGTAGTCGGTAACCTACCTTCACAGAAACCAATTTCCAATATTATTTTACCTAACCCTAGACATATGATTTTTATGCTTCCAATACAAATGTTATAAAAGATACTAGGATTGAATTTTGTTTGGCACATTTGAGTATGTCCTTGAATATAAATGATATTTGTTTCTGGCTCCTAAAAATGTCAATCATATTCATATTGCGACAGTGAAGCTATATTTCCATGTGCTCACATTGCAAACTATGTAAACATATATAATATGATTTATAAGGTAGAGATTACTATTGGATAGTAGTAATCTCTCGTCTCCCAATCTCAAATCATAAGTCATTTATGTTTTTCCTAAGTCATAATTCCATTTGTGATCAAGTTTTCTTTAAAATAAAAACCAAAACACATCTGCAACATCAAATGAGATTTACTAGATACAGCATGACATTATGTGATATGAGTTGGTCAAAATTAGAGAAGTTTCACTTAGGTGAAAGCCTTAAATAACATACAATTTACCAGGGAGCATACATCTTTTAGGGAAAAAAAACTAGAGCATGAGCATATATTGAAGCTTTTAATGCCACTTGTTACTAATTTACTATATATACACATGTACACGGTCCATCCTGCGTCACAATGAAACTGCGTACTATATTGTATGGAAGATGAATGCGAGCTTGTTCAAAGTTGATTTGCTACTAAATACAGATCTTTAAACGGAGTACCATATACAGGGACCTGTATTTAAACAAGCCTCTCGTGCTTGTTGTGACCATGCATACAGTAGCTGGAAAAGCTGTGTAGCTAACTGATAATTGAGATTCATCATCCCATAGGCGCACTGTGTTGTAGCAACGAGAACACTGGCAACCATGGTGGAGTTCTTCTCCGATGAAGCATTGGCCATTTTCGTGCCCATCCTGGTGTATTGGGTGTACTCAGGCATGTATATGGCACTTGGCCAGTCCATGGACAAGTACAGGCTGCATTCGAGGAAGGAGGAGGACAGCAAGAACCTGGTGTCCAAACGGGAAGTCATTAAGGGCGTCCTCCTGCAGCAGCTAGTGCAGGCAGGAGTGGCTGTCGTCGTGTTCACGGTACGCATGTTAGACTATTCTCCTTACTCACAAGGCCCCCTTCAGCTGACTTGGTAGAATCTGAAGTTTTTGTATATACACACAATACTTGCAGCTCACGGGAGATAGCAGCCCAATAGTGCCATACGATAAAGAAGCACAAGGATCATCATTGTACTCCTATCTGACAGTGGCAAGGCAGTTCGCCGTGGCCATGATCGTGCTAGACGGGTGGCAGTATGCATGGCATAGGTACATGCATCTGAACCGGTTCCTTTACCGGCACATCCACTCGTGGCATCACCGCCTCGTTGTGCCTTATGCGTTTGGCTCACAATACAACCACCCCATTGAGGGCCTCCTGCTCGACACGTTCGGCGGGGCTCTAGCCTTCATCGTTTTAGGCATGTCACCGCGGGCATCTATCTTCTTCTTCTCACTGTGCACCGTCAAGGGTGTGGATGACCACTGCGGCCTATGGCTGCCAGGGAACGTGTTCCATCTCTGCTTCTGGAATAACACGGCATACCACGACGTGCACCACCAGCTGCGCGGCAGTAGGTTCAATTTTTCGCAGCCATTCTTTGTGACTTGGGACAAGGTCTTTGGCACACATATGCCTTATGTCGTGGAGGAGAGGGCAGGTGGTGGGCTCCAAGCACGTCCCCTTGTGGTCCGAGCTGCCATTGCCATCACCAATGGCGACAACTAGTACATATGCATGCATAGGGGTCGCACGAGCTTCCGCTTGATTCATGTGTGAGAATGAAGAAAAGTATTGTGATTATGTCCAGAAGAATTTCTTTAATCTTACTTTCATTTATTGTATCTTGTACTTCTTATTTGTATAAAATATTAATTAGTAGGGTGTAACTTCGCTCTCCTGTTTCATAAAGAAATTACATATCCAAATATATAGTGTTGCATGTCCAATCTCCCTAACACTAATATATATAGTGCCGAAGATAAGACATATGTATTTTTTTTTTATAAGTTTAAGGTTGTTCTCACATCTCACTAAACAAAAAGATCCAAAATAGTGGTCGATGATCAGATGGTAAACTCTGTTATAGCAACAGATGGTTAGTTGGTACTTGGTAGGGGCACAATGTTAAACCAACTGAATATGTAGATGATGTAAGTTTCATCGGTAAAAAAATGTACTGATGAGCAACACTTCTACCGACCAATGTGAGATGTCTCTGACCGTATTTTGGTGTTTTGGTGTAGTATTTATGCATCCATATTTTCTTTTAGAAAATGAGAGAGACACAATTCACTCCCTAGCAGTGCGCCGCCGCCGCCACCCCCCTCCCCAGTTGTAGTGTTGCCTCCTCGTGCCCACCAATTCTGATTCACCACATATCCCTACCAGAAGCCCATGCTCTTCCCATCCGATCCAACCATGTCAAGATGTAAACTCATGAAGAAAGTGGTGATGAAGGTGAATGTGAGTAGAAAGTGTAGATTGAGACGGCATCTCTCAGTTCTTACTGACAAGGTTATGATGAAGGCTTGGGAGGTGGCCTGAATCATCATGCATTGCTCTCTCACCGAATTGAAAGGGATGGCACACTATTCCAAATCTGTGTATCACTATTGGGTCCAAACTTGGCATCACTATGAGACTCAAAGCCATCAGAGGGTAACTCAAAGTGATGGAGTTGTGTCCATCTCTGTTGATTCCTAATTCCGGTAGTGATAGGAAAATATCACTGTCAGGCCAAGGCTAACTAGACCTAGCACATATAGGAAGAGGGTCCCTACCAGGTCATTCTTCTACCTTGAAGTGATAGTGAGATCCTAACTATCACATCAATGGCTTCAACTCGGCAATGATATACATTTGTCAATTTTTGTTAACATATTTTATTATTAAATTTAAGCATATGTTACTATCTAGTATATTATATATTATATTATTAGTGCACCACATATATCTCACTGTCATCAATGTCATATATTTCACTGTCATCAATGTCATACTTCAACTATATATTGCGAGAGTTTGATCTATATCACATTTTTTTTGATAATGTATATATTACAATTAAATCTTTTGAAATTAGAACAATAGTGTTTTTACAATTACATCTTACCACAAAAAATGTTGACCTTTCCATCCTTCATGATCACTTCGTCCATTATGAAGTTGGCTGGTTGCTCTTGCACCCTATGATCATCCTACCAGCTCAAGGGTGACAAGATCTTTCCCATGTCATTGAGGCAAAAAAAATGCATAAATGTTAGCCAAAATAGTATCATGTTTCATGAATTAAAAAATGTACATAAAACAACATACACACCAATTAATGTGTCTAGCCGATGAGTTGATGCCAGTGTATTTGAGCATTGCCCACGTCACATATAGCCTACATATTCTGATGCAAACCATACCCTCTTGAGTTTTAAAGATATCTATTTGAATGGTTTCCATGTTAAAACTAACCAAGAGGAAGATATTGAATATGTGCTCATTACAATTCTTGATGGATATAAAAAACAAGTTGTGGAAAGACTCCCTTCATGGACATCTGTTTTGTACTATATGTACATCAAGCACACCGAACAATATGTTGCCATGAAATCCATCTTTAAGAACCCAGAGTCATTCTGAATTTGGCACAATCATCTAGGTCAACTTCGGTTGGGAATGATGAGAAAGATCATTAGCAATTCTGCAAGTCATAGCATTGAAGCCAAAGACTTCCTGAATCATGAAGATCTTTTCATTGCACTACTTCTAAAAAAGAGAAGTTGATCACAAGGTCATCAATTTTGAATTATGGATGAGGCACTTGTGTTTCTGCAAAAGATATCAGGATACATTTGTGGACGTATTCATCCTTTATGAGGCCCATTCAGGCACGTTATGGAAATAATTGATGCCTCTACTAGGCAGAGCCATGTGGACCTCCTACCCAGAAGGAACTATGCCCTTTCCAAGCTTATTTCCAAAATCATAAGCTAAAGGCAAGCTTCCCCGATAACCACATCCAATCCATATGGAGGATGGACAATGCTTATGAATAAAGGTCAAAAGCCTTTGATGATTGTTGATTGTGTCACAAACCAAAGGTTGCTCCAACTAAAACTTTTAGTGAGACCCATTTTATTGCCATATAAAAGCCCTCCACCTACCAAGGACCCCATATCAACGTTTGGAAGGCTCATCTGTGCTATATACCAAGATAAGAACTTAAAATTCATTTATCCTTCTCACAAAAACTTCAAATTCGTTTATCCATTTGACAAGCTCTCTGCAACTCATGAAAGTCATCCCGAAGTCAACCAAGGCCAAATAATGGCCCATCTCTAGAAGAAACTCATAATAGAATGTTAACCAAACCTTCCTAACCCCTCCCTAGGTAATCACCAACCCTTAATGCAAGATTGGTAGCCCCAATGCAATAACCCTATCCCAACACAAGTTTTGTCAAGAAACAGTGTTTTGATGGAGCATCCACCAAAGTTAACAGACTATCCATCAAATCAAAGATCCAACAGAGTTGAGTGGAAAATGAGTTGGCCTTCATTCGCTCCCCTTGGCCCCACTTGTCGACTTGAGATGGGCATTGCCCTCAGTGTAGCTAGCTCCATCTCCCACTCTCACACTCCCTCAACAGTTCTCCACCCTCTCACCCTCTGTAGAAATGAAGAGTAAGCAAGAACTAGAGGGGGAATCAATAGTCATCTTTCAAAATTGGAACATTTTGGACTTTTTATGAAGCTAGATAAACATTCTTTCCATGAAGCTAGAATATATATTCTTTTTATCAAGCATATGTTATTCAAGACAATATTATAGGATGTGTTCTAAAAAAGACAATATTCTAGGTTTTTTGCTTCATCTAATAAAATGCTATGAACATTTTTCTATGTAACCAGGAACATCGTCCCGCCTATTCTTTTTTTTGAAGTTACATTTTGATTTAAATTTTTTTGAAGCTGGAACATACTTTTTTAAGCCAGAACATTATTCTACTTTTTCAAATCTAGAACATTTTTATTTCTCCACATAGTGCAATACTTCTTTTCAGAACCTATAACATTTTCTTATGAACCTGGAACATCATTAGATGTTTTCAGTAAGTCGATCAATATCGTTCTTCTAATAGACAGGTCATCTTGAACATATAATATTTTCTCCTGGAGCTGGAAACATGCATATTTCATTCTGCAACAGGATCAATTTCTCGTGCAGTTGGAACGATATTCTTCTCAACTTGAAAACAATTAATTGTGAAGATAGAATTTTTTCCCGGTTTAAATCTAGGACGCATATACACTACTGGAAACACGTGCTTCACCGTGTGCCTGCCAAAGACACTCGGCAAACACTTTGCCGAGTGCCGCACTAGGCAAACGCTTTGTCGAGTGCAGCACTAGGCAAACACTTTGTCAAGTGCCGTACTCAGCAAAGCGAACTCAGAAAATTTTGGCTGCAAAGCGCGCTTTGCCGAGTATCAAACATCGGGTACTTGGCAAAGCTTTTGCCGAGTGTCAAGTACATCACACAGCAAAAAAATCAATGAATGGCCTAAACCCTAAAGGCCGGTTTGCTGAGTGTCAAGCCCCTGACACTCGGCAAAGTATGTAAGGTTTGCCGGGTATAAAGCCCCTGACTCTCAGTCCGACACTCTTGGGCGTGTGTATTCTTTTGCCAAGGGTGGACTCTCGACAAATAGGTCATTTTTCCATAAACACTCAGCAAAGTACTCTTTTGCCGAGTACTCGAGGTTTGCCAAGTGTCTGTGTTTTGGCACTCGGCAAATCTCAGGTCTCCAGTAGTGATAGCTCAACATGTGCAAACATTTTGTATCGCAGAACGTAAGTGTTCATACATTTAATTTTCTAATCTGAGCTGTTCAATTTTGCTGTACTTCGTTCATATATATATGGAAGTGAAATATTTTACAACGTGGAGATCATTTCATCCTCAGCCGTTGGCTACTACTACAAAGGAAATATCGTCACAGACCAGATCAATCGTCCTATTAAGCTTCCACACGAACACACGACGCATGTGGACGTCGAGTGTGATCTGAAGAAGATATATAGCGACATACACATACGCGCAGTGGTGTAGTGTCGCCGGGCGGCGGCTTGTCCCCACGCAGCATGGATCGGATTCGGATCGGACCTGGACGATGAATATTGACTAAGGCAGTGGAGCGCAAACTGGACTCGTTCCCCCCCTGGATGGTAGCCAGAGCTAGATGGTGGGGTAAGTCGCTGTCCAAATTGTGTCGTTTTCACTGACTATGGACGTCTGACGTGCCTTCCACTGACCATGAATATATGTCTCTGTCATGCAATGGAGTCTGCAAAATGCATCAGGATTTCAATGAAACATGCATTAATATCAATTGTGTACACAGCACATGTTGTCGGAAGTAATAAAACACTTATCTATCATGTCCTCGGTAACAAATGTCTTTAAAGAAACCAAATTCTAATGTTATTTAACCTAACCCTAGACATGATTTTTTAGTTTCACAAATTTGAGTGTCCATGAATATAATGACACATTTTTTTCTCGCTAAGCAAAAAAGAACTAAAATGCCAACTATATTCATGCTGAGTTCACAGTGCAAACTACTCCCTCTATACTCAAAAAACCTGGCGTTTAGGATATGGTTGTGGTAACTAAGCAGTCATTAATTACGGGTTAGTTTTCCATCTCTACCCCTAATAAATAGGGTTCCGGGTGCTCTCTACATGAGGAAGTATTGTTGTGGCTCTGGCTAGTGCGTGGAGGCGCGAGAGTGCCGAGCTGGAGGTTGATCTCCCTAGCGGCCGCACTTTTTTGCTAGAGGCTTGATTTTTGCATAGCTCTGTTCGTCCCTGCTGACGCGCGGAGGAGGATGCATGGGGCCATGGTGCCGCTGGTGCTTGAATTTTCATACCCGCTGTCCAAATCCATACCCGTCTAAAACGGGTTGGGCATGGGTAGAGAATCATGTACCCGCTCGGGTATGGGTAATACCCAGAAGACGCGGGTATGGGGAGGGTATTACTCGTTTATCCATTCGTCGTTCCCCAACCTTTGACTCGAGTTCGTGTCTTCGACGGCGGCGGCGGCGGCTGCAGGTCCCGCAGCCCATCAGCGAGCATCAGCGATGAGGAAAAACCTTGCTCCCAGGATTGAAGCACCACATGAAAGGTACAGGCACTTGGATCTCGATTTCTTGTCTTGTAATTTCCCGTCCTCCCAAACCCTATAGGCTATTTCTTGAATCCACTACTTGCACAAAGCAAACAAGATCCGATCTGCTCTAGTCATGTGGACGCACACACAATTTCTTGCTAGTTCTTTTGATTTGAAGAGGAGCCGGCGCTGGGCGTACCATCATGTATTCATGTGGAGTCTGCTGCTCTGATCCGTTCACAAGTCTCTTTGATTTATGAAGTTCACCAGTCTGCTGCTCTGATCCGTGCCCTGTCCCTGCGCTCTGTATTTCCGAGTGCTCAAGTGTGTGTAGTAGTGTTCCCATTCCCCAGCGCTCAGACGTTAGCCTATTTAGGACGAGTAGTATTCACACAGCAATTGTTTATGTTTGCTGATCGTTGTTTTTTCTTCTTCTTAACTAGCTTGTATTTCTGAGCTTTTTTTGTGGAGAACTTACCGTACCTTTTTCCATTGTCTCTGTAATATAGAATATTGGCAGTCTTGCTACGCTTATGAGGCAGAGTCTAGATATAGCGTATCTGAGATATGGGTTCTAGTGTCAATAGAATAAGTGGTTAGCATGGTTTCTGATGCGATCTCTCGATGCTGTCCACCTTCTGGGAGTCTGTCTAAGTCACAAACTCTGTTATATTTCGGTTTTGCAACGGAATGGGGCTTGGCCTCCGGTTCCTCCGGTTCAAAAAAGCTCTTCAATCTATAAAATCAATAAAGATATATACAATCGTAGATGTACGGACATATGGCTACTGTTACCCTGTTCATTCTTGGCGTTTTCCTCCCTCCGGGCCCCGCGTAGCACCGCCTGGAAGTGTCCACACGAGTCCCGTTCCTTCACCCATCCGTATAGACCGACAAAAAAAAAGGGAAAAAGAAAAAAAAATACATGACTTCCTCGAACCAGCTCGCAACGCCTTCGCCTCATCCACTCGACGCTCGCCTCGCCTTCGCCGCCGGTTCCACGTCCACGGCCGCCGTCATCTTCAGCCCCCAACACGCACCGCACCAGCGTCGGCCGCAGGATCTCCGATCCCTCCCTCGCTCTTTCGCTTGACCTACCGGCCACTGCCGTGGCGCCATTTCCGCAGGGTGCTCGAACGCTTCGCCAGCCGGCCCGACCACGAGCCGCCACGACATGGTTTCATCCATCTCCAGCGCCGCCAAGGCCTCCGTGGCCTTCCCCGACAAGGTCCGTCCTCACCTCCACCCTCCCTCTCTCCCTCCTCCCCCACTCGCGCCCTGTTACTGACCACAGCCCCCTTCCCTTTCCCGTAGCAGAAGGATCTGGCTGCACCGCCGCACCTCCCTCCACCTTAGCAACCTCGCATAACTCACGGCCGTCCTTGGGTACTTCGCGGACCTCCTGACGGTGCTCTAGGTACATCCTTTCTCTCCATAGATTGATTCGCTTCTTATGTCCTAGATTGATTTGGTTTTGATCAAGGGTTGTTTCCATCGATTTTGGTCCTTCGTGTATGGTTCCACCTATTATGGCTGCGAATTTAGCCCTTGCCTTCGGTTAGACTACGCCGGATTCTTGGCATTACTCTGAAATGTCTGAATAAGGGAAAACTGTTGTGGAATCGATGTCAGGTTTCTGATAGTTCTCATAGCTGACAAGTTGTGTGATGCGATATATGGATCATGGATATTCAACCGAAATCTTATAAGTCTTATAAGATTAAATATGATGATTGAATTTGATAGCTATATTAGGTGCCGCCCACTGTTTCCTGCTGGAGTACGACGTGATGGTTCTTACCATTTGCAGTTAAAGTATTCTTACCTGTTTAGTATAGTTTCATAAGAATACTTTTGCAGCCTCCCGTTCCTTTATTTAGGTTCTAAGATTAACAATTGCATACAGACTAAGACACCTGCAGACCATGCATACCTTTTTTTTAATCTCTGTTTTTATTCTCTGCAGCAGCTAATGTTTGCATAATTCTAATGCTTCTAGGGTATAATTCTAATGCTTCTAGGGAGTCCATTGTAGCCATTGCCATAGGAGCAGAGGTATGGGCATAGGCGCCACAGTATAACATGATTCAATCAATGTTTCCTTGCTTGAAAAAAACAGAATCACATTACAGTTATATGTATTCATGTATATGCGCAGAATATGCTATTTCTAACATCGATTTAATTCTAGCTTCCGCCCTGTAGATATAATATTAAAGTGTTCAGTTCATCATCCATTTTATTAGTTATTCCATGTTCTATGTTAGGTCAGGGCCTAACGATTTCTTTCGCTGCCAGCTTTAATGTTACTGCTACTAATCTACATAACCAGCATTACCGTCTATTCTGCATACCAAAAATTGTCTTCAATCATTGCCTCTGTATACATATTTGGCTGTACAGGTTTACACCTAACTTAGAGCAACTTGCTCTCTTATCCAAAAAAAGGAGCAATTCGCCTACATCCTTCTGTCAAATTACTCTATACCTGTGCTTTACTGCCTTTAAGGTTCGGCATGTCAAATGCCACAGATGTTATTCCCTCCTGTGATGACAATTATGTATTTTGTTTTCAGGGCATCATTACTTCGCTTCTGTGCTTCCTTTAGTGCATCAGGTTGCTGGCGATGCTATGATATCTGCAATTTCTATTCGCTCAATTTTATACCTATGGACAAAGGCTCCAGGTGAAAGACTACTCACGCAGATCAGCCATCTGAAGGTTAGCCAATTCCATGGCGCATCAAAAAAATTTATTTTATCATTCAACCATTTTCACCATTTGTACATAACAGATAAAAGATCCTTCATTGGTTTTTGTATGTCCTCTTAACACCTTTGGCAATGATCTGTCAACAAATGCCACCCCATCCATGTTGGCTTCTCATGTACAAAGCACTATTTCACAAACTCTTTTCCCACCACAGGGATCTGTCGTGTGTCAGGTGGTGCTTATGTTGTCTTCAGGTGATCCATCTATCTTTGTCTATATACATATTAACTCAGTAAAAAAAAAACAAGCAGAAATTGTGTTCTATGCCTCTACAAATATAAGCAATTAGCTGATGGGGTGCCTCGGTGAACAACGATAGCCCAAGGTGGCACATCGAGTAATAAAAAAAGGTAAATGCATAAACAATTTTATTTTCCTACCAGATGTCGTATTATTACCAATTGTTGTCATTAATCCCTTCATGCTATCCTTATTTATATTTCAGAATTGACTGTTTCCGTTCTTTGTCTGTATAATATTATACCGCAACCAGCAAATGGTGCTATAGCACGGATCAAACAATATTGTTGCCTCTGTTGCTTCCTTCATGCTACTTATATTTCCAAATTGTTTGGTTATGTTCTTTGTCTGTAAAATATTTCGCACAACCAGCAAATGCTACTAAAGCACACAAGAAATGGCTTCTGGTAAACAAGGTAGGTTCCCATGGTCTAAGTGGAAGGCATAAGTTACTAATTTTTACACCATTAATTTTTTGCCAGGATTATTATGTTCTCGCACTAACCTTAAATCTTGCCAGAAATTCAGCACCACTCCTGCATATGCGATACAGCTGTATGTTCTTAACATCTCCAGACACAATGTGGTGTACACTGGTATTTTCAGTGATATCTAGGCCACAGCTATTAAAAACCCCACGTACGACTACCTGTGCAGTTTTGTTCTTCTCTTATTAACCGTCCTTCTTATATTATATACTAAATTGCTAATTGCTTATTATAGATTATAGATATCAATATACACTCGAACGGATTGCAGAGACCAACCCAGAGCAACCATTGGATGACTGAATCTAAAAGAAAGATATCCTTTTTACTGAAACAAGAAGGATATACTTTCCTTGCCTTTTCAGATGCAACAATTACTATCATGTAATAATTTCTTCAATAATGATCGCAGTTTCCATATGGACGTGGTCTTATGACCTAATTATTAGTCACATAAGAATTTGCCTTCCCCTGTGTACAACTCTTGATCTCATGTGACATTTACACTGATATTAGATATACAATGTATAAATTTTTTGTCAGTTTTCTCAAGATTATACAATAGGGAAACCATGTACACCCTACCGCAGCGAAGCGCGGGGGGCCTGCTAGTTTACAGAATATGCATACTAAAATGGCTGATTGAATCAATCGCTATCTCACGTTGCTTTTTTATAATTTTTTTCCTGCTTAATTATTTTGTTGTCAGTTGAATTTTGTGCATCATGACTTAATTATAAGTAATAAATTAATTTCTCCACCACCGATATATGTACAAGTTCAATTGGCAAATGGCCCCCCCCTTTATTTTTCTCCGAGCTCCACCACTGCATGTGGAGCTCTTTTTGAGTGTATCTCTCTGCTCCTCGGCACCAAAGTCCAAGAATAGTTGGAGAAATATACTAGTTGCCTAATAGTTGCCTAATAGGTAGCAAGGTTCTGGTCCGACTTAAGAATATTAGCTCAGGTATGGCCATGGCGTTGGAGAAATATACTAGTTGCCAAGTAGTTAGAGCTTGTTCTTTCTTCTTTGGTTTTCCTACTTTATTGTCGTTCAATCATTCCTCAATGTGTTGAACTACTGCAAGTAGATTTATGATGATTTTTTACTGTACTTTATATGTCAGACAAATATTTGTCTTCTTGTCTTAAACTACTTCAAGGAGATTTATGCGCCCAAATTATTTCTACAGTGCTAGACAGCAAGGTTTGGAATCAACTTGAAACACTAGCCATGAAGATGTTTTTGGTGTGATGCAAGGCTGTCAAGGGAGTATAGGTCAAAATAGTTCCAGAAGTTCTACTGAAACAATGGGTACCAGTGATAGCTCTATCAGAATTAAAGATAATGAGCTAGATGAACAATCTGAAGGAAGCCATGATGCTAAGTAAGACTTCTTTGTCACATATTTTTCATTAATATGGTTTCTTTCCCAATATTTAAATCAAATCAAGGCATGAATGTTGGTAAGGAGCTTGTCAAGAGGTTATATGATTGGAATCTAGACAGGAAACTTTTTTTTTCCTTTGTTCTTAATAACAGCAGTGTTAATAATGTGGTTATTCATGATATCCAAGCAATTCTTTTGCCAAAGAAATTTCTGCGCTTGAATGGAGATCTTTTTCATGTTCGTTGTGCTGCACATATTTTGAATTTAATTGTTCAAGATGGTTTGCAGAAAATCAAATCTATCATAAAGAATGTGCGTAACAGTGTGAAGTATGTGAAGGGTTCCACAATAAGGAAGGAATGGTTTAGATTTATTGCAGACCAGGTTCATACACCAAGAATTTCACTTGTACCTAATGTTCCAACGAGATGGAACTCAACTTACAATATCCTTGAAACTACCCAGAAGTTCCGTGCAGCTTTTACCCAGTTGGCTGAATGTGATGACGAATACAAGTTTGCACCTTCCCATGATGATTGGAAGAATGTGAGTATTGTGACAGAGTGCCTGAAGGTCTTCTATGATGTCACAAAGAGGGTATCTGGTACGAAATATGCAACCGCAAGCCTTTATTTCAATGATTTCTGTGGTATCTATCTCCTTTTGAAGGAATGGGAGCTTAGTAACAATGCCTTCATTGCTGATATGGCAAAGCCAATGATAGAGAAGTTTGAGAAATATTGGGGAATCACAAATAAGTTATTAACAATTGCAACCATTTTGGATCCTCGTTACAAGTTAAAGTCCATTGAATACTACTTTGGATTACTTTATGGTGAGCTTGAGGCTGAAATAAAGGTTGATGCTATAAAGAAGAGTTTTGGTGAGTTGTTTGACGAGTATGCAAGTGAAGTGACATAATCTTCACCTGTTGCTAATACATGCAGAAATTTTGAGGCTGAAGCTAATTTACTGGAGTCGTCAATGGGCTTATCTGCTAGTAGGCTAGGTTTATCAAGGTTTATTCATGGGAGTTACTCAAGTCAACACAAGAAGATAGAACTGGAACTGTACCTCGATGATCCTACTCATCCTGAAATGGATAATGATGCATTTGACATCATTGCATGGTGGAAGTTGCATGGTCCAAAATATCCAATTATTTCTCTAATGGCACGAGACATTCTGAGTGTTCCAGCATCTACTGTTGCTTCTGAATCAGCATTTAGCTTAGCAGGGCTGATCATTGATGACAACCATTGTAGCTTGCTCCCAAAACCGTTGAGGTGTTAATGTGTACACAGGATTGGTTGAGAAGCGCCATTCCAGGTATACAATTCCTCTAAAATTGTACTATACTGCTTTGCTTTGCCTAAATAAATAATATTGTAACGTTTTGGGAACTTTTGCTTTGTGTTTTCTAAAAAAATAATATTGTAATGATCTGAGAACTTGCTAATATTTGACTAAAATAGATGAGTCAACTATGGCAACAGAAGCCATACATCCTACTGCAACAAGGTCACCAACTACAAACCAACAAGGTCAATCAGTTGACACTATTCCTGAAACATTATAAGAGGTAAGAAAATTAGCTTCTGGGCGAGCTGTATTGAATTCTGCATACACATTGAATCTTGACTAATATAATATTGACAAATCTATAAACATAAGATCGTATCCTTCCTAGCGAGCTGTATTTAAACAAGTCTGTTGTTTGTTGCCACCATACAGTGCAGATGCAAAAGCTGTCTACCTAGTTCTAACCAAGTTTCAGTCAATCGTAGGCACAACTACAAGCGCTGCATAGCAACATACAGAACGACATATATAGCATCCATCCATGGAGTTCTTCTCCGATGAAGCATTGGCCATTTTCGTGCCCATCCTCGTGTACTGGGTGTACTCTGGCATATACATAGCACTTGGCCAGTCCATGGACAAGTACATGCTGCATTCTAGGAAGGAGGAGGACAACAATAACCTGGTGTCCAAGCCGGAAGTCATTAAGGGCATCCTTCTACAGCAGCAGCTAGTGCAGGCAGTAGTGGCTGTAGTCGTGTTCACGGTACGCATGCTAGACCACTCCCCTTCCGCAGAATTGGTACCTAGAATCTGAAATTTTTGTATATATACAACACATGCAGCTGACTAGAGATAGCAGCTCAATAGTGCCATCATCATACTCCAACCTGATGGTGGCAAGGCAGTTCGCGGTGGCCATGATCGTGCTAGATGGGTGGCAGTACGCGTGGCACAGGTACATGCACCTCAACCGGTTCTTGTACCGGCACATCCACTCTTGGCATCACTGCCTCGTTGTGCCTTACGCGTTTGGCTCACAGTACAACCACCCATTGAGGGCTTTCTGCTCGACACGCTTGGTGGGGCGCTAGCTTTCATCGTCTCGGGCATGTCACCTCATGCATCCATCTTCTTTTTCTCACTCTGCACCATCAAGGGCGTGGATGACCACTGTGGCTTGTGGCTGCCAGGAAATTTGTTTCATCTCTTCTTCTGGAACAACACAGCGTACCACGATGTGCACCACCAGCTGAGGGGCAAGCAGGTTCAATTTTTCGCAGCCATTCTTTGTGACGTGGGACAAGGTCTTTGGCACGCATATGCCTTATGTCCTGGAGGAGAGGCCAGGTGGTGGGCTCCAAGCGCGTCCCCTGTGGTCAGAGCTACCACCAGCAACACAGATGCCGTGTCGAGCTCCTGCTAGATTCATATGTGAAAATGAAGCGAAGTATCATAATTATGGCTAGAAGCACATTTTAATGATGTTTGTTTTTATTGGATCTTTGTTGTTTTTTCTTTGTAAAAAATCATAATTGATAGGGGCAACCTCAATCTCTTGTTTCATAATGAAATTAAACATTCAACTATATTGGATTGTATATGCTCAAGCCCTTTAGACCTAGTATGTGTAGCTATAGAAGGTACAATGTATCTATTCATTTTTTGGGTCTGTTTAGACATCTGTCGGATTCTAGACAAATCACATGATAAACCGTGTGTAGAGGAAAAACTGACCAATGATAAAAGTAAAAATATGTCAAATTTCTGTAACAAACCTCAATATATCAAATAAGATACAAAACCCATTAACAAAGCAGCGCCTAAACACTCATCGCGCGCTGACAGCTTGACACCAGAACACATCAAAGCTAGCAGCATAGCCAACACATAACCCATTAACAAAGCAGCAGTGCCTGAACACATACACATGTGTGCTGACAAACACACAATTCTTCATCCAGATTCTTTTTCTCCAACATCTGCAGGCCCTTAAATTCCTCAGCAGAAATCTTCTTCGGTCTAGTTCTTGAGACATCCTCTGAGGACATCTTTTTCGCTTTAGGAATATTCTCATACTCAGCAAGGGTCTATTAAGAATTCTGAACATCAATGTAAATTTGGAAATGAAGAGAGTTGAAAGAAACCAAATGAAACTTCACATGACTACAATACTGAAGCTGAGGGTATCACCTTTTGTTGCCTATTGTTGCTTGTCAGTCTTCTTTGAAACAT
This sequence comes from Chrysopogon serrulatus, assembly GCA_015844335.1. Classification (NCBI taxonomy): domain Eukaryota; kingdom Viridiplantae; phylum Streptophyta; class Magnoliopsida; order Poales; family Poaceae; genus Chrysopogon; species Chrysopogon serrulatus. The sequence continues at coordinate 19,929 of JADLZL010003584.1, read as the reverse complement.
CAATCTCCAATGAATCTTGCTTCTTTGCCTTATCTCTTCATTGCCACTGTTCTTCTTCGCATTCTTTTTCTTTTTTATATATCCACTGAGCTTTTCCTTTGGAAAAAATATTTTGGGTCCGGAGCGAACCATTGTCTTGTTACTTGCAGCAGCCCTGTCAAAAAAAAAGAATAAACAGTGATTTGTTTTTGTTCAATACATTAATCTACATAGTTGCAAGAGGAAGATTAAAATTTGCACAGACATGACCCTAGAGCAGAAGAGTTTTCTATACTAGAGGCAGGAGCACCGTCAACACTAACAGAAGTGGCAACTTCCTCCTGATCATTCTCTACCGGCTTGTGCTCAGACTTCGAGCCAACATCGAATGTGACCTTCTCCTTAGGTTTGTGATAAGCCTGGGATAGGGAGACACAACAGCACTACCACAAAAAAGAGACAGAGAACACACAATGACAACACAAACACACCTAAAATCACACACACAAAACACGCTTGAACACACAGACACACATAGAAAAGCAGGTAGAAAAAACCTAAAAAAATAGACACGTAAACATCCACTCACACAAAGAAATAGAGAGGCACACAAAAAATAATGATACACACACCAAGACACTCACACTCACACAAACACACCAACACGCTCAAACATAGAGAGACGATAAAAAGCCACAAACACACACACATGCACACAAACACACACAGGCACACAAGCACATACAAAAGAACACACAGACAAAAAAAGACACACACAAAGACCATAGGGACACACACATGATGAGACAAAGACAAACAGACACAACAAAATAAACACACGCAACACAGAGACACGGAAAGAGAAACACACACACTAGCAGCGCAAAAAAAGGCCAACACACATAAACACCGACACATAGAACAAATAGGTCTGCTGCATCCACACCTTAACACACACCATGCCTAAACACACACCAGAACACACACGTCAACATAACACCTCATATAATAGATCCATCAACACACACAAAAACATACATCAAACTAACACCTAGCATCGTGGATGCTTGATTATTGTGCTCAACAACATTCGAGTGTAGTGTTTACCACTGATCTTCCAACAATGTCCTTGTATGTCCCTGATATTCTATTGTCCCGTTCAACATCTCACGCTTGTTAGATTTTGTCACACGACCATCATCTGCACTCCTATGTTTTTTTATGCATAAGAGGACTTCATAGGGCTATCTTGTTGACTGAGAGTGTCATGTGTTGCTCTTGGAACATACTTTTGGAAACTTGAGAATTTCTACTCTATTGCTCTTAGAGCATGTTTTCACAAACTTTAGAATCACTATTCACATTTGCTGATGTGGGCATAGGCTCTTCTGGTTTCTCTATGCTGTCAGCAATTCATTTCTTATTGCATATCAGATAGTCGACCATTGTACTCAGGGCTTCTTTGATGTACAAGTTTTGATATTTACAATGTGTGCATTTGGTCCAAAATGTTATAGTAGATGCAGACACGCTCCCTTTATATGCATTAGTTTTATGTTTGATGTCTTCTTATTAGCTTCCTTTTGCATAATTTATGATACATTCTTCCTTTTACTCATATTCCTAATCCTCTACATGTTTATAGAGAATATGTTGTTGCAAGTCTGACAGACAACCATGCAGTAGTTTCATTTTTTTAGTGTACTGGAACTAACATTTACAATGTGGGCATGCCATCCAAAATGTTGGACTAGATCCAGACATACTCCCCTTATCTGCATTAGTTTTATTTGGTGGTTTCTTCTTATTAAGTTCTTTTGGCACATTTTGTGATCCATTCTTCCTTTTGTAGTCATGTTCAATTTGCTTTGCTCGAATAAATAGGAGAGAATATGTTTAGAGAACAACTTGAATGCTTCTTCAGCAATAGCAGAACTAGTTTTATCCACATGAATTGAAAGCACCATCTTACGAAATTGCTTGGTGTAGCACCTAGTTTTAAGGACAAAACTAGAGCATAGGAAGTCAAATCTCACATACCACCAAAAATAAAGGGTCATATCAAAAGATGGTGCTTAAATATAATGCATTAAATACAAAGAAGTAACCGACCTTAAGAAGCATACAACACAAAAACACTCTAATCTTTAGGTGAAGACTCCACTCCATAGAGACAGCTGGATGGTGATCACAAGCCTAAACTTCTCTAGACTGTAGCAATCTAGTACCTAAATGGGATTTTCCAAGAATTGAAAAGTAAAAGCAAGTGTAAGTACATGTCGTACTCAGCGAATAAAAGATGAGGTTATGAGGGTCAAAAGGTAGGACATGGATTTACTATGGTTAGCACTTTTTGTAAGTCACAGTTTAAACATGAGCCATGAGGGAAAAGGCGAGAGGAGGAGGACCGGCAGGCCGATTGGGCCTTTTGGTCGAGATAGAAAGGATGAGGAGGATTGGGGTTACTTATAGGCAAGAAAAGGAGAGATGGAGGATTCTTCATATTTGTCTTCTTTTCTTTTATTTCAAAGCCTAATTCAAAACCATTTTCAAAAGAAATTTTTAATTACTTTGACATTTTAGTCAAACCTAATCAATACAAGGGATAAATGCACCAGAATGAATGTCATAACATGTTGCTAAACCTTATGATAAATTTTTATTTAAGGAAAATTTTTATTTCCCTACATTTTTGTGAGCACAATAATTCATAATTAAATCAATTAAAATCTATTTTGGAAAAAAGAAAAGTTTAGGGATTTACAATTGGTTATCATGGTTTGATCTGTTGTTTCTTCTACTTGAAGTATTGTGTATATGAAAGAGTTGACTACATATTTCTTGTTTAATTAAGACTACAAATAGTAATTTGCTATTCTAATGAAAGACAATGGTTTTCAATTAAATATTTTTCATATACATGCAAAATGAATTAAGGTTTTAATAAGCCCATATGATTTATTTCATATACATGCTTGAAATGTGCATTACCTTTTGAATTTGTTTCTTTGTCAAATAAATGTAAACCATTTAGCTATATAGTTTAAAGTAATTATAGGGGTAGAGGACAATGCTCATGCTAAGTATAAATTTTTGCAACATCTATACGTGAACACATAGGCGGACAAAAACATACCTAACACACACAAAACCACGCAAAAAACCCAAAAACAAAGATACACACTCACACACACTCACACACAGACACACGAAAATCCACTCACATAGAGAAACAAAGACACACAACAAATAAAGATGCAAACATAGACACTCACACACACAAACGCACACACCGACACACATACAAACACCCACAAACACAAATAGAGACACATATAGAGCGACACAAGAAACCAATAAACATACAACATATAAACAACACACAAATACACATACAGAAAGAGAGGCTCACACACACCAGTAGCGTATAAAAAGAAACACAAACAAAGAGGGACACAAACAAATATATATATATATATATATATATATATATATATATATATATATATATATATATATATATATATATATATATATATATATGCGGCACACCAGAACCAAACAAAATCTACCACATAGAGACACAAATTAAGAGAGACATACAAAAAATACACATGCACAATAGAGATAGAGACAAAAGACACGCCTAACAAGTAGCTCCAAGAAAAGGCAAACACACATATAAAAGATGACACATAGAACAAATATACCGGCTACACCCCACCTAAACACACACACACACACACACACACCGCACCTAAAACATACACCTGAACAGACACACTCACGTGCCCAAACACACAGACGTCAAACTAACACCTCATGTAAAAGATCTATCAACACAAACAAAAACACATGTCTAACTATGGCATAGTGGATGCTTGCTTACTTTGGTCAACAACATCTCTCCATTGATCTTTCAACAATATTTTTGTCTATCTCTGATATTCTAGGCTTCCTCTATTCTATTTTAGGCTTATTAGATTTTGCCACACAACCATCATCGTGTTCCTATGTTGTTCTTTGTATGTACAGGAGGACTTGATAGGGTTTATCTTGTTGACTAGGATTGCCATGTTGTTGCTCTTGACTTTTAGGAAATTGAGAATAACTACTATGTTGCTCTTAGAACATACTTTTAAGAACTTGAGCATAACTACTCTGATGCTATTGGAACATGCTTTTAGAAACATCAGAATCACTACTTATATTTGCTAAAGTGGGCATATGCTCATCTGGTTCCTTTATGTGGTCTACAATGTATTTCTTGTTACATATTAGATAGTCAACCTTGGAGTTCAAGGCTTATTTGATGTATAGGTTCTAATATTTAATGTGCGCATATGGTCAAAAAATTTTAGACTAGATGCAGATACACTCCCTTTTTATGCATCAGTTTTGTTTGATGGTTGCTTCTTGTTAGCTTTCTTTGGAACATTTTGTGATCCATTCTTCCTTTTCTAGTCATGTTCCAACTGATCCGCTACATGGTATGTAGTAAACCTTTTGTTGCTTGTCTAACAGATGACTTGGTGGTAAAGGACCTTTTGGGGTACTAGAATAAACATTCATAATGTGGGCAGGTGGTCCAAAATGTTAGAGTAGATCTAGACACGCTCTCTTCATTCGCATCCGTTTTTTGATGGTTTCTTCATATAACTTCCTCTGGCACATTTGTGATCCATTATTCCTTTCATAATCATGTTCAATTCACCTTGCTAGATCTGAGAGGATAGAATATGTTTCAGACAATAACTTTAGTGCTTCTTTGGTAACTGTAAAATTAGGTTTATCTGGATGAATTGGAAGTACAATCTTGTCAAACATGATAAGTTTTAATAGGCCCACATGATTTTCATCATATACATGCTACCTTCCAAATTTGTTTCTTACCCAAATAAATGTAGACAATATAGCTATGCAGTTTAAAGTAACTATAAGGACAAAGGACAATACATATGCTAAGTAAAAATTTTGCCAATCATCTATACATGAACACACCTAAACACACAAGCAGATAAAAAACATACCTAAACACACACATACTTTTACACACAGAAAACGATGTAGAAAAACCCAAATTAGAGATACACACAAACACTCACACACATAAAAATTCACTCATACAGAGATAGAGACATACAAAAAATAAAGACCCACACATAGACACTCACAAACTCACACTCATACACACCAACACACACAAGCACCCACAAGCACAAACAGAAACCAGCACACAAACGCACACAAAGAGAAAGAAAGGTTCACACACTACACTACAAGAGATGTGTTGGTTTATGACGTTTATGCCATGACATCTAGTCAAAAGGTCACTAAATTGATTAGTTTATGACGTTTGTTTTAGAAGCATTTGAACTTAGTGACAAAAGTAAATGTGTGTCACAAAAAACATCTTAAATGTAGTTAAATTTCCTATTGTGACAAATTTGCTGTGTCATAAACACCAATTTACAATAGTCATAATTTTATGAAAAGGATGTTGTGTTATAAATTATTTTATTAATTTTCTTAACATAGTTATCCAAGTCGACATGTAGGCCAAACTGCCACATAGTCGAGTGGGTTCCATATGCATATTTTTTTTTTATATTCACGAACTAATATTAACATTAAATAAAAGTGAACATGGGGGATTAGATGCAATGATCTCATTAATCCAAAGGAACAACCATGTCACTAAAGTGCAACCGTATTTTTGTTAATTGTAGTATTTTTAGCTATCAAACTTTAATAATAGCTAATAGGTTGAGACTCGATGGGTTGGACCAATGTGTTTAATAATAGCTAATAGGTTGAGACTCGATGGGTTGGACCAATGTGGGCACAGCTGGCCTAACACGGTCTCCCGTCATTACTAGAAACAAAGAATTCTGCGCCACAAATATTTTTTTCTTCAATGTATCAATAGCTGATAGAGATATTGGATTTATTTAGTAGGTTTGGTATACTCACAAGGAAATATAAATAATTATATCCTACAATGAAATAAGTTCACAGGCTGATTGAATTTTGATTTGTGTTGTTTTTCAGAGATTGAATTTGCGCTTACATGTTAATTTAGGCATTGCTGCCTAATATTTCGTGGCGTGATATCATCAGAGATTGAATTTGCGCTTTACATGTTAATCTAGGCATTGCTACGTTCCTCGCTCATAGCGACCGCGCGTGAAGGCAAGGAAAAAAGGCCACTTCCTTTCTGGTGTAAAATTTAAGCTAAACCCGTGACACCTCCAAACCCTAGACTCCGTTTCCACCTAAAATCAGCGCCGCCGCGGCTACATTTTCGTTCCTCCCGCTGCACTTTCCGTCTCTCCCGCTGCCGGTGCTCCACAATTTTTCTCCCCGCCCGCTCTTGCCATTCCAATCAAGCTCTCCCGCCCGCCCTTCGCTCCCAAATTGACAGAATCTCTATTCGAATCCCACCTACTCAGCCCCGGTCCCCAGCCTGCTCGCGTCGCACCCATAGGCTTTGCCTACCTCTCCTGTGCGTGACAGGAGGCCACACCGGCGGCGGCTCCCTCCCTGCGAAGAAGCCCCCTCCCGGCGGTGGCAGCGACAGCGGCGCCCTCCCGACGGCTTCCCTGCTCGCTCCCCAGTCCTCCATCCCGCTCGTTCCCAATCCCCAAACCCAACGATATAAAAGAAAATCCAAGTCTCAGGGTTATTAAAAATTTCGACAGCACCTCCCCTAAAATTAGACATATCCGGGACAAATAAATCACAGTTCCAAAATGATATTGTCATAAATAAATTCATAAACATTCAGCCCATCAAAATAAAATAGATCAACTATCCCAACTGCAGCTAATGAATGAACGACCCTTAATTAAGCTATTACAGTTACCAAAATTTTTAAATTAAAGAATGAAGAGAACTAAGTGTGTGTGCTCATGAAGGTACTACTCCCGATTGTTCCCATGCATGCCACGATCATTGGTACCTAAAAACCAAATAAACACAAGGGTGAGTAAAAACACTCAGCAAGTACATTCAGAACCGAAAGAACAAATTTCACACAGGAATCATGAATGAATCATTGGAACATCGAATAAGTAGTAGTTTCCGTCTGAAACGGACAACACCTGAATACTCCTTAGCATTTACCGGTAAAGCCGAGCAAGTGGGGCCAGCACTTACTCACAGGAACCTGAACATAAGAACCAAATTGCACCTCCGGATAAACCGGCACCGGAATTGAATGTAATGGAAAACTTGAAACTTGAATCTCATGAAACGGGAACTTGAACATGAACAAGGAGAATATAATAATTGAAACTTTTGAAGACAAAGAAAAACTCAAACAGTAGGCACAAAGCCCAAACACAAGTCCGTCATGCACTTGCCTTAATAATACTAAGTAGCGCGTCGAGTAGAAGATTGGGTTAAGCTCTCCAATCCAGCACCACCTGACCAACCATATTTATTCTCAAAAACACTCCAAATAATACTGAGCTAAAAGCAATACAAATATACACATTCAATTCAATTTTTTTTAATCTATACAAAGTTCAGGCTACGGCATAATTTCTTTTCTTAATCTTTTATTCCTTTCATCACCGAGCCATCCAAATTGTGCCATGGTTAAGGTAGCAATCTGTACGCTCACCAGCTTTACAGGTTTCATCCTAGTCCTAGTTTATGACTGCCGAAATAAATGCATGACTAGAGAATTTTCTAGCATACTACAAATGAGCACCTGAAAATAAAACAGAATCTGAATAGCCAGATAGTCCCTATCGATACAGCTATTTTTTTTCCTTGTCTAGAACATCCTGTTCGGTGAGACAGCTCCCAGACCAAAATCCAATGTTGCCCAAACCCAAATTGACTACAGATTCATCGATTCATCACGGCATCAAAGGACAGGCTAGCTCTTGTAAATTCATTCCTCAAACCACTAGTGAAAAGGCTCCACGGGACTGAACTCAATCTCCAACCTAATTAACTATTATGTCAACAGAAGTAGGTCCTGTACCAGATTTCAGCACAGCAGGAGCGTGACCTTCGCTTCCTTAGGCTGGTCCCTTGATCCCCTCCAGAACGTCAGTAGCAACCAACCTACAGCAGCCCATCGTCAGGCAAAAGCCAAGGAACAGCAGCAGCGGCGCTCCTCAATAGCAGCTACCAGGCAGGAGCAGAGACAGGGAAGGCGCCGGGCACACCTGAACCACAGCAGCGGCTAGCCTCCAAGTTGGACAGCTCCGTCTGGTGAAGATGCAGTCGCGCTGGGCAGCAGCGACAGGGAGCGTGAATAAGATTGGGGAAGAAAGCAAGGAGGGGTGTGGCGGCGCTGACCAGGAGCCAGGAGATGAATAGTCCTCGGCCTTTTTCTTGAACGTGAGGGAGAAAAGAGATACCCTAAGCCATATCCGACGGTCCCAATTTAACGACTCCGCTAAACTTTATTGAATCTCCAAATGCGACATGTTAGTAGTCGAACGGAATCGTCTTGTCGATCTCTACGCACCCATGATCTCGGATCTTCCATATGACTTACGGTTCAAAAAGTCAACTTTTTCTCCTATTTCTAGTCCGTCTGGTCAATATAAATATTTATTTATTTATTTATTATTATTATTATTTAAAAAAAACAGGGTATTACACCCCCACCCTGCTCGCGAGGAGGCGCAGTGGCCCCTGCTCGTGCCCCCAGCAGCTCGCCCACCACGTCCCCTTCCCTGCGAAGAAGCGACGGGCTGCCCTGGTCGGTGGCCCCTCCCTGTCAAAGAAGGAGCGGAAACCTTCACCGTAGGTGACCTCCCTTCCCCACGCTGCTAGGTACAGCTGCTCTCCGATGTTCCCCCGCAGCTAAATCTTCCTTTTTTTCTGGTGCTTGTGTGCTTATGCATCGTTGGGCCTTCGTGTTTGATTCGTGCAGGATGTGTGCAACATCAGCGGGTCCCCAACCATTAGGTTCTTAAGATCCTGCTTCCAATTTCTTATCTGCTTAGATGTGTTTGTGTTGTTTAGAGAAGTTTTTTGGATTTAATTTGATGGGCTCTGTTGTCAGAGGTTTCCTGATCCGTTGTGCAGAGGACAAATGGCAATACAACCAATATTCTGATGATACCTCTCACAAGATGTACATCTAAGTTGCATCAGTTACTAGAAAATATTCTGATGATACCTGCCGCTAGTTTCAAGCTACTGTAATATGATAGATTTAAATCCATGTGTAATGCATAATTCTAGAAAATATCTTCAATGCATGATAGTAGACTATGTTTTATGAAAAAGGCTTGCACTCTGAATATTTTTATCTACTCTAAAAGGTACTGTGCTCTCAATATTCTTATCAGCATTTGTAATCTTATATCATGATTCTTTATATTTTGATTTGATATGCCACTTATATAACCAGGTGTCCTACATGTCTCTATCATATTTCTTCACTGATGTTTAGCACCAGGAGTACATTGAAGCCCATATCCTTTCAGTGTTAAGTGGTGCCATTGCCATCCTTGGCACATTCTGTGCTCAGGGGACTTGAAACAAATGACCCACACTCTTTCTTATTTAAAGAAATAAATTGATAATTGTGTTGCAGACTCCTTTTCCCTACAGCCACAAGCTCTCTGATACTTGATCTTTTTTATGAAATGAAAACCAAGGACAGCTGCAAATGGCATCCTTAAACATGAAACTAGGAAAGTATTTTTAGTCTGCTGGAGTCATGGGGTAAACCAGTTAAATTATTTTGCACACACCTATCTATTATTTTGTTCCCCTCAAGTGCATGAAAGTGCTGCGGCTGCTCGTTCCCATCGCTATCTCAGGTACACAACACAACATAGGTGGTGGGTAGCAGTACAACTAACTCAATTCGGTTTCAGCTTTGCATTGTTTGTTAGTCATAGGGGAAGGTCAACATATAGTAGAACACATCTTTGCATATTGATTGCACTGTTCAGTTACATCAATTTCACATGAACAGTACATAGACCTTTGTTACGTATTGACCATCATTCCATAATTATTTAATTAATACTAGCTCTTTTGCATATGCAGTCTGTATGCATAGACTGATATGTTAGATAAAATAAAAAAGACAGAATGGAGAAGCAATGTTTGAAAATTGATAGGAGCTATATACATGTTTATGGCCAAACTGTAGCTATCACTCTATGATATATCTTTGATCTTCACAGCAAACTTGTTGCGTCATATGATGTCTCTTAATTCTGATTGGCCTTGTTTTAGCTATATGTTTGTGTAGTGTACTATTATTTTATAATAATCATATTAGCAATACAGTTTTTTGCTCCATTCATTCTGACAGAAAATATTCTCTAGCCAGTGTAACTTGAATGATGGTAAAAGCACTTCGTCCTAGTTATGTTATCTTATCTGCCTCAATTCTAGGTAAAAAAGGCACAATGCAATTACAGTGGGGGAATTAGTAGCTGCTGTTTGGAATTAGTAGCGACTGTCCGGAATTGGTGCCAATAAGGATGTCTTCATAAATTAAATAATAATTAGATGCTAATCAGCATGTCTGCACAAGAAGCACCCCAACTAGAAATGTTTGCAGTTATTTCAATTTTTTGGTTGGTGATTTCGGTCTTTGTTCATGCTGCATCATACTACTTTGTTCCAATGGAATTAATTTTGTATGTGGTTTTATTGCAGAGGAAACCAAGAGTCTGAAAGCAAACCTGCTGCTACTATAGTGCAACCATCAAACTTGTGTCTGCAAGGTAATTTTCTAACGTTAGTATTCACATGTGATGGACTGCTGCAGTTATGTTTTAGGGTCCAATAAAACCTTTCATGTGAGAAATTTGGGTTTTATGGTTGGGTACAGACCATACTTGGTAACTGTTATAGTTAATTTATCTTCTTTGTTGGTCTTCTTGGTCAGCTGGAGTTTATATGATGAACCTACAAAATTTAGTATCAATGCAACTAGAACTAATGAAGTTTCCTGGATTCAGTTCTTCTGCTTTCTAGTCTATCCATATGCTTGTATCTTTAAGTGTTCCTCTGACTGTATTATTCTCTTTAGTATTTTTGTGTATCAAGTTAAAAAAGGTTCATGCAAGTTTTTTCATAGATGGTCTGAAAATTTAAGCTTTTCTCACAACATATCTAGGTTGCTAGCTTATGGTAGCCCCTGACTTCTATTTTACTATAGCTAAAACTGTGAACCTTAGACTCTTGCACTATATATATCCATTGCTTGGTTAAATGTAAACCTAGCTTTCTAGATAAAGAAAACCCATGCTAAATATAATGAATCTATAAACTCTACTAGCTATATAGCCTTGCAGATTAGAGCTTGTATCTTTGTTAAATTTGTAGCATGTTATAATTTATCATTGATTGTTTTTTTTGTATGCTAGGCTCAAATGGAGGCCATCACTACTGAACCACCACAAGGAGGGCAACATGAAAATACTCCCAACACAAGCTATAGCTTAAGTTGTGAGAAACTCATCTAGGAACCCTGTGTGCTGGTCCTGTCTATAACAATTATTTTTTAGACTTTGTGAGAACCTCATGTGATCTTTTCTGGTGGTGTTTTGGTCCCTAGATTGGCAATGAATGATCTGATGTTGTAATAGATATGTTATCTAAAATACAAGATGTGTATAATGTGTTGTCGAGTGCATATGTGAATATATAATTTATTGTTTTGTAAATGTCTTGTCTCAGTTTGCCTAGCCTAAAAGTGAGGCTAAAAATGGTGTGGGCTGGTTTGCCAGCATGCTACATGGTGTGTTGTAGGTAGTGACTTAAAAGCATGTCATAAAACTTTGTGACATTAAAATTGATGTCATAGATTTATGACACGAACATGTAAACGACCTAAATCATGGTTTAAGGCGCATGGTTTTTGAACCTTTTCGTCATATTGGTGTCACAAATGTTAATATGTGACATAAATTTTCTATATTATGACAAAGATTAGATGTCAAAAACCGGCACATTTCTTGTAGTGCTAGTAGCGTATAAAGACACATCAACAAAAAAGAGACACACAAAAGAAAGAGGGATACATATACGCGACACACCTGAAGCATAGAAAATCTACCACATAGATACACACATTAAGTGTGACACAAAAAAACTACAAACAACAATAGAGACAAAGAAAAAGATACACCCAACAGCAGCGTCTAAAAGGCAAACACACAAAAACTAACATACAGAAAAAATGTGTCTGCTACATCCACATGGAACACACACCCCGCACCTAAGCAAACACCTAAATGGACACACTCACACACCTAAACACACAAATCATAAACTAACACCTCATCTAATAGATCCATCAACACAAACAAAAACACACATCAATCTTTGGCATAGTGGATGCTCACAGATTTTGGTCAACAACATCTACCATTGATCTTCCAACAATGTTCTTGTCTGTCTCTAATATTCTAGGTTCCCCATTTCCATCTCAAGCTTGGTAGATTTTGTCACATGACCATCATCTTGCTCCCATTTTATTCTTTGTATGCACAAGAGGACTTGCAAGGGTTTATTTTGTTGACTAAGATTGTCATGTTGTTACTCTAAACTTTTAGAAACTTGAGAATCAATACTCTATTGCTCTTGGAATATACTACTAGGAAATTGAGAATAAATTCTATGTTGGTCTTGGAATATGCTTCGAAGAACTTAAGAATAACTACTCTGTTGCTATTGGAACATGCATTCAAGAACATCAGGCGGTCTGTAATGCATTTCTTGTTGCATATTAGATAGTCAACCTTAGGGTTTAGGCTTATTTGATGTACAGCTTCTTGTTAGCTTCCTTTGGTACATTTTGTGATCCATTCTTCCTTTGCTAGTCTTGTTCCAACTGATCTGCTACATGGTATGCAGTAAACATCTTGTTGCCTATCTAACACTTGACCTTGTGGTATAGGACCTTTTAGTCTACTAGAATAAACATTCACAATGTTGGCAGGTGGTCCACAATGTTAGACTAGATCTAGACATGCTCCATTTATTAGCATCAGTTTTATTTGATGGTTTCTTCGTATTAACTTTCTCTAGAACATTTGTGATCTATTTTTTCTTTTGTAGTCAAGTTCAATTCACCTTGCTAGATCGATAGGACAGCATATGCTTTAGGCAATAAATTTAGTGTTTCTTTAGTAACTACAAAATTAGGGTTGTCTGGATGAATTGAAAGCACAATCTAGCCAAACTGATTGGTTATCATCGCTTGATCTGTTGTTTCTTCCACTTGAAGTATTGTGTATATGAAACAGTTGACTACATATTACTTGTTCAATTAAAACTACCAATAACGGTTTGGTATCCTAAATGTAAGACAATGGTTTTTCATTGAATATTTTTCGCATACATGCAAAATGAATTGAGATTAGTTTTAATAGGCCCACATGATTTTCATCATATACATGCTTACCTTATAAAGTTGTTTCTTTCACAAATAAATGTAGACCATTTAGCTATGCCGCTTAAAGTAATTATAAGGGCAGAGGACAATATACTTGCTGAGTATAACTTTTTCTAATCATCTGCACATGAACACACCTAAACACACAAGTACATAAAAAACATACCTGAACACACACACACACAATTGCACACACGAAACCATGCAGAAAAACCCAAAAACAAAGATACACACAAACACTCACACACAAACATCCACTCATACAGACAAAAGAGACATACAAAAAAATAAAGACCCACACATAGACACTCACAAACTCACACTCATACACACCAACACACCCACAAACACCCACAAACACAAAGAAACCGGCACACAAACACACATAGTGAGAAAGAGAGGCTCACACACTAGTAGAGTATAAAGACACATCGGCAAAAAGAGACAAGCACAAAGAAAGAGTGATACATACACGTGACATACCCAAAGCATAGAAATCTACCACATCGATACAAACATTAAGAGGGACACACAAAAATACAAGGATACATAAAGATACAGAGAGAGAGAGAGAGAAAAGACACACCCAACAGCATCGACAAAAGGCAAACACACACCCTGCACCTAAACACACACCTGAACAGACACACTCGCATACATGAATACACAAATGTCAAACTAACACCTCATCTAATAGATCCATAAACACACACAGAAACACACGTGAAACTGTGGCATAGTGGATGCTCGCTTATTTTTGTCAACAACATCTGCCATTGATCTTCCAACAATATTCTTGTTTTTCTTTGATATTCTAGGCTCTCCATTTCTATCTCAGGCTCGGTAGATTTTGTCAAATGACCATCATCTGACTCTAATTTTCTTCTTTGTATGTACAGGAGGACTTGATACGGTTTATCTTGTTGACTAGGATTGTCACGCTATTGCTCTTGACTTTTAGAAACTTAAGAATCACTACTCTGTTGCTCTTGGAACATGCTGTTAGGAAATTGAGAATAATTACTCTGTTGCTCTTGGAACATGCTTTCAAGAACTTGAGAATAACTACTCTATTGCTATTAGAACATGCTTTCAAGAATATCAGGCGGTCTATAATGTATTTCTTGTTGCATATCAGACAGTTGAGCTTAGAGTTCAGGGCTTATTTGATGTACAGGTTCTGACAATGTGCACATATGGTGCAAAATTTTAGACTAGATGCAGACACACTCCCTCTTCATGATCAATTTTGGTTGGTGGTTGCTTCTTGTTAGCTTTCTTTGGTATATTTTGTGATCCGTTGTTCCTTTTCTAGTCATGTTCTAACTGATCTGCTACACAATATGGAGTAAATATCTTGTTGCCCATCTGACAGATGACCCTATGGCATAGGATCTTTGGTGTACTAGAATAAATGTTCACAATGTGGCAGGTGATCCAAAATGTTATAGATATAGACATGCTCCCTTCATTTGCATCAGTTTTGTTTGATGGTTTCTTCGTATCAACTTCCTCTGGCACGTTTGTGATTCATTCTTCCTTTTATAGTCATGTTCAATTCACCTTACTAGATCTGATCGGACAACATATGCTTTAGACAATAACTTTAGTGCTTCTTTAGTAACTACAAAATTAGGTTTATCTGGATGCATTAAAAGTGCAATCTTGCCAAACTGATTGGTTATCATGGTTTGATCTGCTGTTTCTTCCACTTGATGTATTGTGTGCAGGAAATAGTTGACTATATACTACTTGTTCAATTAAGACTACCAATACAGTTTGGTATCCCAAATGTAAGACAATGGTTTTCCATTGAATAATTTTCACATACATGCAAAATGAATTGAGGTTAGTTTTAATAGGCCCACATGATTTTTTTTCATATACATGCTTACCTTCTAAATTATTTTGTTTCCTAAATAAATGTAGACCATTTAGCTATGCAGTTTAAAGTAATTATAAGGGCAGAGGATAATACACATGATGAGTATAACTTTTTTCTAACCATCTATATATAAACACACCTAAACACACAAGCAGACAAAAAAACATACCTGAACACGCACACACACACAATTGCACACACAAAACCACATAGAAAAAAATCCAAAAACAGAGATACACACAAAGACTCACACACAGAAACATCCACTCATATAGAAAAAAGGGACATACAATCAAAAAATAAAGATGCACACACACACTCACAAACTCAAACTCACACACACAAACACCCACTAACACAAACAGAGAGACATAGAGAGAGACACAAAAAACACCACAAACATATACAGACACCAGCACACAAACACACAGAGAAAGAGAGGCTCACACACACACACACACAGAAAAGAAAGGCCACACACACACACATGGCACACCTAAAAAATACATACAAAAAAGACACTACCACATAGAGACAAAAAAAAACATGGCACACCTAAAGCATACAAAATCTACCACATAGAGACAAAAAAAAAAAAGGCACAGAGAGAAAGGCACACCCAACAGCAGTGCCAAAAAAGGCAAACACACATATAAATACTAACACAACAAATACATTTGCTGCATCCACGCTGAATGCACACACACCACACCTAAACACACATCTAAAGAAACACACTCACACACCTAAACACACACATGTCAACCTAACACCTCATCTAATAGATTAACTGTGACATAGTCGATGCTTGCTTATTTTAGTCAACAATATCTTTCATTGATCTTCCAACAATGTTCTTGTGAGTCTCTAATATTCTAGGTTTCCCTATTTCCATCTTAGGCTTGATAGATTTTGTCACATGACCATCATCGTGCACGTATTTCCTTCATTGTATGCAGAGGAGGACTTGATAGGGTTTATCTTATTGACTGGATTGTCATGCTATTGCTCTTGACTTTTAGAAACTTGAGAATCACTACTCTGTTGCTCTTGGAACATGCTTTGAGGAAATTCAGAATAACTACTCTGTTGCTCTTAGAACATGTTTTTAGAAACTTTAGAATCACTACTCATGTTTGCTGAAGTAAGGATGGGCTCCTCTAGTTCCTCTAGGTGGTCTACAATGTGTTTCTAGTTGCATATCAGATAGTTAACCTTGGAGTTTAGGGCTTATTTGATGTACAATTTTTGATATTTACAACATGATGTGGTCCAAAATTTTAGACTATATGCACACAAACCCCTTTTTATGCATTAGTTATGTTGGATGGTTTCATCTTGTTACCTTTGGCACATTTTGTAATCCATTCTTCCTTTTCCAGTCATGTTCCTGATCCTCTACACAGTATGCAGTGAACATCTTGTTGCATTGCTAATAGATGACCCTGTCGTATAGGACCTTTTTAGATTACTAGAATAAACATTCACAATGTGGGTAGGTGGTTCAAGATGTTGGACTAGATCTAGACATGCTCCCTTTCATCTACATCAATTCTGTGTGATGGTTTCTTCTAATTAACTTCCTCTAGCATATTTTGTGACCCATTCTTCCATTTTTAGTCATGTTTAATTCACCTTGCTAGATTTGATGGGATAGAATATGCTTCACACAATAAAATGCTTCTTCAGCAACAGCAAAACTAGTTTTATCTGGATGAATTGAAAGCACAATCTTGCCAAACTGATTGGTTATCATGGTTTAATTTGCTATTTCTTCAACTTGAAGTATTGTGTACATGAAATAGTACTATACGCAGAGAGAGAAAGAGAGGCTCACACACTAGTAGCGTATAAAAAGATACACCATCAAAAAGAGACACACACAAAGAAAGGGAGATGCATACATGCAAGACACCTAAAGCATACAATATCTACCACATAGATACATACATTAAGAGGGACCCAAAAAAATACAAACACACAATAGAGACAGAGAGAAAAAGATGCACCCAACAATAGCATAAAAAGGCAAACACACAAATAAAAACTGACATACAGAACAAATGCATTTGCCACATCCATGTGGAACACACACATCCCGCACCTAAAAACACACTTGAACAGACACACTCATGCACCGGAACACACAAATGTCAAACTGACACCTCTTGTAGTAGATCCATCAACACATAGAAACACACGTCAAACTATGGCATAGTGGATGCTCGCTTATTTTGGTCAACAACATCTGCCATTGATCTTTCAACAATGTTCTTGTCTATGAACATCTTGTTGGCACATTTTGTGATCCATTCTTCCTTTTCTAGTCATGTTCCTGATCCTCTACACAGTATGTAGTGAACATCTTGTTGCATTGCTAATAGATGACCCTGCCATATAGGACCTTTTTGGAGTACTAGAATAAACATTCACAATGTGGGTATGTGGTCTAAGATATTGGACTAGATCTAGACACAATCCCTTCATATGCACTAGCTTTGTGTAATGGATTCTTCATATTAACTTCCTCTAGCATATTTTGTGATCCATTTTTCCATTTGTAGTCATGTTTAATTCACCTTGCTGGATCTGATGGGATAGAATTGCTTCACACAATAAAATGCTTATTCAGCAACAACAAAACTAGTTTTATCTGGATGAATTGAAAGTGCAACCTTGCCAAACTGATTGGTTATAATGGGTTTGATTTGCTATTTCTTCCACTTGAAGTATTGTGTACATGAAACAGTTAACTACACACAGAGAGAAAGAAAACCTCACACAATAGTAGCATATAAAAAAGACAACATCAAAAAGAGACACAAACAAAGAAACAGAGATACATACACGCAAGACACCTGAAGCATACAAAATCTAGCACATAGATACACACAATAAGAGAGACACAAAAAATACAAACATGCAATAGAGATAGAGAGAAAAGATGCACCCAATAGCAGCGTCAAAAAAGACAAACACGCATATAAAAACTGACATGCAGAACAAATGCATTTGCCACATCCACGTGGAACACACACATCCCACACCTAATCACACACTTGAACTGACACACTCATGCACCTGAACAAACAAATGTCAAACTAACACCTCGTGTAATAGATCCATCAACACACAGAAACACACGTCAAACTATGGCATAGTGGATGCTCGCTTATTTTGGTCAACATCTGCAATTGATCTTCCAACAATGTTCTTGTCTGTCTCTAATATTCTAGGTTCCCTATTTTTGTCTTAGGCTTGGTAGATTTTATCACACGACCATCATCTTGCTTTTATTTCCTTCTTTGTATGCACAGAAGGACTTGATAGGGTTTATTTTGTTAACTGGGATTGGCATGTTGTGGCTCTTGACTTCTAGAAACTTGAGAACCACTACTCTGTTGCTCTTGGAACTTGTTTTTAGGAAATTGAGAACTACTCTGTTGTTCTTGGAACATGCTTTCAAGAACATCGGAATCACTACTCATGTTTGCTGAAGTAGGCATGGGCTCCTCTGGTTCCTCTAGGGAGTCTGCAATGTATTTCTTTTTGCATATCAGACAATCAACCTTGGATTTAGGCCTTATTTTAGGAGGTTCAAATATTTACAATGTGCACATGTGGTCCAAAATTTTAGACTAGATGCAGACACACTCCCTTTTTATGCATCAGTTCTATTTGAAGGTTTCTTTTTGTTAGCTTCCTTTGGCACATTTTGTGGTCCATTCTTCCTTTTATAGTTATGTTCCTGATCCTCTACACGGTATGCAGTGAACATCTTTTTGCTTTGCTAAAAGATGACCCTGCCGTATAGGACCTTTTTGGAGTACTGAAATAAACATTCACAATGTGGGCAGGTGGTCTAAGATGTTGGAGTGGATCTAGACGCACTCCCTTCATAAGCATCAGTTTTGATGGGATGGATTGTTCAAATTAACTTCCTCTAGCATATTTTGAGACCCATTCTTCTATTTGTAGTCATGTTTAATTAAACTTGCTGGATCTGATGGGATAGAATTTTATCACACAATAAAATGCTTCTTCAGCAACAACACAACTAGTTTTATCTGGATGAATTGAAAGGGCAATCTTGCCAAACTGATTAGTTACTATAGTTTGATTTGCTATTTCTTCCACTTGAAGTATTGTGTACATGGTACAGTTAACTACACAAAGATAAAAAGAGGCTAACACACTAGTAGCGTATAAAAAGACACACCGTCAAAAAGGGACACACACATAGAAAGAGAGATACATACACGCGACACACCTGAAGCATACAAAATCTACCACATGGATTCACACATTAAGAGAGACACAAAAAAACAAACATGCAATAGAGATAGAGAGAGAAAAGGTGCACCTAATAGCAGCGTCAAAAAAGGCAAACACACACATAAAAACCGACATACAGAACAAATGTGTTTGCCATATCCATGTGGAACACACACATCCTGCACCTAAACACACACTTGAATAGACACACTCATGCACCTAAACAAACAAATGTCAAATTCCATCAACACACAGAAACACACGTCAAACTATGGCATAATGGATGCTCGCTTATTTTTGTCAACAACATCTGCCATTGATCTTTCCAACAATATTCTTATCTGTCTCTGATACTCTAGGTTCCCTATTTCCATCTCAGTCTTGATAGATTTTA
>JADLZL010003583.1:0-114997 GCA_015844335.1 Chrysopogon serrulatus | reverse complement strand
CTTGGATTCATGTTGTTCTAATGCCTCCCCCATGTCTCGATTCGTTGCAGGATCCGTGGATCCAGAGTGTTCTTGCCTGAGGTGAGCTTTTCCCCCATTTTTTTCCACTGTTGCACAAGCCATACGAAACCCTAGCTCACCTTTGGCTGTTGATCTTCATGGAGGGGCACCAGATCCGGGTTCTTGGCTGGTTTTGAGGTATGTATCCATGTTCTTGGTTGTTTTTGGTTGTTCTTGGTTGTTCACCAACAGAAAATCATATGAACTATGTGCTAATCCCCTCTGCCTTCAATGTTTTCTTGCAGATCTGACCTCCCTCACCTCCTCTTGATCTTCTGCTTCAGCACCTGCTTGTTGACGTGGGTATTTTGACCATCTTCCCCCTCTCACCTCCCCCTTAATCTTACATACTTTGAGCTCGAGGATGTGCTATTGTTGGTTATTTATGTATGATGCTACACTTGATGTGGCTGAGATTATTTATCTGAGGCTATACCCAAAATTAGTTGACCTTTGGAAATGAAACTGAGCCTATCACTTCTAATCTGACCCATGAATGTCAAGGTAGTAGTGCTGGGCCTTTTTCATTTGCAAAGGTCCTTTTTTTTGAGGCCAATGATGATTTCTTTTGATGATGCTTGTTAATTATGCTGAGCTATTTGGCCAAGTCTGTGATGATGCTTGTTAATTTCCTGAGCTGTTGCCCATATTCTGTGATGATGCATTTTATTTATCTGAGCTATTGCCCATAATCAGTGATGATGATGTTTGATTTTAATGAGTTGTTGCCCATAGTCTGTGATGATGTTTAATTTACATTGGAATGCATTTATTTTCTAGATGGACATGGAACAAAAGAGAGCAATTCTCATTGCTCGTCTTTAAATGCTCTCATCACTCGCCATGTATGCTCTGCTGTGTGCTAGACTTAGGCTGCTTCAGTCTCAGATGCCTCAGATCAGTTATGGCCCAATGTTCATTAGGGATCAGGAACGGCAAAGGAACCTAAACATGATATACAACTATAATGACATAGAGTGTGTCAACATGCTTAGAATGAGAAGGAAGCCCTTTTTTAGTTTGTGCAACTTGCTTAGGGGTAGGAATCGCTTTCAGACAATATCAACTCTTGTGTTGAAGAGCAAGTAGCCATGTTTCTCCACATTGTTGGTCATAACCAACGATTTAGAGTTGTGCACAACAATTGGAGAAGGTCTATAGAGACTGTGCACCGCCATTTCAAGGATGTCTTGTTTGCTATTGGAGAGCTTAGGAATGAGATGATTAGGCCACCAAGCAATGAGACTCCAATAAAGATTAGCAAATTGTCATAGGTGGTATCCTTATTGGAAGGTAACTAGACTCATCATTTGTGTTTGTCTGCTGTTTGCATTAGCCCTTTGGTGAATTTACTTGTTCATTTTGGGGTGCATGTAGGAATGTATTGGGGCAATTGATGGGACTCATGTATTTGCTAAAGTCCCATTCAAGATGCAAGTGCATTCGAGGGGGTAGAAAGAATGCCCCCACACGAAATGTACTAGCTGCGATAGCTTTGACTTGAAGTTTGTTTATGTCTTGGTGGGTGGGAGGGGTCAAGACATGATGCCACCATCCTTGCTGATGCCTTGCAAAGATCCGATGGCTTAAGGGTTCCACCAGGTAACTAAAACAAATATACATGTAGCTAATACCTCTAAGTTCACAAGGATGTAACTAATTCAAATGAACATGTGTTTTAGGCAAGTTCTTCTTAGTTGATGCTTTGGATATGCTTGTCGGCCTGGCTTTTTTCACCTTATCGAGGCACTAGGTACCATCTCAAAGAATATTGCAATAGGAACTATCCAACCAACCCAAAAGAGCTTTTTAATCTCAGGCACTCTAGTTTGAGAGTGACTGTGGAAAGGGCATTTGGGTGTTTGAAGAATCGCTTTCGCATCATTGACACAAACAAGCCATTCCATCCATTGAAGACACAGATCAAGTTAGTGCTTGCATGTTGCATACTACACAACCGGATCCTTAGCTTTGGTAATGATGAGGTGGTTCCCCGAAGAGTTTTCTGGATCCCAAACCCACCAAATAATCAGACCCCCTCCTCGGGAAGATAATGCTTTGCATGGGTAGCAAAGAGGGATGAATGGGCAAACCACATGTGGGCTAATAGGGGTCTGTCTAGAATCTAGTTTATTTGTGGGCTGTACTATGTTTATTTGAGGTGCAAGCGGACCTTGTTTATTTGAGGTGCACCTGGACCTTGTTTATTTGAGGTGCACCTGGACCTTGTTTATTTGAGGTGCTATGGTCGTAATGAATTTATGCAGTACCAATGTTGGTGCTGTTTTATTTCCTACTTTTAAATCTGAGATTATGGGCATTTACAATGATGAATTGTTATCTTCTTATACTACACTCAATCTGAGATTGTGGGCAATAGCAATGATGATTTGTTTTCTTTGATACTACACTCAATCTGAGAATATGGGCAATAGCAATGATGACCTGTTTTTGCTTTTATAGTAAATTCAATCGAGACTTTGGCCAATAGCAATGATGCTTTGTTTTCTCATTATAATCTGAGGCTTAAGGGCATGCGCAATGATGAATGTGTTTTCTCATTATAATCTGAGGCTTAAGGGCATGTGCAATGATGAATGTGTTTTTACTTTATAATCTGAGGCTTAAGGGTATGTGCATTGATGAATACGTTACGTGATACTACACTTAGTATGAGGTCAGTAGGGCATGTGCAATGATGATAACCGATGGGTATGTGGCATATTTAGGCAATGGCTGATGTAAAGGTGATGATTCCCGATGACCTTGTCTTTCCCCGGAGTGTTTGGGATGGGTGCCTTTGCCGAGGGTGCCGAGGGTGCCGGTGCCGAGGGTGCCGAGGGTGCCGGTGCTTTGGGATGCCGTGGGTGCCGGTGCTTTGGGGATGCCGTGGGTGCCGGTGCCGGGGATGCCGTGGGTGCCGATGCTTTGCCGGGGTTTCATCCCAGCTTCACACAGTGCAGGTCCTCTCTTAGGTGGACTGAGCCCATGTCGCCTTTGTCTTTTGGCGGATGTGCCACCGATCTCCACCGGAGTTAGGGACCGATAAGGGCTTCAAGGAATGCCACCGAACAAGGTTGCAAAGGCCCCGCAGAGTTTTTGTGGTCGCGCGGTTAGTGGTACCCAGTCTACAACCACTTGAGGAAGTGGAGGCAGAGGTGGGTTAAGCTGTCCCAAGCTTAGGGACCTCGGTGGAGCTCAATGGGATGAAGACAACAAAGATGATAGTTCTTGAGGAGGAGCACTACAATGGGCATACCAAGGTTTGTGTTACATCTTTCCATTACATAGCACTCAGTCTTTGCATTTCTTTTATAGTTGTTCAATGATGACTGACCTGTTTTACTTCTTGTTGCAGGACCACCCCAATGATGCACCTCTGCTGAACAAGCCCATCTAGCACTACAAGGAGATGATGGTCATATATGGGAATGGTCAGGCAACAGGGAAGTATGCTATGGGTAGCAATGAGCCACTTGGTGCCCCTTCTGATGTTGCTGAGAGCTCTATGAAGACAGAGGCAACAGAAATTCTGAACAGTGGCAAAACTGAGACTTATGACACCACCAGGGGTGATGTCCAGGCTGGTAGCAAGAGGAAGAGGTCCTTGCTAGGAGAAGAAGATGTGATTGTGCTTAGTGGGATGTCTGAGGCAGTGAAGGATGTTGCAGCTGCTATTAGGGAGACCAAGGTCCAGGACTGCCATCCTGAGCTCTATGGAGCTATTATGTTCATCCCAGGGTTCACTGAAGAGGCCCTAATGTGTGCTTATGGCCACCTGCTGGACAACAAAGCTTTGGGGACTTCCTTTGTCCAGTGGAGTGACTCCCATAAGGTGCTTTGGCTGAGGACTCACTTGGCCAAGCACTTCTACATATGAGGGCCAGCAGAACCTCATGGTTGATCCTTTTGTGCGACCTCATGGTTGATGGTCGTTCCTGGTGTGCAAGTGGTGGATGATTTTGAGCCTAACTAACTACGATGGTGGTTGTGTAGTGGGGTCGACCTACTATTTTGTGCGCTTGATGATGATCCTCGCATCTTTACTAACACTAACCTATAGTTAGTGTGTTAGATAACCCCGCACCTTCTCCCTAGATCAACCTAGCTGGTGTGGAGTGATGTGGCAATCGACCTAGTGTCCATTGCCATGGATGTGGACTGATTTGAGCACTTGCATGTGCCTCTTATTTCATTCGAGAACTATTGCCTTTGTTGGCTATGATGTTTCATTTGCTTATTGCCTTACATCTGAGCACTTGCCCATATGCCTGTGATGTTTCATTTGTTTAATGCCTAATCTGAGCACATGCCCATTGCCTGTGATGAATTTTTACTAAATCTGAGCACATGCCATTGCCTGTGATGAATTTTTACTAAATCTGAGCACATGCCCATTGCCTATGATCATTTTTCTGTAGGGATGGCTTGGTATGTTGTTTTCTGTGGGAGGGTCCCTGGTGTTTACTCTAGTTGGGCTGTTGCACATGCTCAAGTTGATGGATATTCTGGAAATTGCTACAAAAAGTACCAAACAGAAGGTGAAGCCATGCTAGCTTTCTATGGTCCTGGAGAAGCTGCCAATCTTCAGGAGCTGGAAGGTGAAAATCCTCCTCTGCTACAACCACTTCATGCACCTATCATTCAACAAGTTGAAGCGAATGACCTTCATTTGTGTCCAGTTTTAGTTAGTGTTGTCTTAAGTGTAGTAGTAGTTCTGCTAATAGTTTATTTAATATCCCAGTTCATGTAATTAAGATCGGCTGCACTGAATTCTTGTATCAAACTTGTGTAAAAGAGGGGGCATGGCTGGTGGTAAGCATACCACACAAAAGATGTGGTGACACCACCATATTGCATGCAGCCAACCAAACACCATGCCTGCATCCACACATTCTGGTTCTCGATGCATGCATGTCAACCAAACAAAATCTCCTGTTGGCCTGGCTGCTTGGAGCTGGGCAACCAAACACCCACCCTTGCATGCACTGAGCCTGGGCAAAGCAAGCCAGGCCAGGCTGGTGCGAGCCAGGTTGGGTTGGGAAGACAACCAAACAGCCCCTTAGGCGCTTTCACGCATTCCGGCCTCTAAGCGAGGTGAGGTGCTGGTGATGCAGCGGATGGAAATGCTCGACGGTCTAACTAAGCCTTCCACGGCGGAGAAGAACGTTTACGATAGTATCTTCGTTGACCAATTCAACCCTCGCATACTAAGGAAATGCGGCGGCTTTTCTCGGACCCGTAGTAAGAGCGCCCGAGGTGACACGCAAGCCGGTGCGTCTGATCGTCGATGCTGGCTACGTAGCATGGTTGCGAAGTAATAGAACATGATCTAATTCTGCTAGCAAGGGTGTAGCCGATGTATAACACATTCCCCCTACGATTATTTAGTATAGTTTTAGTATAATGATACTACTTTGCCGTGTAATATACTACTTCTATATCAATTTATAAGACATTTGGTTTTTTATACTAAATTTGACCACTCGTCTTATTAAAAAATTTAGTATAGTTTTAGCATAATGATACTACCCTACCGTGTAATATATCAATTTATAAGACGTTTAATTTTTTTATACTAAATTTGACCATTCAGTCTTATTAAAAATTTCGTGCTAAAAGAGAATGGAATGAAACGCGCAGGCGCAGGAGGAGCTGCGGAGCACTCCGCCCGCCGTGTGCATGATGCGTGCCCGGTGCCCCCCCGTCCCACTCCTCTCGTCTTTCCTTTTTGGGAGGCCCAGGCGCCGGCCCCGCCGACCCGGGCGACACGACGACACCAAAGTGCGCGGGCGCAATGATCCTGCTCGTCCTTTCGCCCTGGCCGCCGCGCAGGATCGCCCGCCTTCCGCGCGCCCGCCCGGCCGGTCGCCGCGCAATCATCTCGCGTCCCCAGCGCCTACGCGGGGCCGAGCACGTAGCCGCCGTACGTGGTGGCGCGCGGGCGGGACGGATGGATCACGCTCACGGACGCCGAATTGATGCGTTTCACGCGTTTCCGCCGATCCGATCCATCGGCCGTCGGACGATGGACGCGCGCCGGGGATGACAGCTGAGTTAACCCGTTCCGTGCCGCCGTTGACTGACGCTGGCCTGCCCTTTCCTCGGCCGTGAACCACGATGATGAGCTGGATGCCTGGCTGCTGCAGTCTTGCGCGTACGGTAGGGATCCACAATGTATCCCAATCAATTCGATCCGTGTCCATGAAAAACGTATTCAAATCAGTTTAAGAGGAGCTTTACTGTTTACTAGTACTACGTACACCACCGGAGCAGATCGTACGTATATTATTCTTACTCCATATACAGAGTGAGTGGATGGATGGATGGGATGTGTGGGGAGGCAAGCTAAACAGCCTAGCTAGCCTACATGCCTTTTAAAAAAGTGTTTTTACTCTGTATGTATATGCCATGCCATACATATTTTGGTAGTCAACCCCTACTACGGCTTTAAAATGAGCCTTCTTTTTACTTCTCTGTCACTATCCTTTTTCGCGCGAAACTAGGGATGGCTAATCAAACTCGAAAGGTGGAGATGCTTTAGTCGACAGAACGATGCAAAAAATAAAAAATAAAAAAAAATAAACAAGCCACCCACACATCATAGCCGTCGCATTTGTTTGAGCCATCGATGAATGCAGCTCCAGTAGTACACCCTAGATTCCAACCACCCACGTTCCTCCTATCTAACGCTTATGTATCAGTACTGGTAGTAATTTACTTACCCAATTCACTTTTGCCCATGCCTAATCCGTTTATGCGTATCTCGTGACTTCCTCTAATTAATATAGCTAGCTCGCTCCATGACCAGACAAAGAAGTAATAAAGGTGCACACGCACACACACATGCATGTGGAACGAATTCGAAGTGGCTCCAAAGAATTGTCACAGTTTTTCCTCCCCCTACAATTGTCCATACTCATCAGTCATCACGCTATACTGTACTACCAGCAATTGCATCCTGCGTGACACATCCTCTAAGGCCCATCCTGAATTTTCTACCGTCGGATTGTAATGAAACGAAACAGTAACACAGTAGTACGGTGTAACAGACACGTAGGGCCTCCTGCTGGTCACATTTCTCCCCTGCAACTGCCAGTCCCGCCCGCTTTGCTCGCGTCCTTGCCGCCTTTACGTGTCCGTGGTCCTTCTTTGTTCCTTCATTGCAACCAACACAACAGCCATCATCATACGTGCCTCTTTAGCATGCCTTGCAACTTGCATTGCATTGCCCCCCAAAGCCAAAAGAAATTTCAAGTGGATAGAGAGATTACATGCGTCTTTTGCATACAAAAGTAGTACCATGACGAACGACCTGAATCATAATAATTATCACGAAGCAGAGTATGCCACAAAGTAGTGCCCAGCAACTTAACAACCTTCACTTGACAGTTCACACAAAGACACGGTGGTAGTAGTTTATTCATGCTGAAAAGGAAAAAGCCATCGATTAGCTGCTGCAGCTCCCCTACTTTGCAGGGGCATGTGACCAATCGATCGAGAGGCCATGCCCGCAACCACAAGGTGGTGCCGGGATGGAAATGCACCGCGATCTGCGTCAGATCGATCAGCCTGCCTGCTGCCAGCTTTTTGAGCTCCATCTGTTGGTTACTTGGTGAATAATCTATGTACTCCTGTAGCTGTAATGTACATTATCGGTGTTGGATCCTGATCCTGTACCCGTCCATGCACAGAATCCAGGCTACTGCTATGTACAACGCCGCAAGATTTGTCTGCACGCACCATATATATTCGCGTTGGTGTCACTCACAGAAATACGTCCACGAATTTACTCGCTCGATCGCTGGACGCTGCTGCTCTTTAAGCCTGGAATCCGCGTGAGGTGGCGCAGGCAGGCAGGCATGCATGTGACCTGGGCCGTGCTCTGCACTCTGCAGCTGCGAGCTTCCTTCTACCAGCTTAGCTTGCTGCTCCGTCAGTTTCCCTCCCTATAAAATCCTAGAGAGCGCGAGTAGTTGCGGCGAGCAGCAGCCAGTGGAAGTGGAAGGCCTCGTGAGTGAGTGAGTGAGTGCGGGCGTTCCGCTGGGTCTTGTACTCCTGTCCTGTGCTGTGGCCATCACTCACAGCCGCGGGAGGCACAGCAAGTGGTGGTGGGAAAAGGAAGCTGAGGGCCGGCAGGCCGGCCACCGCGGTTGCCACGCCACGCCATGGACTGGTACGCGTGGCTGTCGCGGACGGGGCTGGCGCCGTCGCTGACGTACGAGTACGGGCGCCTCTTCAGCCGCAACGAGCTGGAGCCCGGCGACGCGCCGCACTTCGACCACGACCTGCTCAAGAGCATGGGCATCGCCGTCGCCAAGCACCGCCTCGAGATCCTCAAGCTCGCCAAGAAGCAGGCCGGGGGACGGCGCGGAGGCGGCGGAGGCTGGGGCGGGCGCTGCCTCGTCGGCGGCGTCGCGGCTCGCGCGCAGGGCCACCAGGTGCCTGTCCCGGTGCGTGCGCCGGCTGGTGGCGGGAGGCGGCGGCGGCGGCGGCGGGAGGAGCAGCGGGAGGGGCCGCGCGTCGTCGGTCACCGTCGTGCCCAGGCTCTGCAGCGGCGACGACGCCGTCCGCGTCGGCGCCGTGCAGCGGAAGAGCACCGGCGGCAGTAGCGCTACCAAGAAGATGGTGCTCATGATCACCGACGGCGTCGTCGCTGGAGGGGACGGCGGTGGCCTCGGCCTTAGGTGCGGCGGTGCCGGTGGCGCGAGGCTGTCCGCGTCGAGTCAGAAGGCCAGCCTGATGTTCCATGACTGCTACCACGACGACGACGAGGAGCAGGAAGGTGGAGAGGACGACGACGACGAGGAGGAGGAGGACGGCGAAGCCGGCGACGACGACATCAAGTGGGACTCCATGTTTCAGGACCTCAAGCCCACGTGAAGAAGATAAAGTTGTTGCCTCCTCTCCGACGATCTCCGGACTCCTCCGGCTGCTGGAGCCTGGAGTGAGTGAGTGAGTTTGATGTTGCTGCGTGAGTGTGAGTCAGTCAAAATCGTCATGGCTTTGCTGCTTGTGGACTAGCTTGTGGTGTGAGAGAATTTTAACAACTCTCCTCAGCTCGTGGTGTATTGGTATGTTCGTCCTTCTCCCTTTCTTTCCCTGAGAAGAGAACATACTAGTACTAGCAAGAATGTGTGTGTTTCGCAATGTTGAGCAAATAATGTGTAATTTCCTCCATCAGTTTTGCAGTGTTAATGTGTAATTTCGTCCATCAGTTTTGCAGTGTTAATTGAAGCTTGAGCAAGAATCAAAGGCCAGCGGCCCCTCGCCTTTGGCGGAGTAAACGAAATGTATGATGCATGACGATTTTCTCAAAAAAAAAAAAAAAAAAAAAAAAAGAAGAAGAAGATGCATGACGATATGACGAACTTCGCTTGCCAAGTCAGAAGCGACGACGTACATTCATAATCCTGTATGCCTGACCATTGCAATTGCACCATTGCAATTGCAAGACCGTTTTTTTACTTTTCAGACTAGGTTATTATACAAATCTACCCTACAAATACACCATCCTGCTCTTTTCTAGATGCACACAAAAATCATCCCATGCTGAGAAGCTCCTTTTTCATCCACACACAACATTATACCTATAAAACTAACACCATTAAAATGGACCGTCCAGATTCAACTCTAAACATTCTCTCTCTCCTTACTCACTCAAATCGTACAGTCCAGAACAAACCTTCTCCTTTTTCACTCTCCCGCGCGGCGCCGCGGAAAACGCACGTGATCTGCTGCACTCCGCGGCTCCCTGCTGCACGTCGTGGCTCCTGCTCGCCGCCTGCCGTGTTGCACGGCGCGCTGCCCTGCTGTGCCGCGGCTCCCTGCTTTACGCTGCTGCACAAGTCGGTGGCGGTAATTAACGTCGACTTCAACGTGATTGATAAACATGGAACAGATTGGGTACGACCCATCTCTTGCCCGAACCAGCGCACCCTGTCCTCTCTTCATCCCTGCGCAGGCACCGCCATACCGCCATCCACCCCGCCAGTTAGTTAATGATATTTTTTTATTGCTGTTGTGTTTTTAGATGGATGCGACCACTCCCAAGTACTCCAAAGCCCGTTATGATGAGATTGTGAAGGAAGTCTCATCCTACCTCAAGAAGGTTGGATACAACCCTGACAAGATTGCTTTCGTCCCAATCTCTGGTTTTGAGGGTGACAACATGATTGAGAGGTCCACCAACCTTGACTGGTACAAGGGCCCAACCCTGCTTGAGGCTCTTGACCAGATCACCGAGCCCAAGAGACCTTCGGACAAGCCCCCCAAGGTCTCTCCCTCCAAGATGTGTACAAGATTGGTGGTATTGGAACCGGTCCCTCGTTGGGCGTGTGGGAGACCGGTGTCATCAAGCTGGGTATGGTTGTGACCTTCGGTCCAACCGGCCCCGACCACCGAGGTGAAGTCTGTTGAGATGCACCATGAGGCTCTCTAGGAGGCCCTTCCTGGTGACAATGTTGGGTTCAACGTGAAGAACGTCGGTGTGAAGGATCTCAAGCGTGGTTATGTGGCTTCCAACTCCAAGGATGACCCCTCGCCAAGGAGGCTGCCAGCTTCACCTCCCGTGTCATCATCATGAACCACCCCGGGCAGGATCGGCAAACGCTATGCCCTTGTGCTGGACTCGCCACACCTCCCACATCGCAGTCAAGTTCGGCCGAGCTCATTACCAAGATCGACAGGAGGTCTAGCAAGGAGCTTGAGAAGGAGCCTAAGTTCTTGAAGAATGGTGATGCTGGTACGGTGAAGATGATTCCCACCAAGCCCATGGTGGTTGAGACCTTCTCCGAGTATCCTCCTCTCGGGTCGCTTTTTTGTTAAGTGATATGAGGCGCATCGTTGCTGTTGGAGTCATCAAGAGTGTGGAGAAGAAGGACCCAACCGTTGCCAAGGTGACCAAGGCTGCTGCTAAGAAGAAATGAGGCGACCTGTCGTTAATCCTGTGTCTGCTTTTGCCAAGAAGGGCATTGCTGTTATCGTGTGAACTGTTGAGCTCTGCTAGTGGCCTGCTCTTTTATCTGTTTATTAGGTACTATCTTGTTATTTCTCCTTTCGTAATACATCAATGCTCTTTGACCTATATTTTGCCTTTGGATGGGCGTAAATGGATTGTTCGAAGTATTAAAGTTAGCTTTATGTTGTTTGTTGCCTGTGTTCTTAGTTTTGTTTGCTCTGGAAGATTTGTATGGTCATTTACATTGTATTGTGAATCTTGTTTACTACTACCTCTGATCTAAATTATAAGTCTCTTTGATTTTTTTGGTTTATCCATGTTGCTATGTATCTAGACACATTATTATATCTAGATACATAGCAAAATGGATGTATAAAAAAATATTAAAGCGACTTATAATTTAGAACGGAGGGAGTATTGTTTTGCGGTGGTTTCAGTGGATGTGCTTGGTAGATAATGTGGAGAGTAATCTTTAATCTTTTGGATTTGTGGTTTTGCACTTACTCTAGATGCCATTCCGTCAGTTTCTGCTAAAGCTCGATTTGATGACAGAACACATAGGCCTTGTTCAGTTCGTAAATGTTAGAAAAAGTTGCAACTGTAGCATTTC
This sequence comes from Chrysopogon serrulatus, assembly GCA_015844335.1. Classification (NCBI taxonomy): domain Eukaryota; kingdom Viridiplantae; phylum Streptophyta; class Magnoliopsida; order Poales; family Poaceae; genus Chrysopogon; species Chrysopogon serrulatus. The sequence continues at coordinate 103,367 of JADLZL010003583.1, read as the reverse complement.
GTTTGTATTTGGCAAATATTGTCCAATCGTGGCCTGACTAGGCTCAAAAGATTCGTCTCGTGATTTACAACAAAACTATATAATTAGTTATTTTTTTCACTAACATTGAATGCTCCATATATGCGGGTAAAAATTGATGTGATGGAGAGAGAGTGGAAAAACTTGCAACTTGCAAGGGAAGTGAACAAGGCCATAGTTTGTCTAAACAGTCGTGTAGCCTGTTTAGACATCATTTAAATGCTACATGGTGTCACACCGTTTTCGCTTGTTCAGTTGTTTTGACCGCTTAAACAATCGTTTTGTCTGTTTAAAAATCCGTTTTATTTGAATAATGGCTAAATGACACGTGACCGATTGTTTACTGTTTAGTGTTTAGGATACTAGTACGAACAAATACACAGACAACATACGGAAACATAAACATGGATATCAAGAGGCATTTACCTGATCTAAATGCTGACAGCAAGTGGACTTCGGAGTGCCCGAATCATTGCATCAGAGGACGAAAAAAAAACTGCTCCAGAACTGTATACACACCATATAGAACTCAGTTTCAGAGGCCATGTCTAGGAGACAGAGCATGAAAAGTAACCTTCAGAAGCGTTAACTCTAAAGGCTGGCGGCATGTGGACTTCGAAGTGCACGATTTATCAGAGAAAAGGGGCGCACAATTCTCACATCAGCAACAGCAATTTCAAGGAGTTCGGCTCTGTAGATCAGGGTTTATTAAATTATAAACATCCAAACATATGCAGCTTTGTGCTCACATAATATGATCCCTATTGTTGAAGGGAAAAAAATCTGCTCGAAAGGTGGAGACAAATTTGTACGAGATAATAAACTAGGCATGCTCGTTCAAGATTCAGAAGCTGTTTGCTCCAGATTCACTTCCAGCCTTCTCGGAGGATCTAGCTGCAGGTAGGTATAGGGTTCGGTTGGTTCCTCCCTGCAAACCACAGGTCCATACGTGAAAAACTGCTGATGCTAATGAAAAGGATAATCATCAGGCTCACTGTAGACTTTCATTGTTGACTGAAATAAGCATGCAGAAGAATCTAGTGCGTTTCTGCATCATGGCCTAAGAACACCTAGTGTTACTACACTTTTTTTTTGGCCTAGCTTGTGGCAAACAAAATGCTCACCATAACTTTAAGTTTGGCACACGGGGCCACTTGCCACAATGCCATGGGCGTAGGGCATGTGGAACCTAGCTCGAAAGAAATTGCCGTGCCTAAGTTGTGAACTAAATGATTAACCAAGTCAAACAGTTATCCTAGGTGGATTAGCTTGGCTGCACGCAGCATGCTTTAATGAAGTCCTCAGCCTCAAGATGGTGTTTTCTGTACAACAATTTTCTGAACTACGCAACTCTTATTTTTATAGGAACAAATTTATGTTCGATATCAAATATGTCATGACATTAGAGGCTTTCACAACCTTTCCAAGTCATGGCATAGTACAAAATTATACTTCCTGTTCATTTCAGTGGCATTTAATAATTGCTTATAAGCTGTTCGAAGTAATAACCTTGGCTTTGCTTGAACTGGTTGCTCCCAGCCAGGTTGCCTCAGTGCACCAACTTGTCTAAGGGACTAACCAGGCTGTGAGATGCACATCATATTTTGGCTAATCATATGTCAGGTTTGACATATACCCTATGCATAAAAGAACATGCCCTATTCTTCCAAGCAACCTAACTTAACATAAAAGAACAAACTTCCCAAAAGATGCAACATCGGTACATCACATGTGGAAGCAGGCAACCCAAAAGGCCATTTTCTGAGAGAAAATAACTAGCTGATGGCACAGCTAGTCCAAAAACTATGCAGGCAGTCATGATTACATCAGTAGAGAGAGACCTCATATAGCCTCTACAAGAATGCTAAAATCCACATTATAAGCTAAGGCATGCAATTCAGTAAGTATGTTAGTTACTGAAAAAATATAATTGAGCAAAGCCATGCATAGTTATTAACAGATATCCTCCTCAATGATGCTGCCCGCTAAACAGTTTTCAAACCAACAAAACCTTATCTCTAGCAGAGATTAACATTTCATCAGCAATCTCTGAAGCCAAGTTACTACTAACTAGTCGATATCCTCCACAATAAATAAATAGCGAAGATATAAACAAGAGATAAAGTGCCCCCTGTACCATAACTTCACTCTAAGCTTTTCTATTTCTATTTATCATCAATCTAGTGCTTAAAGCATTAGAATTTAGAACCATCCAACAGCGTCTCAAATCTTAGTGCAGATCAGATGATATATGCCAAAAGTTAAGCACATAATAACAAGAAGGTACACCTACCCAGGTTTTGAGCGCATGCATTGCCAGAAGAGCTTGAATGGACCTGGAACTGTCTTGAATGGGTTCCCTTCAAAGCAAGCCTGCAAAAAATAATTGAGAAAAAAGTATGTTCAGCATATGTAATTATGTATAACAATAGAATTTCGAGTGTAACAACACAGCATTGACCTAATGTTGTTAAAATCATTTTGAAACAAATCCAATGGCTTCCGCTTTTATATGGCAAACATGGAGTAAGTGGCTATGTCTGACAGAGTGAATCCAAAATGGGGGTAGGACTGTGGATGCTGGCTGGTTCAGTGTTAGACCATAGCACAGCCACCATGTCATGACAGTGGACAACTCCAACTGATTGGTGGTGGTTTTCATGTTGTTCTCTACTGAAAACACTATACATATTTCATGATGTTATCAGTTCTTTCTAAGGGCTATAACAGACACAGGAAAGTGTCAGAATGGTTTCTTCAGCATTCCTAATTGTGTTCTTTGGCATATATATGTGGGCTTTATACTATCCTGGAAGCAGGCACATCAGTGAGTCAGGTAGTCTATTTGCTCATTCCAAACTTTGCTTTCCAGATTTATATTGGAGCTTCCAACAGTAGCCTGAAAGCACTAACAGCAGTGCAAAGTAGAACAGTCCTGAATTCCTTATTAAAGGTTGTCAATCATTATGCCACAAACAATAAGACATTTCAAGTGACCAAAGTCAAGTTATAAGCCTTGATGACTGAGAAGCATTGGGGGACGAAACAACACAATGCCAGGTGCCAGCCTAATCCCAATCTGAAGCGACTAACCAAAATCGATACACGGTGGCAATAAGCTACTGAAGATACATAACTAAAACTGGCCAAGAATCATCATTCACCCATTCAGAACTTCAGAAGGTTATGAGCCGTGACTGCCTCCATTCATCTGTTGAACAACACAATGGGGCGATTGCTAGAAGCAAAATGTGACAAGAGAGCGAGGAGCGGACCTGGACAACATCCTCGGCACGGTCGTTGCAGCGGTGCGCCTTGGGCTGCCGCGTGTCGCCCTCTGGCAGACCCCACGGGCTCTCCCGCCGCGGCACCGGCCTCTCCTCACTCATCCTGCCCCAATGCCTCTACCCGCCACCACTACCTCTTCTCTTGGCTTCTCCCCTCTTCCCTCCTGAATTCAAAGAACAGACAAATGAGTCAGATTTACCAGCACGACGCACACCCCCACAAATCGTCTGATCACGGCAACGCAGTAGAGAGTCGGACGGGCTCACAGAGCGACCTCGCCTCCTACCCATTCGCGCAGCGTGCGATCCCGAGAAGAGACGACGGCTGCTTTCGGTTCCCCTCTCGCACTGGTCGAGCGAGTCCAGGAAGAGGAAGTGGGAAGAAGACGAGACTAAATGGGCTGAATTCTTATCCAGCCCATATAGCCTAAAAATTGTTGGCCCGTTAGGAGTTCAGGCAACTTATTACCCGCATGGTCCTTTTGTAAGAGGTGGGGCCCAGCCGCAGTGAGAGAAGAGCGAGGGCAAAAAAGGAATCTTCGCTGGGCGATGGTGGGACTAAACCCTAATGGGCTGCAGCCTCGTATATAAACGCGCACCACTCATCCGTCGCCCCTCTGAAGTCTCGGCGGCGGCGGCGTGCTCGTGATCCCAACCCGAAGCGTGCCTCTGCTCCGGTCACTCGTTGCTCCACGCCACCATGGTAAGCGAGCCTCTTCTCGTCTGGTTAGGGCCCGCACGCGGATCTAGGTGCAAGCAGGGTAGCGGTGGATTTGATTGTCTTGTTTGGAGATGGGGTTGCTACGAGCGTAGATTTGGCTGTTGATTAGCGCAACCGTTGTTTCGGCTGATTGCCCGTGGTGGAAAGTGTTGTTTTGGGCTGGTGAATTACAAATTTGAGATATGTCCTTAGTTAAATTAGTTCGTACTCCTGTGTTGAAGATTGAATTGATGCTGGTCCGACAGTTTTGCTAATCTGATCATGATTTATTAGCGTTCTAAGCGAACCTGTTTTATCTGCCAAATGCAACATTTGAGATATGCTGTTAAAACCGTGGAAGCTTTGATATGAGTAACATCTACTATTACAATCTGAGTGAGAAATGCTGAATATGTGGGGCTTTGCATGGGTTGAATTGCTCACAAAGCTGGAAAACATATGTTTTGTCAGGATAATTGTTGGCAATATATATCATGAGTCTTGTTTGAGTCCTTGATGAAATGGTTGGCTTGATTAGTAGACCGCGACTGATTTAGCTGTGAATGCCATCTATCAATTTTCGTCCAATACAATTTTTAGTACCTTTTTCTTTGTGTGAATCCACTACAGGGTACGGCCTAGTGGCTACTGTTGGTTGGCTTGAAATGGTGGGCTTGATTAGTAGCTTACTGTATTGTGCTCAATTACTGTCCTTTTGACCCTCTTAGGCTCTTATGGTCACAACACCACTGTATCAACTCAGGCTCACTTGTCTACTCTAATAGTTTCTGGAGATTGTTATTAAGACGACAATAAGTTAAATGTCTATCTTATAGTAGCTTATGATTGCAGTCGAGGAGGAAGACCAGGGAGCCCAAGGAGGAGAATGTCACCCTTGGACCCACTGTCCGTGAAGGAGAGTATGTCTTTGGTGTTGCACACATCTTTGCATCCTTCAATGACACATTCATTGTAAGTACTGTATCCTCATCTTTGGATAGACCTTTTCATTCTCTTACCTAGTTTAACTGTGTGATGTTGTAATATGTGCAGCATATCACTGATTTGTCTGGGAGGGAAACTCTGGTTCGGATCACTGGTACCATCCTAAAACCTTGTTCCATGCATTGACCTAGATGGCAGTTATTTTAGTTTTAACAGTGATGTACTATACCTTAACCACGTAGGTGGGATGAAGGTCAAGGCTGATCGTGATGAGTCATCACCTTATGCTGCTATGCTTGCTGCTCAAGATGTTGCACAGCGTTGCAAGGTATGTGTAGTGAAGTCAAGAATTTCATTAGAGATTCTACTGCGATCAGTCATTGGTTCATCTGTGTATCCAAAGAAGATGTTTGCTTACTTCAATTGAAGCCTAGGATTATGTAGGGATGTTTTAGAGTTTCTGTATCCAGATAAGTAATTTGTGAGTCGGTCTTTTGTCTTTATAGGAGCTTGGTATTACTGCACTGCACATTAAGCTTCGTGCCACTGGAGGCAACAAGACCAAGACCCCTGGACCTGGTGCTCAGTCTGCTCTCAGGGCTCTTGCTCGTTCTGGGATGAAAATTGGACGGATTGGTAAGAACTCAGAATCTTTCACGGGCCAAACTGTACTGGTTATCTTCACTTCACTGAGGTTGCATCAATTTTCAGCGTTTCTGTAGACTAATGCAAGATTTGTGTTACGCGCAGAGGATGTTACCCCGGTTCCCACTGACAGCACTCGCAGAAAGGGTGGTAGGAGGGGAAGGAGGCTGTAGGCGTCTCTTGTGCATGCTATTTGCTGCCCCTTGGTTCTGGCCGTCAAGAAGCTAGTCCTCTCTGGGGGTAGTTTTGCTGTTTCTATGCTTGTCAAGAGGAGCTTTAATTTTGCTCTATGTTGATGACCATTTACCATTAGTCTCGAATCTATGATGCATGGATAATGTTTTTTGTGTTGAGGATATGACTTTGGCATATTTATATGCTAGATATAGAATTGCTCGGTTTTGTTTGCTGTCTTGCTGACATCAGAACATTTATTCTGAATGTTAGTTTCAGCATCAGGTTGTGATCGTGTGTTATTATTGTGTCGTGGATTAATTTCTGAAGATGTGAGCGTTGCCTGTGCATATTGAGCAGCATCTCAAGAACGATTGTGGCAAAGGGAGAAAAGGCTCTACAACCAAAAGCCATCGTGCGTGTATTTATTATTTGACAAATATTTGAACAAATGCAAGCAAATGCGAAAACAAATGATGCCTCTTCACAGTTCGACAAGTCATCACACTGGCAAAAGAAAAGAAGACGCCGGTCTCATACATCTCAGGCAGCAAGCATGGCGTAACCGATGAAGGCGCTGAGCGAGCCGACGAAGCCCGTGACGATGGGTGCAGCCGTGGAAGGCGGAGCTGGCGTGGTGGAGCTGCTGGCGCCGGAGCCAAAGCTGGTGGGGAGGCCGCGGGAGCTGGCACGGGAGGAGCGTCTGGGGGTGGCGACGACGGGCTCATCGCAGGCGCAGGCGCAGGTGCACCGGCAGTAGGCGAGGACGACGGGGTCGTCGGCCGCGGTGGGGGAGACGGCGGCGGCATGGTCGGTGGCGGTTCTGGCGCTGCTGGTGGGGTGCGGTCGGCGAGGACGGCGATGATGAGCTTCGCGTTGGCGCGGCAGCTGGCCTCGTTGCCACTGACCAAGAAGAAAGGTCCCGATCGGTCGGACGTGAAGACGGTGTGCTGCCTCGTTGCCGCAGGCGTTGTAGGCGGCGGCGTCCACCAGGAACACCGAGTCCGTCTCCTCTCCTTGGGCTTGGGGGTACACGAACACTGCACATCACACAGCTGGCAAAGGACACGTCAGTCGTCACCACCAGCAGCAGGTGACGCCGCGCGCGCGGCTATGCATGGCAGCTAGTACGTAGTAGGACTTAGGCAGCCGCTGGTCGCCGTCGCCGATCTGGAAGTGGAGGCGCCCCTCCCAGGTGTTGTCGGACTCGGAGTCGGCGCCCGGCACGCTCCACACCCTTTGCCGCCGCTGACCCTGCATGGACGACGAGCGCCAGCAGCCCAGCACCCAGCAGCGGAGCGACCGCGCTCATGGTCGCGGCCGTGTCTGGAAACAGGAACAGTAGAACACAGCACGGTGCAGCTCGGTCGGAGGTCGTATCGACGCCGCGGACGGGCTTTACACGGTGTCGTCGGTCAGGTTCGTTGCTTTCAATTCACCCCCCGTAAACCGCCTGGCCATATTAATAGCACAATCCCCCGAAATCGAACAGAAAAGCCGTTAGGCTATCCGCAGCGGAACACTGGAAACGATCCTCTAAGGTTGTTTTTACCGGACGAAGCCCCGCAGTGGCATACGTTAGCGCGTCATCGCGTCCGGGATCGTCGTCGCCGTCCGCCAAGCTTACCGGGGTACTCGGCCGCCGGTAAAGGACGAACGGGTCCCACCGCGCCCGGCATCAGCGTTCTCCCCTCGCCCGATGCTTGCCACCCCCCAGCGCGCTCCACCGTCCAGCGCTCGAGGCCGCCGTCGTGGGGGCGCTGCCACCGTGTCGCGCCGCGAGGCCGCCGCGCGCTGCGCGCCGCCGCATCCGCTCGAGGAGGGAGGGAGGCGCTCACCAGCCACTCCGCCTCGCCATTCCCGCTCCTGGTCGATGCGGCCTTGAGCTCGCCGCCGGGCGCTCGCCATGGTCGGACGCTGGGCTCCGCCGAGGAAGCCACCTCCCGCGAGGGAAGCCGCCTCCGCGTGAGGCGGCGCCTCCGCGTGAGGGAGGAAGCGCGACATGTTCGGATGCGCCGAGGGCGAGCGGAGTTCCGCCCGGCGCGGCGCGAAGCTCCGCTACCGTGATGCGGCCTTGGTCGCCGAGGAGCAGAGGAGTAGCAGGGGGCGCCATGGCTAGGCGGAGGTGGCCGGGAGCAAGGGACAGAGAGATTGGGGAGGGAGAGGAGGAAGGCGTCGGGTGAGGGGAAGAAAAGAAAAAAAGAACCTGACATATGGGCCCCACGTGGTATAGAGTAGAGGTATAGAGAATGGATGAGTGCGGGAGAAAGTGGTATAAAGACGAGAATCTCGATGACCAGAATAAAATATTTCTATTAAAGGATGTATATAGAGGACGAAGAGTGCGGATAGCCTACAGGATCGAAAAGAAAGAAAGAAAGCTGTATCGTGTCGTTCATTCATTCATGCGTGTACGTACACACATAGTACGACAGGGCATCAGGGCACGTGCCGCGGAAAGGCCAGGGCATTAGAGCCCCCCCCCCCGTTTTTGGGCACAAGTGTAAGCAGGACGGGATCATAGAAAAAGGCCGAGTAGTGGCATCCATCCTGTTAGGTAGCCAAGGAGGTGAGAGTGGGATATGCTCATATGCAGGAAGAAATGGCTGGAACCAAGCTGTTTAAGCTGATTGTGGCAAAATAATGGGTGAACCAGTCAAAATTGGGATACTACAACAAAAATTAGGATCGACTAGCCAGATAAAAATCCCCTGCACTTAGGAAAACATGCTTTCCTAGCAGTAAGCTGATTGGTGGATAACCTTCAATGCTGTCAACCGTAATCTGAAAGAATGTATAGATAAGATATAGGCACAAAGGAACACCCTTTCTAAAAAGGAAGGAAGAAGAAGAAGCTTACGGTGTTGACTGCTTACCATGCCATTTCCACTTTGGAACTGGCTCTTCAATCTGGAAAGAGACCTTGACTGAAGATATACTCTCAATGCCTCCACGTGATTGCTGTTGCCTGTTTCATCAGAGTACGTGCATAAATTAATTATTCAGGCTGTCCACAGGACTGCACAGTATCAAAACTGAAATAGCTAGTTTCTGCATGGGTAGTTCACAATTGTACTCTGAATTCAGCAAGATTTACCTGAGGCATGAGAAAGATCTGGTGAAAGAATTGGGGTGGACCTTGCAATGCATGTGACAAATGACATGTCATGTACATTGTGCGACTCCTCGCCAAGTACTACTACCTGCAAACATTTTGATAAACTCTAAATGTTGCCCATGTATGTAATACCTAAATGGCAGGCTGAAAATGTAGCCCGTTGATTTGTCCATCAAATAGCTTGTCAAACATGCAAGCTAAGCCAAGCTAAAGAAAGGTTTTTTTTTTTTTTGGTCCATCAAATGGATGTCACATCTCGCTTGAAGAATTTTTTGCGGTTTATTGTGCTTTAACTGTAAGAAAGAATTGATTTCTGAAAAATTTAAATTCACGCGTTCCATAAAAGGGCTCTAAAAGGAGGGTTTGCATCCATGCTGAGGACAAAAAACAAAAAAACCCAACCAAATTCAGGAATTTACGCCCGTATCAATGTATCATACACTGGACATTTGGTGATGTACTAGTACAGATATATACACAATTGAAACTTTGATGAAACACAACCGCGCAGTCCTTCCCCTCCATCACGCACATTCACGTCCATTTCTGACTCGTACGAGTTTCTCAGTTCTGGTCGTCTCTACAAGGAGAAAATTGGAAATTTTGCCAATCTACAGGCGTCTCCAGGACGAAGGCGCTAGCTGCTCGGTGCTCGACGCGCTCCAAGTAGAACCGGCTCGGCATCCACACGTGCCTGCGCCACCGCGCGTACTCGCTGTACGCCCACCGGTGCGCCTTGGGCGGCGCCACCGCCACGGTCTCGGCGCACTCCCCGCCGCCGCCGCCGCCGCCGCCGCGCTGCGCGCGCATCCAGGACCGGCCCGGCGCGCCGCCCTGGTGCAGCGCGCAGCGCAGGCCCGGCGGGAGCCTCGCGCAGCAGCACGCGATGACCTTCTTCGGGCTGCACCACTCGTCCACTGCCGGCGCCGTGCTCCGCTTCAGCGTGCGCGTGGCGACGCGCTTCGCCAGCGCACGCCGCATCCATGCCTTCGCCGCGCGCTCCGCGACCTCCGTGCCCGCCGTGGCGCTGGCGCCGCCGTTATTTCTCCTTCTGTCTGCTCTGGCGGCACCGGCACCACCGCCGCAGTCGCTGATTGTTGGGAGGCGCTTCAGCTCCCGCGGCGGCTTCTTGACGGCATTGCTTGACTGGACCGTCGTCGTCGTCGCCGTCTGCTGCGCCGCCGGCGGCTCCCCCGTCACCGCCTTCTTCGAGCAGACGTGCGGTGGCCGTGACATGGAATGATTACTCGCCATCCGGAGCGCTAGCTCGATCGGCCGGCTTATATATTATAGTAACCCCGCGCACGAGCATGGCAGCACGCGGCGAGCAACGCCCGCAACGACGGCCACTCGCGGGACACGCCGGTTTGTTTTGCTGCGCGGCGAGCGGTTGGCGCCACTGCTCCCTACGCTGCATTTTTGTTCAGCAGGCGATGGTTGCGGCCGGTTTTGTGAGCGCCACCACGCGGCGCCGCGCCTAAAGGGAGACGGTCTGGTACCCTGCTACCTGGCGTGGCTTGGCTTTTGCTCCCGACACCACCGGTGACCTGCTAACAATCACAACTTGAGGAACAGCTAGCACTAGCAGAACTGCATGGATGCAGCTCTCGGTGCAGAATTAGCATGCCCCCGTGCGAAGGTTAGTTAGTTCAAGGTCTTAGGGAGGAAGGTACATTACCCTGCTCGTCCGAGCTAATCATGGTGTCCTTACTATGCTAATCTAGAGCAGAGTCGATGAGCCGTTGCCACTTTATACGCGACGTATTGTAGGGCATACGTATTAGTTGGGGCTAAAATTAGCCTAAATTAGCTGTGATTGGATAGAGTGGACGCGTTTTCTCATGGATGGTATTATAAGCCGCTAGTGAGTTGAAACGACTGATTTTTCTAGAGAAAAACAATATTGTCGCGGCTGGCAAAGGCATGCACAGCAGACGAGTTTTTTCCGACAGAATTCCTGTATATGCTCTAAAAAGACGTAAATCGGTGTTTGAAGGCGTACAATTGTTTTCGCTCGGTTCGGCGCAAGGCCGCACCGATCGCCGGAAACTGGGGCTCAACTTCACCCGACTGACGGCTGACACTGACGAGAAATCGTCACGCAAGTGGTGTCGAAGCGAGGTGCAATGCAAAGACGGGATGCGCTTCGTTGGTCCGTTGTCCAGGCTGCTCTTCCTCCTGGTCGCCGGCGCTGTAGCAACCGATCAGATCTTCTCATCTTCATCAAAAATACTTCAGGCGGAAAAAATACCGCGCTTCAGGTTTAGCTAAAGAGCGCCGCGGGGCCGCGCTAGCTGGATCTCACCGGCGCCATCTCCATTGAATCCCACACTCTCTCCGCGTTTCCTCCCAAAACCCAATGAATCCACCGCTTCGTCGATAAGAGGGCAATGTGGGTCGATGTTGGCGGCAATAACCTAGTGGTTAGTACCCATATATCTTGCCCAGATATAGCGCCCTCTAGTAGTTTAGTTGAAAAGACTCTGCCTTTAACTGCGCATATGGACCGATGGCTGGATTGGTAGTCTTGCTTGCGCTTCGGTTTCCTTTTGTTCAGCACTGATATGCTCTGGAAGCGAGCTTAACTGGGTGATCGTCAGGTGTACCATTTTGGGCGGAGTTCGCGTGAGCCGAGGTACCGCGTCGAGTTCCACCCTATTGATTTGCCGTTCCATCCATCCGTAGGATTTCTAATGGGTTTGTTTGTCCTTCTGATCCTTGTTTGTAACAAAGCAAGATTTTTTTTCTTGTGCTTAATTTCATTGCTGATTATGTACGTAATTCAAACTAATTAAAGTTTACCGGCAATTTTTGAACACCCATATATACCAATATAAATCATTCTTGACTTCACTACAACATTGGCCACGAATAACAAGCGACTATAGAGCAGGCAATGCAAACCCACCATGTTTATGCTAAGTCATGTGAATATTCATGCTTTCAGGGAAAAAAAAGCGTATTTGAATTTTAGATTTTTCTCTGGAGATTACTGCTTGGCATAATTCAAAACCTAATCCCTTTTATCCTAATTAGAAATGATTATGGTGTATTCAACAGGAGAATGGTCAGGGATTGGTACCAATGACTAGTCATGAGGGGAAACATTATAGGCGCTTTCTACCGGCAGAAGAAACCAAAACCATGAGGTCAATGCTCCGACAAAATGCGACTAATTTTATAATAGAAAGTGAAAGGAAAATTAAGCCAAAGGAGCCAGATGAGTTACTTGAGATTCTCAAGGACCAGTTTTTCTACAAGGTGAGCATGCAGTTCTTCCTTATGGATTAGCATGCAGTGTATTTTCAGTCGTGTATATGTGTGCCTGGCCGGTAGGCAATGCCTAAAAAAACTGATTTTTTTTTTTTTTTTAAATTTGGCACAGCATGAAGGTTGGTGGTCGTATGAATTCTGTTATCATGGGAAAATCAGACAGGTCCATTTAGAAGATGATAAGGTAAGAGTTATTTTTCTCAACAATCTTGTCTTTTTGCCCAGGCCTGTAATCATAACATTTTTTATGTTATTCTGTCCATCATCTCAAAAAAACTCTCGGGATGTCCCAGTGCAAGAATTGCTAGCTTCAAATGGAGAAGCAAGTTCTGTACTTTAGTTACAATGTGAAGAAAATAATATAGCTTGCCTTTACTTTGAATAATAGTGACTGTAGCTTCAGTTTTATTGATATTGCCACATATGCAGTCAAAAGTTGCTAGAGCTACAGCATGGCTGTGTGAACTGTGTTTATTGTGTTGAAGGTTATTCAAGAATTTGTTCTAGGAGAATTTGATGATAACACGACTGCTGCATACCATGAAAATAGCACCTCTGAGTTAGCTGACGATGATCATCGCATGAAAGATATATTTAAGAGGTGTTGTACTAAACTCTTCTGAAAGTGGGAAGAGAAAAAACTTAATATGTTCCTCAGTCTTGATGAATATATCTTCTGACTGTTCTCACTTTGTTCCAGGTATCATGTTCACTTGTATACAAATGGAACTGTATGTGATCTCACAGAAATTCCCCGGGAGACAGAGGTGAGAAAGAAAGAATAGAAGACCATATAAATCTATGAAGTAAAGCACATACCTGCCATGTCAGTGCATTTGACAGTGCACACCCTGTCTTTGTCTTACAGGTTAGATTTGTCTGCTCGGAGACTACTGTACTGATTAGTTCAGTCAATGAGATCTCTTCCTGCAAATATATTGTAATTCGATGCTTTGCAAAAACCTGTAAGTGCTAGCATTCTCCTAGTAATCTCTATCTTTGCTGTACCTAAGCTCATTAGTCTGTTCTGCTTGCTGGTTGTTCCAGCAAGAAAAACGAACCCTCTCCATCTACTGCAATGAGTTTGCCTGCTAAAGCAGAATCCAGGGAAGAGGGTGACTCACTTCAAAAGAAGCGCAAATTTCCATCATTCCCAATCAGGATGAGCTACATGCTTTTCCAGCTTATGCTACTTGATGTCCTCCAATAATTATGTCTGATGAAGAAAAGGCACTATTTTGGAGGTGCAGTGGCAACTGAACAACACTATGTACCCATGAATCCTACAGCAGATGCTCCTTGTAAAGCAGGTTGACAATCATTCTCCAACGCTAAGGAACTTTGGAAGACTAACGCTCCACCTAAGGTTAAGCATTTCTTCTGGATTGCGCTTCATGAGAGATGCTGGATGGCAGCGAGGAGACACCGGCATGGATTACAGGACTCCCCAACTTGCATTCTGTGCGGTCTGCTCCCTGAGGAAATCGGGCACGTCCTTCTAACCTGCGTTTACAGTAGGGACTAGGGAGCTTTGGGAGAGGGTGCTGGACGCCATTGGACTGCACGCCCTGCGACCATCGGTGGACGCACAATTCTGGGACTGGTGGATTTCTTCCAGGAAGCGGGTGCCGAGGCCCGCACGCCGGGGCTTCGACTCGCTTGTCCTGCTGCTCGGTTGGAACTTGTGGAAGGAGAGGAACGCCAGAACTTTCAGGAATGAGCTCCGGTCGCCGGCTTCACTACTCGTTGCAGTGGTTCAAGAGGCAAACCTATGGTTAGCGGCGGGGTTCAGACGTATCCAGGAGGTTCTGCCTTTAGCGCTAGCCAGCTCGTCGCAAACAATTCATGTAAATTAAGCTACCGTGAGCCTTTCTGTCTTCTTCGACACTGGTAATCCTTGGATTACGAGTGAAGGAGATGACTAATGTAACTTCTACTTCTGCTTAATGAAACATGTGTCATAAGGACACGTTCTCGAAAAAAGAAGGTAGAGGGTTTCTCAGTATTAGTACTGGAAACAAGTTTGAGACAGCGATATTTGTTTAAAATGTCTATGACAAGAATGGTGCAGTAACTTGAAGTGTAGATGTGGCAGCAACTTTTTCTCAAAGTACTATTTGCTCTGGTGTGACGAACACTCTGCTGGAGGTTGAAAAGAAAAAGCACTAGAATTTTAGTACCAATCAAGGCAACTCAGGGGTCCAGATGAGAATTGTTTAATTGTAGGATGACTTGAATTTTTATCATGTTTGGCAAACAAATCTCAGGAAGCGTGTTCTAGAGTGCTCAGAAAACAAAGGCACCTGTTCTTTTATTGCAGATCAAGAAACTCAGAGGCCCAAAGAAAATCATCTGATGTTAGGATGTCTTCGCTCTTGATAATCTTCCATTTTTCTTTGTCGGCTTTACAGTGTCATACAAAGCCGAGAACCACGCACTTCAGTGCTTGGGGAATACATTCACGAACACCTCCTGGAAAGTGATATCTGGAAAGATTCCTTAAATACAAGTTTTTACAATCTATTTACTTACTTTGTCCTAAAATACTTGTCATTGTAGTATCCAAAATTTGTTCAACAAATCTTGCCATTGTAGACTTTAGATAGACAGCTAGTGAGGTCCATGTATATCAAATCAAAGGCGCATCTTTTATCTATTTGCCTTAATTATATTCCTATGGACAATTACTGAGCCAATCTACGACATGTCTATGGGCCTGTTTGGAATATGGAAAAAAAATTTCTGTTCCTACATAATTGAACTAATTCATGTAAAATTCCTATGTAATCCGTGTGAATTCCTGCATTTCAAATAGACTCAAGTCTGTTTGGAACATAAGAATTTCACAGGAATCACGTAGAAATTTTACTAGAATCGATTCAATTTCACATGAAAAAAGGAGGAACTGAGAAAAATTTCCACATTCCAAATAGGCCATAAATAGAGACGCCGTGATCATTTGAATTCTATGCTAATACTTGCTAATATTTATGAAATTTTATTGAACGGCAACTTTTGTTGGAGGGAGTAAATGAAGATTATGTATCTACAAATATAATAGAAAATCTTTCTTATAAAATTCCAGATGAATCTACACGTACAATTTCCACATCACAACTTGATATTGCCAGTGATCTTATCACATGCTTTGTACTTGTAGTCAAACAAGACACAGCTAATTGCTATTTTCTGTGCAAAGAACTTCGAGCTGTATCGGGTCAAAGTAAGATACTATTCAATTCAATGGACTTGAAGGTTTCAAAGCAATCTAAATACTCACTTTTGTTAACCGTACTCCAGGGAAAAAATGTTCAAGTAAAAAACTAAAACAACATTGGAAACCAAAATAAATTGAATTCAATTGGGATCCAATTCATTCATTTCTTAAAAGTTGACACACAAAAACAATACAAATTCAGGAGAAGATATTTTTGCTCACTGACATGTGGGGCAGATGGTAGTAGGTGGCACCACTAGCCAGCAAACTGGGTCCCGCTCCGACTTCAGGTTGCTGGCGAATCAGATCGAAGAGCTGTATCCGCGCGTAGCCGCGTACCCATGTGGCCCGACGCGTGGGCCCAAGACAGACAATTTTTACCAATTGCTACAATACCCTCTCACTGTCACATGGCCCCGCTTCTGCTTGGACCCACACGTCATAAGCATCAACAGAGAACACGCGAGTCACATGGTTGGTATGTGCTTTGGAATTAACGTGAATTGACTGTGCTTTTTTGGTTAAGAGTACTCTTCATCCGAGAATCAGAGAAGGAAGAACACGGGAAGGAGTGGCAGAAGTAAACCACAAAGAAATATGCAACAGAGATAAAGCTCAGATCTCTGGTCACAGTTCAACGCCCCAATCCTTCCTCCCTCCCAGTCCACCCCACCTTGGTGCTTCCCAACTCCCAAACCCTTCTTGGTGCTCACCAAGATTCATCTCTCCCACCGTTGTACCCCACCCTTCTTGGTGCTCACCAAGATTCATCTCTCCCACCGTTGTACCCCCAATCTTCTCCGCAGGGAATATATTTTGTTTTGGTTTTCAAACCCCTGCTAGATAGGCACTCTTTCCTCAAGCAATTTTGTGTTCTTAGTTGTAGATTGGGCGCGAATTTCCTTCCATTCGCGGGTGATTTAGGCATTAGGATTCTATCTTCGGCCCAATTTGTTCTTGTACCCGGTCTTGCCAAGAATTGTCCATCTTCTTCTTGGCTTTCTGATCCATCTTTGATGCGCCAAGAGGCGAGATGAACACGAATTACTCGGCGCTCCCATTGACCTCCCCCTCCATCGAGCTCCAAGGCAAATCTAGCGCCGACACCAATGGCGTCGTCAACGGCCACGCTAAGATCCACAAGCAAGATTCGTTCTTGGGCGAGTTGGAGGACGGCGGCGGCGGCGGCGGGGGCCGCTGGGCACGACGAGCTGCCGCTCATCGGCGACGGCCCCGCCGGACCGCCAGAGGGGTCCGGCGTGCCCGCCGCCGTGTTCAACCTCGCGACCTCCATCATCGGGGCCGGCATTATGGCGCTCCCGGCCACCATGAAGGTGCTCGGAGTCGCCGCTGGGCTCGTCTCCATCCTGGTCATGGGGGTCCTGTCCGAGATCACCGTTGAGCTGCTCGTGAGGTTCTCAGCCTACTGCCGTGCGCTGTCGTATGGCGAGATCGTGCACAGGGCGATGGGCCGGCCGGCGAGCATCGTGGCGCAGATGTGCGTCATCATCAACAACGCAGGAGTCCTGGTGGTGTATCTGATTATCATCGGAGACGTCATGTCAGGGTCACTGAAGCACATTGGTGTCATGGATCAGTTGATTGGCCATGGCGAGTGGGATAACCGGAAGCTGCTGATCTTGGTGGTTCTTGTAATCTTCCTTGCGCCATTGTGTGCACTTGAGAAGATTGACTCACTGAGCTTGTCGTCTGCAGCATCAGTTGCCCTTGCTGTTGTGTTTGTGGTTGTGTCCTGCATCATTGCTTTGATCAAGATCGCTGAGGGCAAGATCAGTATGCCAAGGATGGGGCCAGATTTCAGCTCGAGAGCAGCAATGCTAGACCTGCTTGTTGTGATACCCATCATGACTAATGCCTACATCTGTCATTTCAATGTCCAGCCAATCTACAACGAACTCAAGGAGAAGACTCCCCAGAACATGTACAAGGTTGGGAGGATTAGCACTGTGCTATGTGTAGTTGTGTATGCCTTGACTGCGCTCTCAGGGTATCTCCTGTTCGGTGATGACACCGAGTCCGATGTGCTCACCAACTTCGACAAGGATCTTGGGATCAGATTCAGCTCTTTGCTCAACTACATTGTCAGGATTGGGTATGTCATCCACCTGGTCCTCGTTTTCCCAGTTGTCCACTTCTCGCTCAGGCAGACAGTGGACGCATTGATCTTTGGGGAGCTGGCGACCCCTAGCAGGAAGAAAACACTCACATTGACAGTGGTGCTTCTAGCGCTCATCTACCTTGGCTCGACAATGATACCCAACATCTGGATGGCCTTCAAGTTCACTGGAGCTACGACAGGGTTGGCATTGGGCTTCATGTTCCCGGCTCTGGTGGCACTGAGGCTGGACAAGGAAGGGAGTCGTCTTGGACATGGGGAGAGGCTACTGTCACTTGGGTTGCTGGGGCTATCAATAGTCGTTAGTGTCATCGGAGTGATTGGAAATGTATACACCTTGAAGAGTAAGTCTGAATGATCTCTCGAAGATGGACAAGTTTGGTAACTAGGATTAAAGGAAGCTTTACACCATGACGACACATGGTGTGTTGCAACGACAGGCATACAGATCGTGTAAACATGGCGATTATACACTAGGTCAAAAATGATATTACATTCGAGAGAGCCTCAGGATCCTATATGCATTTTTACATAACAGGACTAGACTGGACCATCCTCGAGGGAATTCTTTTTGTACTTCGGACCAGATTCTTTGATGTATCAATTTGATTGTGTTCTTACATGAGGGCTCTAGAGCCACTATTTGATCAGCAACAAAAAGAGATCGGTTCTGATGTACTGGGAGAAGATTTCTTCCCCAAGTCATTAAGTTAGGCTGTTTGGGGCATACAATTCTTAACACAAATTTTTTATATGAAATATGCATCCAATGCACATGATTTGTCTGCCGTGTTATGAAATTCAAGAAGTTTGCAACATTACATTTTTATTTTCTGGATGCTGATTCATATTTATGCACAATTGATTTGATTGCAGCTGATTATCAGCCTGAAGCTTCTGAAAATTGTTCAGCATTTTTCATGACTGAACGTATATTCTCATTTAACACCCTTAGAAACGTGCATCGAAGTTGCAAACACTCTACCCAGCACTTCTCAAAATTATCAAAAACTGGAATGTGTGAGGTTATGTAGAAGGTCCACGCAAAAGTCAGGTTCGAGTCAATTAGATTTGTGAGTTAAAGTAGGAAAAATTCAGGCGCAACAAAGCTACACTGTTCACACCATCTCAAAATCTCAAACAAGATCTGAGTTTGCTCTTGCCTTTTTTTATTGTTGCGCAAAATAACTGCTCTTACCAGTGACTGTTTTCAGAGATTCTTGGGGGAGAAATCTACGTAGTGTTTCTAATATATTTGCAAACTTTGGTACATTTTGCTCTTGCCTTTTTATATTGTTGCGCAAAATAACTGCTCTTACCAGTGATTGTTTTCAGAGATTCTTGGGGGAGAAATCTACGTAGTGTTTCTAATATATTTGCAAACTTTGGTACATTTTGGATATTGGTATCCTCCACAACATAAGACCAACACAGGCTACGCTTGCTGAATATGTAGACATGATTTTGCTCAAACAGCAATGGCAAGCCTTCACGTTTCTTGCAACACGGTGTTTGATACATCAGTTTGTTACAAAAGGATGACACAAACGTAAACTACAAAATTGTTACATCATGAGATGGAGCTGTTTTGGTAGCTATCTCAATGTTTAAGAAGTGGACTCCTTGCTTCGTAACTGCTATAGCAAAATTGTAAGCATAGAGTATATATATATAGCCCTGGCTGCTGCTCAACAATGCTTCAATATCTGTGCAGACAGCTTGGACTGCCATTTTATGGCAGTCTCCAAATCCGTTTTATGGCCGTCTCCAAAACTCAATTATACCCACTTGCTCAATCCAATGGCCAATTCCTGCAGGTATTAGACACCATGTATGCCCTGGTATGTGGAGCTCCAGCCTATTTGGGGACAAAAGAAAATAGATTATGAAGCTGCAGAAGAATATATAAAGAAGCTCAATGAGACGACCAAAATGTCAATGTTAAGTTGAGCTCTGAAAATATTCTACCTCCAAAAAAAATGCAGCATTACAATTTACAAGTGTTGTGAGAAAAAAGGAAGGTCAAATTTTAACCAGACAGTAAATGAAGCGAACTTGTTTCACAAAACAAATGACAAGGAATCACCTGCTACTAAAATTGCGAGTTACTGAGGAATGTAACCATGCATCGTGCACCCTGAAAGATCTTATCAATCTTCTGCCAAACTAAGCTCTGGACCTCAAGAAGCTTCTTCACCTTACTCCGAAGCATTGAGTGCCGTCGTATTGTTTCACCATGTATCTGATTCCCAGAAAGATAGACTTCTAAGTACAAACTTGATTGGTTAAGATGTTATGCATTTATCACATGCCTTTGAACATAATTTTAAACCAGTCAAAACAATGCACAGATTATATACCTTCAAAAACAATTTCAGAACAGCCTGGACAAACTCGAAGTTATTCCTGACCGAAAGTTCATGAATGAAATAATCCAACAGTGATGAAATGGACTGAAGCTCAGGTCTTTGCTCCAGGATTTCAGACTCTCCATCATCTATTATTTGTAGCATACGCAGTTCCATATCTAAAGATGATGGTGACAGGCCTTTTAGGTAGTCAGTAAAAGCCGAATCTGCAAAACAGATCATAGGTCAGTGCTTAAAATCACAAGCATCAGCCTCTAAAGGCAACATAGTGAGAATGTATCTCCAGATATTTATCCTTCTTTCTGGTTGCATATGATGGTTAGAGTCATCAGATATACGGGATTAAACAATAATTACAGTATGGCAGCAACTTTTTATAGGATTAACAAGCTAAGCCTTACAAGCATTAAAGGAAAATTTACTTGAGTAAAGATGGATTGAACAATAATGACAGTATGGCAGCAACCTTTTATAGGATTAACAAGCTAAGCCTTACAAGTGCTATCAAGGAAAATTTACTTGAATAAAGATAATAGTAAATACTCACAGTTCTTTGTTTCACCACAAGATTGCAACAGCTGACTGAAATGAGAGGAGAGCCCAGACATCTTATGATTTGTATTCTTAGTGGTACTGATGTCTGTTTCTTTTGTGCTGGCAGGGGGCTCAAACAATATCTCCCCAGAAAGGGATGGAACTGAAGGCAAGAAGAAAGGTGCCTTCTCAGGTTTCTTAGGTGGCTCAATTGGTTTATTGCGAACCTAAAGACATGATACAAAGATTAGGACTTTAATTTAGTTTTTCAACACAAAAAGCTCTTTTATAAGGTATAAGCAAGCAATATAGGCCACATATAACTTTGCCATGTTGAAACCTGAAAGCTAGAACCAAGACAAGCATATTACCTTTATAATGTCAAGATTAGTCAAACTTTGCCATTGACTCTTCGGAAGTAAGGAGAGGGTGACTAGATTGGGTATTTGATGATCCATCATGACAAAAGGTTTACTACTGGACTTGTATGACTCTCCTGAATTCTGAACTTGTTCTTCCTCAGATCTCTCTGTTGATGAAACAGCCAGCAAACACACATTCCGTACATGTTTACCACTGCCATAATTTTCAGTATTTGTTGAGGTCGAGAATAAAGATTGATTAACCCTGTCAAATTTATAACACATGTATGAGACCACATATGGAAAAAAAAACTGGAAGCACATATATATTTAATGACCCATAACTGCTTATAAAATTGCATGCTATGCCACACAACTCTAATTCGGTGCATATGTTAAAATAGAGTGTACTGATACTACTATTCAGTTGGCTATAAGTGACATGAATAATATATTTGTGGAAATTGCACCAGCTGGAAAGGCAATCTCATGTTTTTTTTTTTTTTTTTTCTAAACTACATATATAGCTACAAAATAATTGAGATATGCTTGGTACAATAGGCTGAGCACAGGGTGATGCGACAGAACTCTACCAGAGGTAGACACCATTTTGATCAACGTGAGTGGTTGCCAACACATCCATATTAGGAGACATAGAGATAGACGTTATAGATACATCAACATGCATTGCATCTATCTGCCTTGCTAAACTGATGTCCCAAATCCTAAGAGTCCCATCCATGCTAGACGAGATGAGCCATTTTCCATCCTCACTGAAGCACAAGTCGGTGATACGGTCTGTATGTCCTTCAAATCTACGAACCATTTTCATGGACACCGTATCAAACAATATAAGTACCATATCACCTGCTACATTAGCAAGAAGACCTGCCATAAATAGCAAATAATTGTTAGTTGTCTGAAACTTCCTCATGGGAATACCAAATATGTTGAACACAAGTACACTACCATTTGGCCGGTGAAATGCAATTTTAGTGACAGATTTACCAACATCCAATCTGGATTTCAGCTTGCAAGTTTTAAAATCCCATACCTGCAAGATACACAATTTTATAGTTTATAATTGTGGCCGAAATTTCATCGAGACTTTTAAAGAAAAGTTGAAAAGTGAGTAGATTTGATAAAGAAAGGATCATACACAGTTATTCTTGATTGTAGGGTTAAAGATTTTGAAAGATAATATGGAAATGCCAAGGAAACAATTTAATCAGTTGATAGGATACAGGAAATGAAGAGCACAGTTCTCCATAACCGCAATGTTCATGTCTGCTTTGCACATCTGTACAGTAATTTTGCTTTTCTTTTAATAAGATCCTAACAGTGGGGGGGGGCCCCTGCTGTATTTATTTCTAAAAAATGTTCATGTCTGCTCACAACAAGAAGAACACTACAGCACAACAGAGGGGTTCATACCTTAATATCACCATGGTATCCAGCACTAATCAGAGAGCCATTTGTGGCATCACAAGCTAATCCAACAACTTCACCAACATGTGCACATTGCATTGCCAATGAAGTGTCAATGTAACTACCACGACTATAGCCTGATTGAATGTTAAATTTTTCGATCCAACCACCTTCAGTGCCCAAGATAGTAAAATTACCACATGCACTTATCACACAAGCCTGTCAGAAAAAGAAAATGATGCTTCAAAAAGCAAATGATAGCACTTGGAACTTTAGGAATCACATTTCTAGTCTACAATGAAATTCCATAGATGCAAAACTTCAAAGACAAGCATTACCTTAATCGGTGTCACAGTGCTTGACGATGGTGTCAAAACATGTTCACCAATAACAAAGTTCTGAAGACGCCATACATATGCCTGTGGAGTATCCATGTGGCATGTGACAACATTACACCAGTCACGTGCACGTATTTCAGCTGAAAAAGAGAGGGCAATCTAAAGGTTAGATTTGCACATCATAGACAGGACTATAAACAGAAGATAAATATCTTACAGGTCAAAGATGTATAACTAACATCTCAGGTACAATTTAATCCGTTTGGTTATAGCAGTGTGGTGCTGTGCCATTGGTTCTGGCAGTTATTGTAGATAATCACCACATTTAGTAAATTTGTTGCATAACAAGCAAATGGCTAAGAGCGCACACGAAACAATTTCTCGGGTAGCATTTGCAATGTCATGAGAGCTAGGCAACATGTCTGCCGTTGCGTGTCTGGTATCTTACAAACAACATGATAGACGATACTAGAAGGCCCTACTGGATAGCATCAGAAGTCACTTCAACCAATCTTTGTTAGACTGAAGCTCTAACCTTAGCAGCAATAAGCTACAATACTGAGATTGTTTGTCCTATGATAGTTTGCCTACTTCAACTTATATTTCAGCTACTGCTCTCCTCCCGCCCCTTTCCAAAATATCCACATTTTGTATATATCATATAATGAGATGAAAGTCATGCAGTTTGTTGGATGAAATATAACTCTACAACCAATTATCTAGATAACAGTAACACTTTTCGACACAAAAATATATCTTAAACCCATTGCTTTATATGCTAAAAAAACTTGCTATGCAAAGCAGCAGTGGTGTGGATTCAGTATCCAGGGGTTCTGGCGCTGCCATCAGCGAATTCAGCATTTTGCAATCTTCCAAAATTTCATAAAAGAATTGTATCCAGTACATAAAGTCAAGATAACCTGCCAAAATCTAATTTCAAATTCACATGAAACGTGACATTGCTCGTCATGTTCCACTAGTCTTTTCTGAATCTATCAAAGGTGAAATTTGAAGTGAATTTCTGATCTTTTAAATATTCCAATATGTGGGAATGACCCTATTTTCACTATTGGCATGCCGGCTGCCCTGGATACCAGTGAATTTTCTTAACAATATTTGCATAATATTAAGAAACTTGGCAACTTGCAAGAAACCAAAATAGTACCGCAGTCAAATGTAACAACTGGCTTTAGTTTGATCTCTTCCTCCTGTAGGAAAAAAAAAAGGAATTTTTCAAAACCCAAACAAGGGGAGGGGGATTGAATGCAATAAAGGAATAAGCCCCAGATTTGCACCTTTACTCTTAGCCTTTTTGCTCTTTTTGCTACATGCCGCTGAGAAAGCTCTCTACTTTGTTGATCCTGTTAAGAAAAGTTACTTAACGAGAATTAAAACAGAATGAGAAAAGTTTTTTTTTGTTGCCTCAACGAGGCAAAATAGCAAATCAGCCTGGTATTTAAGACGTTCTTATAAAAACACTATTACAAAGTTATGATGTAATTAGTTACCTGGATAACTGAGAAAAGACGAAATGCACGATCTTGACCAGCAGATAATATGCATTTTCCATTGCCATAGAATCTAAGAACAAAAATAGGTTGACTCAGCAAAAGCACAACGGACAAGAAGCAAAAGACAAGACACAAATTGGAGGGAAGCTGCACCTTATGCACCTAGGTGGAGCACTGTGACCACTTCGAAATCGTAAAAGACGAGCATCTCCATCATTACTATCGAATATCCACATCTGGTAGAGCATATTAGATCAGGACCTCAAAGTTCAACGAGGCAAATAACAGGTAACATTGTTAAGGAAATTGTAAGTTTGTTCCCAGCTATTTTGTTAGCTGCACTTATTAGCAGGCTATTGGGCTAGATGCTAGTTGCCAGAAAGGAGATTCTTGTTGCCACTGCCCCTATTAAAATATGTAAGGCGAGCCAGGCTAACATTGAAATATTGCAAACATACAAGAAAATACTACTTGGTGTGAGGCATAATGGCCAGCATAATTTCAGTACCACTGAACCATTATAAAGTAGAGCGTGCAAAGGTTTGCAACTTCCAAGTGATTGGACAGCTGGTGAAGCTGGGTAAGTACACAGTGCATGCAGTTTTCTACCATACAGCAACTGAGAACTGAAACTAAAAACAGGCACTAACTTTGATTGAATTATCAGCAGCTGAGCTCATCAGAATAGGTTCATTCGCAAAAAAGTGAAGTGAAACTATTGAACCATCATGGGCCTCCCTAATCACAGAATGCAGCCGTCTCTTCTCAAGATTCCATATGCTGATAACGCCTGAAGAGCCTCCAGATGCCAGAAGGGGTTGCCCATCTGGAAAAAAGGTAAATATGGGAAAGACTGCTTTAGCTAGTCTGATATATAGAAGTGGTATACCGTTACAATAGTGCAACTTTTACCAAAATGGAAAGTCAAAGACATCATAACCAAAAAAGGAAAAATAAAACATTGATGTCACTAAAGTATCTGGCTATCTGCCCAGCGATAAGAAAATCCAGATGTCTTTTCAAAATAACCCAAATACAGGCTCTATAATTTTACAAAAGTTTAGTGTCAATAAAGCAGCAAAAGTTGATACAGACTAGGGAGGACTCTTCAACACAACTTTTATCCTTAAGATCTTGTTCAAGCTCCAAAC
Organism: Chrysopogon serrulatus; assembly: GCA_015844335.1. Classification (NCBI taxonomy): domain Eukaryota; kingdom Viridiplantae; phylum Streptophyta; class Magnoliopsida; order Poales; family Poaceae; genus Chrysopogon; species Chrysopogon serrulatus. The sequence goes on along the minus strand of JADLZL010003583.1, from coordinate 78,160 downwards.
AGTCAAAAAGACAAAATGATACTCCCTCCGTTCCAAATTATGAGTCATTTTGGCTTTTCCTGGTACATTGCTTCTGCCATGTATCTAGACATGATATATATATCTAGGGCCATAGCAAGATATATGTACTTAGAAAAGCCGAAATGGCTGATAACTCAGAACATAGGGAATTAGTAGATACTAGATACACTGGCTAAGTTGGATTTCAGGTATTAACAAACTGGGTGGTACCTGCACTAACTAAAATTTTGATACGGAACAGTTTAGGGCTTGAGACAAGCATGTTACAACGAAAATAAGGATTTTTGTTGTTTTTGTAACAATGTAGTTGACTAAACACTAACAAAAATCCCATCATATAAAGTTTTTTTTTTTTTTCCATTTTACAATATAACTATAACATCACCTGTTCGAAATGACAGTGCAGTCACAGCACCACGAATCTGATGGTTGAAAGACATCAATTCTTCATCATATCTTACATTATGAACATGAACTGACCCATCGGAACATCCGACAGCAACTACATCCAGGGCAGGCGAAGAGACACTACATTGAACCGGTGAGTTCCAACCATTGAAATCATACAGTTTCTTTTTTGTGCTGATATTCCACAGCTGCAAGGGGCCTTCTTCGCTACCAACAATTACCTGATGCAGAAACAGATTTGTTAACAGAAAAGAAACAGAACTCAGACGAGGTTTGGAATTAATACTATTTCTGAAGCAAAACTTCAGATGGTTTCAAGCACCTTATTTAGGTAAGTATCAGGATGCATGATACATGTTGGGGTGAACTTGTCTCCCAATGATATGCTTCCAACTGGTTCAGTGTTTGGTTCTGCTCCTCTGAAGGCCCACATGAATACATTACCTTTAGCATCTGCACTTAGAACATATTCTCCAAACAGGTATAGCATGTTGACCTTTTCTTCATGCCTACTCCAAGTGGCCACCTGATTGAAAGAGTGTGTGGGAGACATACATTAAGGTTTGTCCAAGTAGCAGTTGATGGTCATATATGGTTAGGTATGGATCTTCCTTTGTAAGCTCATAAATGATCAGCATTATCCCAAAGTTCTAATTTCACATAATAATAGTACATCTTGACTACTTTCTAATCAGAAACAAAAAATTAACAAGGCTTCTAGTAAAGAAGAATGAATTTGGGCAGGCCAAGGAGCAATATAACTTATGTCAGACAGATAGCAAAAGTTTAGGTGATGGTAGCACAGCAATTTCCGTACCTGATCGGTCCTTTTGAAAACTGCAATATCACTTCCATAAGCAGCAAATGTATAATCCTTGTAGCATGCAATAGCACGGATCTTCTTGGGCAGTTGGGGTCCTTTGATAACATAAGAAAATCATAAATGACAAGAAAAACAGGAACACTAAAAAGAATACATGAACTGAAATAACAGGCTTACCAGCAAGAACCAAATTAAGCTTAGCACACTGCAGAACAAAAAGGGCAAAAGCAAGATGAGTATTGCAAGCTTCTAGAACGAAATTCGGTTGCAAAAGAGGCATGTAATGGGAAAAGAGCAGAGTAAGGCTCAAATGACAACCCCGCAGCTCGGTTGACTACACTTATAAGGCTCAAATGACAATCCCGCAGCTCGGTTGACTACACTTATCCCATACTAGGAGCAACCAGTAAATAAACTCTGAACTCCGCACCAGCTCAAAAACAGATTCTAGTGGTTTACTACATTCACTTGCTCCAGAAGAGCAACCACGCCACCTCGACGCACGAATCCTTGTCGCATATTTTTTTTTTTTTTTCAAACGGCAGAACAGACGGGGCAAGATGTAGGGTGGCGACTTACGTTATAGACGTGGAAGGCCTTGCCAACGCTGACGGTGACGAAGGTTTCGGTGCCGAGGCGCTGCACGGCGAAGGGCACGCCGCCCGCCGTGATGTAGCCGATCGCACGGAACGGCTCGAAGATCCCCATCCTGTCTCCCTTTCCTCTCCGGTCGTGGAGCTCCCTCTTCAGGCGGCGGCAGCAGCCGCTCCTGTCGCCGCTGCTTTTTCTAGGGTTTCGAAACGCGGGAGAGGAGGCGGGCGCGCCGGCGGCGAGGGTTTTAGAGTGGGTTTGGGAGGCAGAGCGGCGGCGGGAGGCGGGGAACGGGGGTCGGGGGGTTTTCCGGGTAGGTCAGTTTGGTTGGCCGTGTGAGGTGGGTCGGGTTGCGCGAGGCAGCTGCCGAACCGGGTCGGGCCGAGCCCAAACATGCCTTTTCTTCCTTTTTTTTCTCTTCGAAATGGTTCTATTTTCGCTATTTTTTCCTCCGACATTTTTTTATCTCGTTATTACTCCCTCCACGTTTGACTTTTCTGTTCCAAATTTAACTACTCATCTTATTTAAAAAAATTTATACAACAAATTAAAACCATTCTTAAAGAACTTTTATTAATAAAAAGGCCATCACAAAATAATTGATATTTTTACATAATTTTTTGAATAAGACGATTTGTCAAACTTAGAACAAAAATGCCTAATAATTTGAAACGGATTAAGTATATTTTAAATATCTTTACTCCATTCAATTCGATTTTTTACCACTACGTGAATTTACATCTCTTTATTCAATTCAGTTTTCCAGCACTACACGAATTTACATTTTCTAATCGGTTATTGAATGAAAGCAAGTACAATTTTTCACCTCTACGTTAATCCACTGAGTAACACTGTAATTGTATAAAATGACGCTGTAGACTTGTTTCACTAGGCAATCATTCGCAGGCGTTGCCCGAATACAATCGATGCACACCAATTTGTAAACAGCACTAGACTATGAATATATAAACATCAAGGAGTAGAAACGAGCAATTTGTAAACAGCATTAGACTAGGCAATAACAGTATCTTATAAAAAATTTACAACAATAATGAAGGTGCCCTTTGTACCAAGCAACTTGATGTAAGCTAGAGCCTAGAGTAAAATTCACGCGAGAAGTGATTAGTCACGCCACATAAACATGGCAAAGTAAAGCCATTTACCATACAACTTCCACTGCATTAATCTTTACTGTCAGTATCTAACATGCTTTGTTGTAACAACAAATATCCTAAACTCTGAAGCACTCACATGATCAAGCACCACCAGTATCATAACCAGACCAACTATAACTGAGCTACCCATACTGAAAAACCAAAAATTCTTTCCGTGGTTCATAACAATAACCAGACCCAAAAATGAATGAAAAGTAGGAAAATAGCTAGGGCTGCAGTGAGCTTACTAATCAATTTACAATTTTCTCAATTTACAGTTACCTTTTCCAAACTCGTATCATGCTAAACAATGGGGGTACCACCGAACCTGATGTACACAACAATTATGAAGGCATCTTGTGCCACCTTTTCTGCACAAGCTCTCTGATATTTCCTGACTGCAGATCAGCTGATATTCGCAAGCCAAGTTGTTACCTTCAACTTCTCTGAGTTCACCACAAAACTACAACACTAGGTATAGCTGGATATTCCGGAGCTAATGGCCCAACAATGTTAACCCTGCCAGCCAATGTTTACATGGTGAACCATGTCAAAGGCACATACAACAGAAGATGGAGCCGGAGCAGTGAACAAATCCAATCTACAGCGAAACAAACACATGGATCACAATGGTATAAGAGACCGAACATACTGCCGGGACGCACTGTTTCGCCCAAGGCCCAATCCTAGGCCCAACGGTGTCCTATCAGTCCTCTTACTGTGATCACAACACTGAGACGAACCCACTTGGCCATGAGGTTTTGAGTTTGCTTGTGAATCAGAGCAACTATGGTCGGTGCCATTAGAATGATGTAAATGATTGTTACCATTCTGCGAAACTGCACTTGTCATCTGTATTGTTCCCATTTCCTCATCGGTGTGCGATGTCTGGTCTAGCCGTTCAGTGTCCTCATTGTATCCATTTAACAAGAAGTCAGAGCAGTTCTTGCGAATCCCATGATCATACGGGTTCCTGAATCTGCCACCTGGGCCTCTGAGATATGCATATCTCAAGGAATTTGCCATCTCATTTGTTGTAATGTTCCTTGCAATCTGCAAGTGAGATGGAAGCAAGCCATGAGCACAGAACAAACAGGAGTAGATGCAGGTATGCCTTTCATGTATAATGGATTGATGGAATGGATAGCTATAGGAAGGAAGGCAACATTCCTACACAGAAACCTCACAGAAAGCAAACTGGACTCCTAACCTTCATTACTTCCTAATGAATCTGAAATATATGGTAGTTTTATTCTTGATATTCTAGAGTTCGAAACCACGAGTCCACGACCAGTATAGATATTAATGTATACTACGACCAGTATAGATATTAATGTATACTATCAGAGCCAGACACTTATCAATCATAATAAAAAGGCTGAATTGCTGAAAATGGCATAAACGATACAACAAATCTAACAAGGCTTCAAAGATTTCAAGGGTAAGCACAAATAGCTGCATTACCAGATTCCTTACAAGTCTGCGGTGTCTAATCGAAGTTGATGTTCCAGTTAGTGATCAAACAACACAAACAATATAAAATCACTCCGTAAAAGCTAACCAAGTTTCTCTGGTAAAAGAAATATAAATTCAAAAAAAACTTTACCTGCGATGCTTGAACAATTGTAAGAACTGCAACTCCAAAGAAAAGGAAACAATCCAGTGCGAGAAATGAAACCACCCCAGGGTGCTGGAACGCAGAATAATGAATCCAAGCACCAAAGGATGATGGAGAATCTGGATCCCTTACAATTCCTGCAACAAAAACAGCAATGAAGCAGCCAGAACATGCAATGTAGTAATTAGGATAAGCGACTCAAGGCATTACTTATAATGGCAGCAGATCCAGTAATGATCATTGCAAGAACTTCTAGAGCAAGGAACATGAAGAATTCCCATTTGTTCTTCTGCAGTTACAGTTCACAAATATATCAGATGAAAGAACACGCTGGAATTGAAGAAACAATTTTTTTTTAAAGAAGACCATAATTCTCTTTTTAATGTTGCATGGAGAAATTCAGTAAGATTCTCACAGAGAGAGAGAGAGAGTACCATGATTTTTATGTCAACTTTTATCAAATTTCATTGTTGATTATACTTGGTATCAAGCTTTCAGGATTTGTTGCTTGAGTATCTTAACTCAAATATAAGAGTTTTTTTTTTTTTTTTTTTTTTTTTTTTTTTTTTTTTGGCGATCAAAATACAATAGAGTAGGCAGATACATTAAATCATACTACGCAAATATGAAGTCACAACAGAAACATGTACCTTTCCTATGCAATTAGATACCCAAGGGCAGTGGTGGTCAAACTGCTCCACGCAACGATCACATGTAGAACAATGTTTCGAACGAACAGGTCTGACTATCTGTAATGAAGATGTTAGGAAATCTGATCCACGAGAAAAACAATAAGGAAAGAGACAACTGAATTGCTCAATCGAGTGATTACTTTGCAGGTTATACAAAGTTGCGACCAGTTGCCAGAAAGAAGTGCAGGATTCTCTAACTCCATCTTCAGCAACGGTTCCTGAAGGAACAAACTCATGATTTAGACAGCAAAATTTGGGATTATGTTTTGACTTTTGAAGTCTGGAAATGCATCAAGCTAAAAGAACCAAAGTTCAATCACAAGATAAAATTACATGGAGGAAACTACATTAATTAATGGGTACTTATATTTTAAACTTACATCGTCCCTTTGATTTTGTGAGCCCCTTGTATTTATGTTGATGTAACCTGGATCTTTCCTGCATAAAGAAATAGTCAATGTCATGATGGTGTTGAATGATAAAGGCTGCCTATGTATCTATATCTTGTGCCTGATGTGAAATAGTAGTAGGATAATGACACAATGAAATAAATAGATATGTTATTAAAAATGATATAATGATTTGGTGTCTATCTGAGCATGCAGGAGTTGATCAAACAGTCAGCTACTAAAGATGGGTTTAAGATATATCACACAAAGTTTTAATTTTCCATGCTCCAGGTGCATAAACTGAGAATTTGACCACACACAAAAAAAGTCACAGACCCACAATATTATCAAGAAGTAATAAGTACTTCCTCCGATCGGAAATATAAAGTCCATCTAGGGCTGACCTAAGTTAAAAAAGGTTTGACCAGCAATATTACACAAAATGTATTATATTAAATGAAAAGAGGTTTATCCAAGTATTTTATATAATGAATCTAGAATTGCCAATGTATATAAGATTTTAGATATTGGTGGTAAGTTAAAATAGTTTGACTTAGGACAAACCTAGATCAACTTAAATTTCTGATCAGAGGAAGTAACCGGCTATCAATGTCCTCAGGTCTTGTTTGACCATTTTATAACTATCAACAGAATGCAAACTTTTAGAAATACCTGCTACATTTGTAGAACATGACCAACCCAGCAGTTGCAAGAAAAACTCCTGACCATGCAAACATCCCAAATGGTGCTGTCATAGCCATGGCATATTGTCCTGAGGAGACCAGCAATAACATATTATAGAAGATCAAGATAGCGAAAGAAAACAAAGGTGCTACTCAATTTACCTGATATAACAGAGTGTATGTATGTAATAAGCATGCCAATAATGGTGCACCAAAGAAGAGGAGCAAGCCCTAACTTTGACAATTTCCCAAATCTGGTGTTTGCACCGCATCCTCTATCATGTACCCTTCTAGCATTGTCCTGAAAATATTGGTAATACAAGTACGCAAATGGAAGGGCGTTTCAGCTCATGGTCAATATGATCATTCTTATCCAGCTTGTAAGTGGTAAATAGAAGGTAACCATTTAACCATTTACAAGAGCGATCACAAGTCATTAACTGATCATTAAGAAGTTCACATGGAATCTAAGAAACCTATATCAGATAGCATTTAAACATTAGAAAGATGCCAGGTCAAACTAAACCAAACCATTTTTCCTCCTTGGTTACCTCTGTATGTTATCATGCTCCTAATCGATTAAGAATAATTTACATGGAAACAGGCATACAAAACATACAAATATCCAGACAATTAATCCTCTATTATTAACATGACTGTATATTAGCAATCCATCTGCCACAATCAAAACTTAAAACTAGAGCATCCTTTACAACAATCATTAGCAGCTACCAGCTAGTAGTGTAATGTTAGATTACCATTTTATTCCATTACTTTCTTGCTGTTTTAGTTTTAGTTCATGTGCCTACCATTATTTCATTACTTTCTTGCTCTTTTAGTTTTAGTTTGTGTGCCTAATGCCAGGTTTCATCTAAAGCCTACCCCAACTTGCTTAAGACTAAATGTTTGTGGTTATAACATGTCTGCATGCAAAACCATAGAAGAAACTTGCTGCCACAATAACTATCAGAAGGTAATGCTAGGATATTGGGACTCTAACTCTTATGATGCTGCAGAAACAGGGCTTCAAGTAGATTACAAAATATAAATATCATAGCTAATTTTTTTTTTTTTTTTTTACTCACGAGGAAAAATGCAACTTGCCGATGATTCTTATCGGCAGCAAGCTGTGCTGGAGTTAAGCCAGTTTTGTCTTTCACCATCAAATCATCCTTTTTGCCAACCTGAACTAAGACAGTGCATGCCTCAAGATTCCCCCGAATAGCAGCCCAATGTAAAGGAGTACAACCTAAGAGTAGCATTTGCAATTAAAAGGAACATCAACAAAATAGCTGGTATAATTACCGAAGGGATGATTATAAATAAATAAATAATATAGACAAATTTAGACATGCCTTCTTTGTCTTGCCGTCCCCTATAAGCATCCAAAAACAAAAGAAGCCTTATGGAGTCTGCAAATCCCTTATAAGCAGCCCTAGAAGAGAAAATGTAAAAACAGAAATAAATAAGCAACAAAATGTTAAAATTCAGCACGGCAGTATGTTACAAAAGTGTACAGGAAGAAATTACAAGGAAGCAAATGAGAAACATATAACACAAGTACAAACCAGTGTAAAGGGCTCCTTCCATCATTATCAGGTACATCTGGATCCGCATTCCATTTCGCAACAATGTGGTAAATGAATGCAGTCTGACCATACTGTGCTGCAACATGTGTGGCCTGAACACAGAAGTATATTGACTTAAAGAGCTGCGACAAATTCTATGCACAATAGCTTCAATGATTCTTTTCCCCCTAACGCGAAACAATCAAATGAATAAAGAATGTTTTTAGTCTACTATTAAACTATGACATGGTAAAGTGGATATAATAGGTCAGCTGGCAGATATATATCCACAAATGCTTTGTTGGCTACCGGTTGTCAACGGACAATAGGCAGCTAAAAGTGGAGACAGGCACAACAAGGACCAAAGAAGCAAAAACAGCAGGGAAGAGAATACAGACCTGATACCCATATAAATCAGCAGCATCCACCTTAGCTCCTTCTTTCAGTAGTAGTTCAGCAACTTGAATATGACCACGCACAGCACTCCAGTGAAGTGCTGTTTGTCCAGTGTGATCCACAGCATTTATGTCTGCTCCATGCTATCCAAATACAAGCACAAAATCATCACCAAATGACCAAAGAGAACCAAGGAAATTCAATCAACAACAACAGCCATCAACCAAAAGTAGCTAATATACCTTTCAACCACAACCACCTAATCAGAATAACGAAGCAATATCTACTATGACATTAAGATACAAAATACTCCGCAACATCACAATATGGGTATTGTGTGAAATCATGCATTAATGCAACAAAAGGCATATCACTAGTAATCATCTTGGTCTAGACTATATCCTAATTCCTAAGCATACCATATACACATTTGAACTAAATAGAAATGGATGAAGGCATTAATAGAAGTAGCTAGTTGACACTGCAAAACCATCTACATTCTTCCTGAACTGTCCTGTAGCAACTGTCAGCAAGTATATTTGATACAGATGTACCAACCTACACCCATCCAAATCCCTTCACATAAACCAGCTCCGAAATTCCAAACCCACCACGACGGCAAAGCATTCAGCTCGCAGCTGCACACTTGTTCACAAACAAGGACGCCTCGGCCATAGAAAATGACTGGAATGACGACCACAGAAGGTGCATAGCTCCTTCACGCAATTACACAAGCAGCCCACGGTTCTGGCACACAAAATTCCAGCTCAGAAATTGCATTACAACGCAAAGCAGCCTACTGGAACGTACCCTAAATCCCCCAATAGCAACGCAAAGCGAGCGACTATATAAATAAAAGGCCGAATTGAGAGGCGTTGGAGAGAGCGCGGGAGCGGGGGCAGAGGGCAACCTCGAGGATGTACTGCGCGGCGGCAACACGGTTATTGAGCGCGGCCCACTGGAGCGCGTGGTAGCCCCCGCCGTCGGGCTCGGTGACCGGGCGGCCCTCTTCCTCCACCAGCCGCTGCAGCTTCTCCAGATCGCCATACGCCGCCGCAGTGTAGACGTCGTTCTTCAGCGACTCGTCCTCCGCCGGCGCCCCCGCGGCCTCCGCGGCGGCGGAAGGGGCCGTGGACGCGGCCGCGACGAGGGAGGTCGAGGAGGAGGTGGTGGTGTCCTCGAGCACCTCGATCTCCGACTCCATGGGTTCGGCGGGATCGGGGTGGGGGTCCGGGGAGGCGGCGAGGTGGGGGAGGGAGGACGGGGTCGGAGTGTTTGACTGGGCGCTGGGCGTTCGTTGATTTTGCGTAGCGTTTGTCCCTGGTGACTCGAGGAGCGCGTGGCCGGAGCCGGAGGCGGAGAACGAGAGGGAAAGGGAAGGTTGGGCCGAGAAGGGATATCGGATTTTGCATGTCAGGACCCCGGATTTTTCTTGTTTCAAAATTTGGGCCTGTCAGGCCTGAGGATTTTTCATTTGGATGACACTCACAACACATGTATACTCACCTTTATAAACGTACACACACAAACCCTAAAATACAAATAAGTGAGTAAGAGTTTTCAAAATATAGTTCCCAAAATCCTTAAGTTTTTTGAGTTGTCAAAAAAATTGAAAATAGTAAAAGAGATTTTTCCAACAGTTTTCCAAAAATATAAATAACTCCACTAAAACGTCAAAAGAATTACACTTCGACTTCATTCCTGTCATTGTCTTCGTCGGCCACACACCTCGGACTTCGACTTCATCGTTGTTGTGGCCTACGCCTTGCATCGCCTTCCAGGGCCAGGTCACCGGCAGCTCTAGGCAGACACCTCTAACTCGACGGCTCGTTCCGCCCATGTGTCGTGCAATTGGTGTCCGCAGAGCATAGGCCCCCACTGACCTCCCACGTGTGTTGCTTTGTGGTCAATAAGCTGCTCTCACTCCTTTGTACCCCCAATAATATGCATGTGTGGGCTCACTCCTACGCTCACACTAGTGCTAGGAGAAGAAAGCCTAGGAAACATGACGCGAGGAGGATACGCATACACGCGATTGCACTTATTTTTCCGTGTGGGGAGCTAGGGGTTTCCATGTATGTGTATCACAAGATTGGAAGTTAGGGTTGGAGGTTCTTGGAAACGTGTTTTTAATCTCGCCAAAATCCTAGATTGGGAGAGTGTTTTATCCCAGAATGTCTTCATCTTTTTTTAGCCTATATAAGCATAGATGAAAGGTTTTGTTTGGCTATTTTGGCCTCTTCGAATTTTTGGTGATAAAAAGTGGCAATTGGTCTATTTCTGCTATTTTCAGCAAGGCGGTATGTACTTAATAAATTCCAAATGCCTGAGGCCATGTAACTGTTATATTTCAGAGTTGTGTTTCTCATCGATTTAATGTGTGTGCCTACCATGTGATTGACGTATGTAGCATATATCATCATTTAACTTGATTGAGGAAAGGTTTCAAATCAGAGATTTAGAATCAATGCTCTTTGCAGATACTAAGTTGCCTTGTCAATGAACCTCCGAAATCTAATTCCTCAAACATAACAGACCATACTAAATTCATGTGCCCTATTTTGGCTTTGGGGCTTAATCCAGTGTTCTCGCATTTAGCTCGAGTGCTTGACCATTCATCGGTATTGATGCGAAAAAAAAGTTACAACCCATGACTCAATTTGGTTAGGGATGAGATGATCTCCTCAATTCATGTTTCATAGCTCAAAACAGACCATCTAGGCAGAGCCAGCGCAGGAGAGTAATATTATTTGCAAAGAAAGAGTGACACTAAGCTCCACCTAGAGGACCCTTCCCTCTTTCCTTTGTATTTTCTTACTATTGTTTGCTAGGTGTAAAGATATTTCCTGTGACAAAGCTTCCAATTTCTTCTATTATTCAGTTATTTAACCATGTAGACTCTGACGGCGAAGATTATTGCAAGCCGAACAAACGCCGGATTGTAGAAATTTGACCCAATTATTCATGAACGCTACGCACATGTTAAAATCTTTCTTCCTACATATTTATATGGTTTATTTATCTAGTACTTCCTACAGATTTACGTGGTTTATCTCTGTGGAACTTCCACCCCGGTACATTAATCTTTTTAGTGCTTCTTTTGTTTAGGTTCTCCGCTGTCACCTTATGATAAAGCTAGAAAACAACCTCATTTCTCGGTTTAATATCTAGCTTTCTACCAAAGTGTCCATGCCATTAGACCATCACTACTGAAGCCTTTTTGCCATCCTAAATCAACAATTCGCACCTCCATATATATGAGCAACGGGCCGTGCTGGCCCGGCCCTGTCCTGGCCCGTGCCGAGCACGGCCCTAAAGGGCCCTAAGGCCCACCGTGCTGTGCCAAAGTGGCCCTCCGTGCCTGCTTGCCGGCCCAGGCACGGTCCTACGGGCCCTTTTCCGTGCCGTGCCGCCCTAAAAAGTACGGCCCAATAAGGCTTAGGGCCGGCCCTTAGCCCGCTAACACACAAAAAAAATAACAGTAGATTCGTCTAAATTTGAATTTTGACAAGAATTTTACAGAATATAGCACAATTCATACATTTCTCAAAATCATCTCAAAACTATCTTTAACAATTCATAGTTTCACTTGCAACATGTGAAAATTCATCTCTAAATTCCCAGCCTAACGGGCCGCCGCCGTGCCTCCTCTTTTTAGCGGGCCGTGCGTCTGCCGCCCCTCGTGCTTCGGTGGCGGTCCGGGCACGGCCCGCTAACCGTGCCGGGCCGGCCCTAAGCCCTATGCAGTTGTGCCCGGGCCGTGCTTGGGCCGGGCCGAAATCAACGGGCCCGTGCCGTGCCGACGGGCTTAAGGCTGCATGCTCAAGATTACACCTCCATTATTATTCTAGGCTGCCAAACAGTTTAACAGCTTATTTCCGTTGGCTTATCATGAGTCAGCTTATATAACCTAGCACAGGGAAGCAAACATGCATGACGAAGTCCTTAAATAAGGTACACAGCTTATATTCTAACATAAAGTGAACTGACAGATTTTAGCTTAACAACACTGGAAACGTAACGAACTTAGCCACCAACAGTTAAGCCACTGATAAAAGACAGGATGAATACACGCCGAGGGAAAATCACTCGAATTTGGATTCCGGGGACATGTCCGCTTCTCCTTCCTCCTCGCTCTCATTATTGCTGTAATCATATTCCTCCTCATGGACATCAGAGAAATCGAGGCCGTTAAACATGCCCGCGAGCTGTTCCCGGAACCACTGCAGCTCCTCTTCGCTGTACTCGACGAAGTCATCGTCCTCCTCGACGTAGCCCTTGGCCTCGTACTGGGCGCGTACCCCCGCCTGGTACTCGGCAAAGTCATCGTTCAGTACGTTGAACGCCTCGAGCCCCCTGCGAATGATCTCTTCTTCCTCCGACATGTTAGAGGTATCGGGCGCGAACTCCCTCCTCTCCCGGGAGAGGATAGACTGAACCTCCGCTTCTGACAGCCGCTTCTTCACCGTGCCACTGCACGCCCCCGTGGCCGGCCGAGCCCCTTCACCATCATCTCCATAAGCGTTGGTAGTGGCTGCCGCCTTTTCAGCAACTGGCCCTTTCCGTTCAAAAAGATCATATAACTTCAAGCCATCAGCTGCTCCCAAAATTTAATTAGATCAGATTACTTGAACTCAAACGAAACTGAATCAATCGAGACATCAGTGGATAATCAGGATGGATATTGTGCTACACTGCTACAGATGAACACCATTTGCATTAAAAAGATCTTAGGTTGTACCAACAACAAAAGGCCAAAGTTCAATCACAAATAAAGGTACCAGCTTTAGCAAGAATCTGAGCGCATATGAAGAGACCATTTAGGGAAGCAGGCACAACAATGTACATGAACTGTCATCAGAACTTCATATTTCAGTGACCAAAGATATAGTGTGGGTATATGAAATTACATTACCTGTCTTCTCACATCAATGGAATATATTCACATCAATCAGAAATTACATTACCTGTTTTCTATGTAAGGTTCAACTCTAATTTTGCACATGGGAAAATAGTTATGGCTCTAGTTTCCATGTGTGTTATCTAGTTAAGCATGTTTAAGGTCAAGATAATTCATGAGATTGTTGCATTCAATCCCCCTGTTACTCTTTTGATGTTAATATTAGTTCTTGAATACATGGGAACAAAAGAGAAAATATACACATGGAACCCTCTCGACTATGTGGCGGTCCCATCCACATGTCATCTTGATAACAATGTTAAAGAAAAATAATAAAATCATATATAACACATTGTCCTTGTGGTAAATTTATGACTATTGTAAATTGGTGTTTATGACATGACATATATTGTCACAATAAGGAATTTGACTACCTTTAAGATGTTTTTTGTGACATACACTTAACTATGTCACTAAGTTTAAAAGCTTCTAAAACAAACGTCATAAACTAGTCCATTTAGTGACCTTTTGATCAGATGTCATGCCATAGACGTTATAAACCAACATATTTCTTGAAGTGCAAGTCAAACTAATAGTAGACCGAGATTCAAACCAAACCCGCACTAATTCAAGACATGCATATGTGGAAGTTAAAACCAAACTAGATTAGACCATGACTAAAATCACCCACACCAAACCAAACCACTTGTACGCTCAACCATTAAAATATATTTTCAACCCACCAATTCACCGGTACCTCATGTTGTTGTTTATATTTAGCAATAAAGAAACAAAAAAAAAAATAAATAGATAGAATAAAAACTCATTGTAAACTCTATTATTATTCAGAGCCAAACCAAATCAACTCACTTCAACAAGATCCAAACCAAACCGGCTCCAACAATCTTTTTAGTTCGTTTCACCCTAAACCAATACAGCTCAAAAGTAAAATCAAACCAAAAAACTAGGTTTAACCCGAATCATTGTCGATTAAATCATAACTCATGCTATTCATGTGTTACTGCATATAATTATTAAATATGGAGCTATGTGAATTTTTTGAAGACCCATACAAATTATATTATATATAATTCTAATATCTAATTAAAGACGACAAGAAGTTACTTGCCAACATGTCAATGATTGGTCAATCTGCCCATAGTTATGAGAGGAGAGCAATTTTGTATTTATGTAGAAGTCAAATATGCTAGAAATACACATACAAAAAAAAAAAAAAAAGTCTATATAACCCCCCGAACTATTGGAGCTTGGAATAGTTTACCTCCTCACCTATAAAACCGGATGTTTTACACTTTAAAGTATGCTAATCAGTCTAATTTACCCCCTGGCCGGTTTTGAGAGGGTGGTTTTGACTGACGTGGCGCTCCAACTTGGCAAGTAGTGACGCGGTGGCTGTGGGGTCCAGCTGTCAGGCAGCCCTACCCCTCTCTCTGCCCATGTCTTCTATCACCGACGGGTGGTCCCCGCCTGTCATCCCCAACCTCCAGCTCCATCTCCCACTTCCATCCATGGCGGGACGATACCAAGCTGTGAAGCTGGCTAGCGGTGGAGAACGCAGAGGAGGCCACGACGAACTCGCCGACGAGGTTCACGACCCTAGGAAGGGAGCTAGTCGTGGTTGCGCTAGTACCTGCTCAAGGCGGCGGCGGTGGCGCCCGGCGTGCTGTACGTGCAGGTGGCCGACCCGAACCAGGACCACAGGTGCTGGGAGCGGCCCGAGGACATGGACACCCCCGACAAGCCTGGCTCCGACGTTGCCGGCGAGACCGCCGCCGCGCTCGCCGCCGCGTCGCTCGTGTTCCGCACCTGTGACCCCGCCTACTCTGCCAAGCTGCTCCAGACTGCTCAGAAGGTGGGGGGTACACCATGCATTCATGCATGCATGAACTCGATCACATGTCTGTCTGCCTTCCTCTGGGGCGGCGGGTCGGCATGCCGCCCGTGACGCCACGTGCTCTGAATCTCTGATCTGATCCGCCGTCGTCGTCGTCGTCCTGGCGTGGCTTGTGCTGCTTGCAGGTGTTCGACTTCGCGGACCAGTACAGGGGCTCGTACAGCGACTCCCTCAGCTCCGTCGCCTGCCCGTTCTACTGCTCCTACTCCAGCTACCAGGACGAGCTGTTGTGGGCGGCGGCGTGGCTGCACATGGCGATGGCGGCGGCGAGGCCGGGAGCTCGTCGGACATGTACCTGTCGTACATCTACGCCAACAGGCACAACCTGGGCACGGAGCAGGACGACTTCACCTTCAGCTGGGCCCTCCACCTACACCAACGCGCCGCTTGTCGGAGCGCTCGCCTTCTTCGCGGCCGCCGGCCGCCACCACCGATGAATTAATTAATACTACTAGCACGTGAGAATGTGATCGGATTGATATGATTATTAGCGCCTGCTGCTGCTCTGAACATGAGCGAAGTGTAAGCGTGCATGCAGGTGGTTGGGGATGACAGGCAGGGACCACCCGTCGGTGAGAGAATACATGGGCAGAGAGAGGGGCAGGGCTGCCTGACAGCTGGACCCTACAGCCACTGTGTCATTGCTTGCCAAGTTGGAGCGCCACGTCAGCCAAAACCACCCTCCAAAACCGGCCAGGGGGTAAATTAGACTGATTGACATACTTTAAAGTGTAAAACACCCGGTTTTATAGGTGAGAGGGTAAACTATTCTAGCTCCAATAGTTCAGGGGGTTATATAGACTTTTTCCTAAAAAAAAGTATACTACCAAATATTTTTTGGGTAAGAAATCTAAATCCCACAACACTTAATATATGCTTATGATTTTAATTAGTTCGGTATGGATTGCGGATAATTGTAACCTTCTTATTGATCAAATTATAAATTAAATGGTCATTTAGCTCAGTTAATCATGTTTAACTCCATTTTGTTTAGAAGGTTTTTAACGATTAAACGGGTCAACCGTCCAATAGTACACACCTCATTTTTTGGTTTAATATCTGGCTTTCCACCAAAGTGTCCATGACATTAGACCATTACTACTGAAGCCTTTTGCCATCCTAAATCAACAATTCACACCTCCAATATTCTAGGCTGCCAAACAGTTTAACAGCTTATTTTCGTTGGCTTATCATGAGCCAGCTTATATAATCCAGACGTAACGAACAAGGCACTGATAAAAGACAAGATGAATATACGCCGAGGGAAAATCACTCATTTGGATTGCGGGGACACGTCAGGTTCTCCTTCCTCCTCGCTCTTATTGATGTAATCATCCTCCTCCTGCTCCTCATCATCGGATAAATCGAGGCCGTCAAACAAGTCCGCGAGCTTGTTCCCGGATGAACTGCCGCTTCTCTTCCCTGTACTCGAAGACGTCATCGTCCAACGTAGCCCTTTGGCCTCGTACTCGTCGCGCACCTCCGCCTGGTACTCGGCAAAGTTGTCGTTCAGGACGTTGGACGCCTGGACCGCCCTGCGCATGATCTCGGCTTCTTCCTCCGACATGCTAGAAGTGTCGGGCGCAAACACCCTTCTCTCCCAGGCGAGGATGTACTGGACCTCCGCGTCTGGCAGCCGATTCTTCACCATGCCGCCGCACACTGTTAGCAGCAGCAAGACGACGCCAAGCTCCATGATCGTTCCGGCAGCAAGCCTTCCATCTGAGTCCAGCTGCCGGCCCAAGAGCCCCAGAGCCAGGAGACCGAGTTCCCGCTTCAGCGGCCCAGAATGGACCCAGTAGGCGCTTGCACGCGCGTATCCGGGCAGAGCCCCTGTACTTAAGCTAGCACGAGAGAAGGAAAAGGCATCACGTTTTGTAACAAACAACTCAAAAACCTCTAATCATTCGTCCTACCGCATCTGCTCGTTTCCCTGCTCGCCTCTCTGTTCTTACTTGCTTCCCAATTCTATCTCTTCTTCTCCGATTCCCCTTCCCTGCTGCTCACAAGTGGTATCAGAGACTACGATCCTCGGATCCTACCGTCGCGCCCTCACAAATTCTCCACCGATCCTGCTTTCCAAACGGATTTGGTTGGTCTAACCCCGGTTCAAGCTGTGGACTGCAGTTTGCGCTAAGGATTCCGTAATTCCAATCCTGGCGAGCTCGATTTGTGGCTTGTGATCCGCCGCTCTGGATCTCGGTGCTGTTCCAGACCACGATCATTTCACCCGCCTTCAGCGCCGCCGCGGAGTCATGAGTCCGGAAACGAAGATCCTCCTCGACGAACTCGAACGCCGCTTCACCGCCCAGGACAAGCGCTTCGATGATCTGGACCGCAAGTTCACGGCCACCGCCGAATCCTCGTCTTCACGGATCCAGGCGTTGGAGAGTGCCGTCCAGGTGTTCGACGATTGGCGCCCCAGCGTCGACGGCGTCGTCGACGACCTGAAGACGGAGATCAGCAAGCTCTCGTCGCTCAAGTTGGAGGTCGGCAAGCTTTCGAAGATCTAGGAGCGATCGATCATCGACAACTCGACCTCGGCGCCAGGTGTTCTCGCCTCTGTGCCGTCGTCACCAGTGTTGGGCGACCCCAACTACATCATCACCAACGAATTCAAGGCTGCCGCGCGCTCATCTGCCGGATCCCCAGCCGAACGGCCCGACGGGCACCGCGTTGAATCAAGGAACCGGGAGGGTGAATTTGGAGTGGTCACCACTCTAGTTCCACCCCCCGGCAAGGGTACGTTGCCTTGCCACTCCCCTTCCCCTCTATTACCTGCCCTGCGTCCTCCACCTGCACCTAGTCGTTATGTTGATCCCGGGTTCAATGGAGGAACGGGAACGGGGAAGATGCCCAAAATCAACTTCCCATGTTTTGATGGTGAAAATCCTAAGTTGTGGCTTAAGAACTGCGAAGATTACTTTGATTTGTACTCTGTTGAGCCCCACATCTGGATTAAGGTGTCTACTATGCATTTTACCCCATCCTCTGCAGCCGCTCGCTGGAAGCAATCTGTAGAAGAGAAGCTTCGATCCATTACTTGGCCTGCATTTAGCCGTCTCTTGTTAGATCGCTTTGGTCGCAATGAGCATGAACTGTTGCTGCGTCGCTTGTTTCATATCCGTCAGTCTGGATCAGTGTCTGAGTATGTAGAGCAGTTTACAGGGCTCATTGATCAGTTGAATGCATATGCTTCACACCCAGACCCACTATACTATACCCAGAGGTTTATAGATGGGTTGCGTCCTGAAATCAAATCTCCTGTATTGCTTCAGCGTCCTGCAACACTCGATACTGCCTGTGTGCTTGCTCAGTTGCAGGAAGAGGTGACTGGAGACGCCCGCCGTTTTGGCCGTCGCTACGACGTGCCAGGGGGGTCTCGTGCGGCCGCCACGGGCGCACTTCCACTACCGCCGCCGCCGCCTCCCAAGCCCGGTGGAGCAGATGAACGACGCACCGGCGACACGTTCCACTCGTCTACGGTGGTCGATCGGTACCGCGACTTGCGCACTGAACGCCGCTCCAAGGGCCTCTGCGTTCGCTGCGGTGCCAAGTGGTCCCGAGAACACAAGTGTGCAGACCTGGTGCATCTTCACGCTGTCCAGGAACTTTGTGACTTGTTTCATGATGTGGAGGACGATGGTACACCTGATCCTACTTCCCCAACACATTCTCAGCTTATGGCTCATATCTCTGTATCAGCTACAGCGGGTGCATCTGCACCAAGGACTCTGCGTTTGTCAGGCACATTACAAGGGCACTCTCTGTCTATCTTGGTCGATTCTGGCAGCTCCCATACGTTCCTGAACAGCAAGTTAGGCGATATCTTGCTTGGAGTACAGCCTCTTGATCCACCCATGTCTGTGCAAGTGGCTAATGGGGAAATTCTAGTCTGTCATTCTCAGTTGCCCTCTGCAGTCTGGTCAGTTCAGGGATGTGCTTTCACTACAGATCTTAAGCTTCTTCCATTGAGTTCCTATGACATGATTCTAGGGGTGGATTGGTTGGCAACTTTCAGTCCGATGCAGATTCATTGGCAACAAAAATGGTTATCAATTCCATACAATGGCACTCAGACAGTCCTATTCGGAGAAGCTCCACAGTTACCTGTTGGTTCAGTGCTTCAGCTGTCCCATCTTGTCTTCCTCGATCGGTCCAGCTCCTCTACAGTTTTGACAGCCTTGCCTCCAGAATTTAGTGCTTTAATTTCAGAGTTTGGTCATTTGTTTGAACCATCAACTGAACTTCCTCCTCAACGTCAGTGCGACCATTCTATTCCACTGATTCCGGGTGCCCAACCAGTGTTTGTGCGGCCCTATCGCTATGCACCTACTCTCAAATCTGAAATAGAACGCCAAGTTGCAGAAATGCTGGACCAAGGAATCATTCAGAAGAGTAATAGCGCGTTCTCCTCCCCAGTTTTACTCGTCAAGAAGAAAGATCAGTCATGGCGGTTTTGTGTGGATTACCGCCATCTGAATGCAATCACAGCGAAAGGCAAGTACCCAGTTCCGATCATTGATGAACTGCTCGACGAGTTGGCAGGCGCTACAGTATTCTCTAGCCTTGATCTTCAGGCCGGGTTCCATCAAATTCGCATGAAGCCTGGGGAAGAGTTCAAGACAGCGTTTCAGACACACTTCGGCCAGTTCGAATTCCGTGTCATGGCATTTGGACTCACTGGTGCTCCCGGTTCCTTTCAGGACGCTATGAACACAACATTGGCGCCTTGCTTGCGGCATTTCGTGTTGGTGTTCTTCGACGATATTCTCATCTATAGCCCTGATCATGCATCTCACTTGGAGCATCTGCGTACTGTCTTTCAGTTACTGTCTCAGGACCAGTGGAAGTTGAAGCTCTCTAAGTGTGCATTTGTGCAGACCCAACTGGTGTATCTCGGACATGTGATTAGTGCCTCTGGCGTCAGCACTGACCCGGCAAAGCTTGATGCTATCGCTCAATGGCCTGTTCCTGTGTCAGTGAAAGAACTCCGTGGATTCCTTGGCCTTGCCGGCTATTATAGGAAATTCGTGCGTCACTTTGGGATTATAGCCAAGCCGCTAACCAATCTGCTCAAGAAGCATGCTCTTTTCATTTGGACACCAGATCACGAGCAGGCTTTCCAGCAACTCAAAAAGGCACTCTGTCAGTCCCCAGTTTTGGCTCTTCCAAACTTTGACCGCCCCTTCTCGCATTGAGACAGACGCATCGGATTGCGGCGTGGGCGCGGTTTTGATGCAAGATGGCCACCCCCTCGCTTACCTCAGCAAGGCCCTGGGCCCCAAATCTCGTGGCTTGTCCACTTATGAGAAGGAGTATATGGCGATTCTGCTAGCAGTGCAAACATGGCGTTCCTATCTTCAGTTTTAGGAATTTGTCATCATGACTGACCAAAAGAGCCTCACACAGCTGGGAGATCAACGCCTTCACACCTCTTGGCAACAGAAAGTATTCTCTAAATTATTGGGCTTGCAATACCGAATTGTCTACCGCAAAGGGTCTGACAACCGCGCAGCTGATGCTCTCTCACGTCATCCTGCCCCTCCAGCAGTATGCGCTGTGGTGAGTTCATTGGTGCCGTCTTGGGTTTCAGCGGTGACAGCCAGTTATGATCAAGATCCACACACCCGTGATATCATAGCCAAACTGGCTCTCAATCCTACAGCAGTGCCTCAGTTCTCGCTGTCTTCGGGCCTCCTTCGATTCCGTAACAGGATCTGGATCGGTGATGATGCAGCCCTTCATTCTCGACTCATGACCGAGTTTCACAACAAAGCGTGGGGCGGTCATTCGGGCTTCCCAGTCACATTCGCCGCGGCTTAAGCGCTACTTTGCTTGGAAAGGGATGAAAGCTTCAAGACAGCGGTTTGTGCGGACTTGTGGGATCTGCCAAAGAATCCAAACCGGACCGCTCCAAACCTCCGGGTTTCCTTCAGCCATTGCCTGTGCCGAGAGTGCTTGGCGGGTGATATCAATGGACTTCATCGAGGGTTGCCAATGTCCAACCACTTCAATTGTATCTTGGTCGTGGTGGACCTGTTCACTAAAATACGGTCACCGTTCCCCGAGACACCCGTTCACCGCAACAACAAAGGGCACGGGCATTCCTCGACAACATATACAAACTCCATGGGCTGCCCAAATCCATTGTATCCGATCGGGACAGGATCTTCACAAGCCGCTTTTGGAGTGCTTTATTCAAGCTTGCCGGGTGTCCAATTGTGTCGCAAAGACGGCCTATCACCCTCAATCGGATGGCCAGTCCGAACGGTTGAATCGGTGTTTGGAAACTTACTTGCGTTGTTTCGTTCATGCCTGCCCAACCAAATGGAAGCAATGGCTTGCTACCGCAGAATTCTGGTACAACTCTAGCACCCATTCAGCTATTGATCGTTCCCCTTTTGAGGCTCTGTATGGCTATCACCCTCGCTTGTTGGCTCTTCCTGCTTCGGTGGATTCTTGGTCCGATGATCCCGGTTGGTACTCTACTCGTGGATCGGATGGATCAATTATCGCAACATCACTTGCACCGAGCTAAACTTCGCATGAAGAAGCAAGCTGACCAACACCGTTCGAACGTTCCTTCAATGTGGGGGATTACGTGTACTTGAAGCTGCAGCCGTATGTGCGGAACATCGCTTGCTCCCCCCGTGCTCATCGAAATTGGCCTTCAAATTCTTCGGTCCCTTTCAAGTCTTTGGCACGCGCGTGCACCGTTGCTTATAAGCTGGATTTGCCTCCCCACACTTCTATTCATCCAGTTTTCCACGTGTCGCGATTGAAGAAGGCGTCGGTGCTCACCATCGGGTAACACCAACATTGCCGGCCGACTTGGCGCGCTGAAGCTTTCCCCCGAGCGGTGCTCCAGTCCCGTTCCGTCCGGCGCGGGCGCCCAAGATGTCCAACGGGTTCTGCTCAAATGGAACAATCTTCCCCGCCTCCTTGGCCACCCTGGGAGGACTATGAAGCCATCCGCCAGGGGATTTCCTCATGCCGCTGCTTGGGGGCAAGCATCGTCTAAACGGGGAGGGATGTTAGCAGCAGCAGGGACGACGCCAAGCTCCATGATCGTTCCGGCAGCAAGCCTTCCATCCGAGTCCAGCTGCCGGCCCAAGAGCCCCCGAGCCGGAGACCGAGTTCCGCTCCCGGCGGCCCAGAATGGACCCGGTGGGGCGCTTGCACGCGTATCCGGCAGAGCCCCTGTACTTAAGCTAGCACGAGAGAAGGAAAAGGCATCACGTTTTGTAACAAACAACTCAAAAACCTCTAATCATTCGTCCTACCGCATCTGCTTTCGTTTCCCCTTTCGCCTCTCTGTTCTTACTTGCTTCCCAATCCTATCTCTTCTTCTCCGATTCCCCTTCCCTGCTGCTCACACACACCCCCGTGGCCAGAGCCCCTTCGCCATCATCGGTAGTGGCCGCCGCCACCGCCGCCTCCACCGCACTAGCGGGGTTCTCGCCCTTAGTGGAGCCGCCTTGACACACCTTGATTTCACTGGTCGCTGGCACCACTTTCGCCCGCCTTCCACGAGAACCGAAACAAACGACCATCTTTTCAGCCTTGGCGAGAGATTTTGAGGCCGGATTGTATGTAGATCTGATGTGAGGAGGCGGCAGCGCTCCCTCTCTATGGTTATATATGGGCGGAAACGAACCTGTTCCGGTCAAGACGAAACCGATATCCTAGTCACCTAAAAAAAGGAAGAAGACACCCTAGTGTGGACAGGAAAATAACTCTTGAATTAGAGCATCTCCAACAGTTTGGCATTTTTTCTTTGTCATTTGTTGTAGTTTGCCAACTCTCAAAACGAAATGGGAAGGAGAAAAACAAGCCATCTCCAAGAGTTTTGCAAAATTGACTTGGCATTTACCAAATTGTGGACCCAACCGACTATATATGGCGCGAAGAGAGTCCTACATGCGCGGAAGTAGCGCGGGAGGAGCACCCGATCGCATTTGCCAAGCGGTCCGCGGCTTTGCAAATATGCCAAGTTTCCTCTGTCAATTGCCAAGTTGCCCAAATTGCAAAACCCAAATGCAAAACTGTTGGATACCTCATTTCGTGATTTTTTGCAAATTACAAGAATGCAAACCCCAAATGCCAAACTGTTGGACCAGCCCGCTAGCCCACTAATAACATTAATAAAGCTTAGCCCCTGTTTGGATGGAAAGTATTTTTAAAGTATTAGAAAAATACTATAATTTTACAAAATACGTTGTTTCTTAAAAGTCATTGGGTGTTTGGATGCTATAAATTTGTAGTTTCTAAAACCATAGTTTTATCAAAAATATAGTTTTTTTTTGGAGTTTCAAAAATTCCATTCATGACTTCGTTTTTCTAAACAACAGTTTTAGTTTTCAAAACCCACGTCATCCAAACAGGCCCTTATCCGGAAGTTTCTAAAAAAAAGCTTATCCAGAAGTTATTATTAGGTATAGGTTTGACAAGTCACAAGAATTTACATTTGGCCACAGAAATCTACAATTCATATAGATTTGCCCTATACAATTCTTTCCACAAGTAATATATTCTATTATGTAGATATTACCTTTGTGTATAAAGAATGTAAATCTCGTGTTCTGAGAAGTGAATTCCAGTTTGACCAAATATGTCAGATCAGTCACGTTTTAAAATCAGAACAGAGAAGGGTCAAAATTCATGGTACAATGCAAATCAATCTATGCTTTTATTTCATCAACCACGAGTGACTAGAGTAATTTATCAAGAGATTTACAATCACCGTAATGGACACATAAAAAATCATATACAAGAAAGGAGGGCCAAGATTCATGATTGGATGAGAATGAACCTACGCTTCTAACACATCAAAGATGGGAAGAGCAAACATGAGCACATAGAAAGGATATCTCCGCAAACTATATACTTTACATGAGATCTTTATTCAATAGAAGTGTTCGCCTCATCTCAACTGAATATTTCAATTCACCGTGGACAAGGAGAAAGAAAAAATAGCAGGCTTGTCGCTGGCTTGGAGTAACTAAGCAGGACCAAATTAAAGCCCACGGCTTCTCTATGACCCAAGGTCCTCAAATGTGGAATTGCTTATCTCCATCACATTGAACATCGATCCATATTCAGCCATAGGCTCCTGCTCCTCATTTTGTTGGCAACAATTCAGAAAAAAAAGGAGAAACGACAAAGCTCTTATCGTACTCGAATCCTAAGCATCCATGGACGCCAAATATGATGGGGAATTCTCAGTCTATACTATAGTTGATACTTTGACCATTTTATCATCTATAATATAGTCACATTTGGAATATGTGCCAGCTTGCTCTTATCCTCTCCAGATTTGCATCTCTTCTCAAGCACTGGTCCACAGTTCAACAGGGTCAAGGTCTGCAATCCGGTGAGCTGTTGGATGCATGCAGGTAAAGTTTTCATAAAGTAGGTTTCCACCTTGAGCTCACGGAGCGAGGTGATCTCGCCCAACCACTCTGGCAGCGTCGTAATTTCGTCGCAGTGCAATATCTCAAGTTTTTGGAGAGATCTCCATCCCCAAATGCTGCTTGGTAAAGGTATACTATCGTGACTGTCCTTGATAATCAGTTCCCCGATGTCAAAGTGTCGTAGACCATTCCAGGATGCAGATGAAAACCCTTTGCTAAACCTGATCTCCATTTTGTATAATGAGGAAGGGATGGATGGCCCCATGATTCGATGAAAAGATGGACACAGGTCTTGGCCTGGTTGTCCTTTCCTGCCTGATAAGATGTACCTGGCACTCCTTGGGATTGATGGTTCAAACCTCAACATAGAACAGCAGCTTATCTCCAGATCTTGAAGGCCTGGAAACAAATTCTCATCACTACGACCCTGCCCCTCCATGGATATTTGCAACTCCTGGTTGGTTAATTCGGACATTATAATTCTTCTGAGCTTTCTAAGTGGTTCAGTGCACCAGATGAAGACTTTGGACCCTACGCACTGTACCCGTGACATGTGCAGCTCTTGGAGGCTCTGTAACTGACCCAGACGGAGATGTTGGAATTGCACACTGGAGAGCTCCAATTTCACAAGGTTCTGTAACTGATCCAGGTGGATACGTTCAAGAACCACACTAGTGAGCTCCAATTTCACAAGGTTTGGGATTGACGATATCCAAAGAGGGTTATATGCACCATCATATCCCTTTAAGCTAAGTATTTCGAGCGAGTCATAAAGGTGGAGCTTTTTTACATCCAGTGTGGATACTTTATCGTATTTAGAACACACAATATGTAGCTCAATAAGCTGGGGACTACAAATCCTCTCCATAAACATATCGTTTGAACGGACCAAGAGAACAGGACTCTGCATGACAAGAAGAAACAGAAGGCATGGCCAAATTAGTATTTTATATACAGCTGAATACAAGTCATAAATATAGACATGCATAGAAATTTACCTGAGTTATATCTACACTACCAATGTGTTTTATCTTGTATTTGTCCTCTCCTGATGTGCAACGTTTGCGGAGTTTGTAGTTGCACTTCCTGAGGACCAGCTTGTCCAAAGCAGTGAGCTCTTGAATAGACTGGGGCAATAGCTCGAGTTTGGCAGCATGTACACACAGTTCACGCAGTGATACGAGTTCTCCAAGCCATTCGGGTAAAGCAGAAAAATTCCAACACTCTAGTACCTCTAGTTTGCTGAGGAAGAGGCAGCTTCGGATGCTATCTGGCAATGTGGTAAGATCGATGCAGGAACGAATACTGAGCTGCTCCAGATTACCACAGTACTGAAGAAGTTCCCATTTCTCGAGGCCATTCATTTTCTTAATTGTAAATTCTCTCAGTTTCCTAAATAATGGTGTCTTGGCTCCATATATAGCAGCATCAACTTTTGTGACACAAGGCATATTTGAGATGCACAATTCTTCCAGGTTTGCTAATTGGCCTAATAAAGGGATATGCTCACAAAATATCATGTCAGACAGCTCAACTTTCACAAGATTTGGAAGGGAAAAACTTATATCCTTCACCCAGGAGCACAATGTACGACTCCTATAGCCTTGTATTCGAAGTGTTTTTAGGCTCCCATGAGGCTGGAGTTTTTCAAGAATCAGAAAGTCATTAACTATGCCTGAATCCTGTGGTAAACTGCTGCTAGACCACATCAAACTCAGTGACTGCAGTTGCCAATATTGGGACAACTGGCCTTGTCCACTTACTTCCTCTGCCCTCTCCACATGCTCAAGATTCTGGATAGTTAGCTGCTCAATTTCATAGTCATGGTATTGATATAGAAGGGAGAAGTTATTGAAGCAATTAGTGGCAGAGCCAGTGGCAATGTGTAGGGGTTGCTCTTCCCCTTCTGTTTCCTTATCTTCCATCTCCTTTTTCCGGTGATCCCAGCGACTGAGGGGATGATCTTCCTCTTTCTTGTCTCCCTCTTCTTCCAGTTTTTCTAATTCTTCCTCCTCCAGTGCTTCTTTCCAAAGTAGCTGCTGCCTGTAGCTGTCAAAACTCAAACGCGGATTCTTGTAGGTGGGGCTTGAGCCCACCCAACCCCACTTAGGTCTTGCACTAAAAAGAGCCACCTGCGTTGTACCACATTCAACATTAAAATCTAAATAAACTACTACCAACATTGGTATGCATAAGATAGCCATCCGACTCAGATATACAAAATTCTATCGTGTATGTTAGCAAAATTGAATGACCACACCGTAATTTTTATCCATGTCAGAGTTTTGATTAAAGTCGAGTAGATGTAATAATTTATTTTGAGCATCTAAATATTCGAACATTAGAAAATTTGATAAGTAGCCCAACTCAGATATATTTTGTTAGTATAATTAGAAAATAAATAACTCTAGTTTTACAACAATTGATGATGTCAATATAGTTAAAATGGAACTACTACATATCATGCTGCAATCCAATCAAAATCTTAACATATTCTATATTCATTACCTAAATAAATTTGAGTAAAGAACAGATTGAATACTTATTTCCAATATTTGGAAACTCAAAATTCTCTTGTCGCAGCATTAATACATCCTACTTTCGAATTAGATTGTTGGTCACAAATCTCAGATTTGGGGCAAGTTTTGTCTATTGCTTAGCCAAGTAACCATGGCAGTTTGAGGGGATACATATAGGAGGACCTTGTCTAGGTTGTTACAAAGGATAAGACCAAATAAAGTAGATGCTTAAATTAAACAGCATATTCTGAAAAAGATAAGATGCCACACTAGACTTAATCCTATCAATCCCCCCCTAAGGCTTGTGCATCGCCTTCGGGTGGATTTCGGCCATCCCAATCTTAGCGCAAAGCTCCTGGAACTTGACTCGCCCAAGTGACTTGGCCAGGAAGTCGGCAAGCTGATCTGAAATGTTGATGTAGCCGGCCTTGACGCTTCCCTCCTCCAAACAACACCTGATGAAGTGGTACCTTACTCGGATGTGCTTGCTGCGTTCGTGAAAGACGGGGTTCTTCTCTAGGGCCAAGGCAGACTTGTTGTCCACCCTGAGCTGCACCGCTTCAGCATCCTTGCCAAGGAGATCACCCAACAGTCGGGCTAGCCAGAGCCTGTGTGGAAGCTGTAGTGGCGGCGATGTACTCTGCCTCGCAGCTGGACAAGGCCACCACCCACTGCTTGATGGATTGCTAGCTCACGAGACACTTGCCGAGGAAGAATAGCGTCCCACTGGTGCTCTTGCTCATGTCAATGTCACCGGCGTGGTCGCTGTCGCTGTACCCAATGAAGTGCGCCGCTCCAGGGTACCTCGGGTAGTGCAAGACATAGTTGGAGGTACCTGTGACATAGTGGAGGATCCTCTTCACGGTTTGCTGGTGCTCCGTCGTCGGTCGCTGCATGAACCGGCTGACGTAGCCAACGGCGAACGCCAAGTCTGGGCGTGTGTGGACGAGGTAGCGAAGACTCCCCACGATACGCCAGTACTGCGTAGCGTCCACCTCCTTCACCGTGTTGTCTCGACTCAGCTTCAGCCTCTCCTCCATAGGAGTGTGAGCTAGGTTGCAGCCTGTGAGGCCGCCCAGCTTGACGATCTTCTTGGCGTAGGTACTCTAGCGAAGTGAGATGCCGGAGCTGTCCTGGTGGACCTCGATCCCCAGGTACAAGGAGAGACGGCCGAGGTCGCTCATCTGGAACACCGTCTTCATCTCCACCTTGAATGCCTCGATCTCCTCCTCCTTGGTACTGGTGATCACCAGGTCATCGACGTAGACGCCCACCACCAGGGCATTACCTCTCTTGCGGCCTCGCGAGGGTTCTGCTGGAACCCCATTTGGTTGAGGGTGGACTCTAGAGGGTGGAGTCCAGCTTGGTGTTCAAAGCTCGTGGTGCCTGCCGCAAGCCATAGAGGGCCTTGCAGAGGACCTTGCTCTCCTTGCTGGGCATGACGAATCCCGACGGCTGGCGGACGTAGACTTCTTCTTTCAAGTCACCATTGGTGCACACGCCAGCCCTCCTGAGCAGCTAGCGCGAGGAGCCGGACGGACTCCATCCTCGATGGATCATCCGATGAAGCCAAGCTAGACTTAATGACTAGCCGGCAAGCTTACTATGGTGCGTTGTATTATCCGACGGAGGACCCCCTAGAAATCTTTTGCACAAGACAAGGCGCAACGACGTCAAGTGGTCCAACCGGAAGCCACATATCCGAACAAGACCTCGCCACGGTTGTCCATGAAAACCAACAAGGAAGCTTTGAGCATGGCATCCACGCACTTCTCTGGCCATGACTCTAGCAATTCCTAGCCTCGGACAGAGTCTACCAGCTTAAGCCACTCCCAACGAAGTTTTAGTGCAAATCCAAAAAACCTTAGATCAAGAACCCCCAAACCTATAAACCAGTGGACTACACACCTTGCGCCATGCCACCTTGCAATGCCCGCCGTAGACTAACAAGGTACTTTCCATAAGAAGCCACACCTACTTTTGTCAATCTGTGCAATTCCCATGTCGAGGGAGGAGGCGATGGATATATGAACCAGAATGGCGGACAATGCAACCTTTGTCAAAGTGGTGTGACCAGCGGTAGTGAGTAAGCCCGCCTTCGATGTTGGGATCCTCGCCGCGACTGCATCAACAAGGGCTTGCTCTTCAAATCGCTTGAGCCTACAGATGGACAAAGGAATGCCTAGATATTTTCAGGGAAACGATGACAGTTGACATGGGAAGGTATCCAACATAGCCGTGACCTCGGCTAAGCATCTTATCGGCGTCGCGACACACTTCTTCGTGTCGGTCACTATCCCTGAAGCACCGGCGAAAAGTTGTAGGGTGTCCACCAAACATTGCATGTCACACTAATATGGTGCCAAGAACAGCACCAAGTCATTAGCATAGAAGGATGCCCAATGCAAAACTACACCTCTAGGCAATGGTGTTAGCAGGCCTTGCCAGTCCCACATCAATGAGGTTGAGAATATCCATAACAACGACGAACAACATAGGCAACAGATGGTCTCCCTGACGAAGACCACAAGCATGGGCGATTGACAAGGATTTTGGTAGTAGCCGCTGACAGAAGAATGGAGATCCAATCGGTCCATCTATGCAGAACCCCAGATGCTGCCATTGACAAGGATTTTGTAGACTTCCTTAGCATGTTCTTTTAGTGTTGTTTTAGCTTTTTTCTAGGGACATGTTTAGCGTGATGGCCCTAAGGACTTAATCTTGGTGTGATGTTTTTAGTGCTAGGTTTAACCCTTCTAGGAGGTGAGTAGAATTTGTATAGACAAAGGTTGTTGCAGTAAATTTTAGATCCCAGTTCACCCACTCTAAAGCCATACAGTCCTTTCAGAGACAAGCTTTTCCTATGGGACTCATTCTATTTAAACCATGTTGAACCCACGGTTAAACAAGTTCGACCAAGCAAACCATGAAACAAGATCTGGATTGGTTCATTATTCGTTTTAGTTATAATACAACTATGGCGGAGCGCTAGGAGTTGATGATTGCCATAACTGCCACCACTGAACCTCCCCGATTTTGTCTCCAATTTTTTTGTCCTCATTATTGTTAATATTCCATTCAATTCAAATTTGATTTCCAACTCAAAATCAAAATTTAAGAAATTACCCCACAAGTTTAAAAATCAGTGTGGTTACGAGGGGAAATTTTCTAAACAGAATAAAAAAATAATCCAATACCAGGCCTTTTTTAAAAGGTAAAACCCAAATTACTCCCATGCACATGAAAGTTGACTAGATAACCTATAAATAAATTTTATGTTGAATTTATGCCTCCAGTTGAGTCTAAAGCTCCAATTATGCAGGTGATATAACTTATGTTAGAAAAATACATTATGACATTTTCATCATGTACAATTTTGTATGTAGGGTTAATTTATTAAAGATGCCTAAGTTCTCAAATATCAATGATGAACATTCATAATGTATTTTTGTAACTTAAATATGATTTCTTTCAACCTACAAAATTGAAACTTAAAATTCAACTTAAATGTGGAAAAACAAGAAAGAAAAATCTTACTAAATGATAGATTGGACCAACTGAAATATCTTGAGAGATAAATTGAACATAAAATTAGTTTAGGGTGGTTTCTGGACAAAGTTCCTGTGTTTGGGCCGAGGAGTAAATTGAACTTTTTCATTCTTTAAAAAAAGGAAATAGAGGCAACTCACCTCCCTCGTATTGACGTAGGGAATATGATGATAACCAGTCAGCACTGAAATAAGAACTTCGGGGGATGGTGCAGTCAATTTTTTCAATCTGGTCATTTTATGCAGGGAGTCACGCCAGAAGAAGTGGCGGATGCTATCAATTTCAATTTCCTGTATTGTTGTGAATAGAGCCAATATTTTAGGAAGCGGCCCACGGCAATCTGTTATCTTGACTTTCCGAAGGGCTCGAAAAGGCCGTTCCTCAATTCTGGATGGTCTGGCAATGATGCAACATCTAGTGATAAATAGCTCCTCCATGTTGATGTTTGTAACTACTTTCATAATCCATCTTACAGAATCATCATGTCTTTCAACACAGTCCTCTATCCACATTTTTTATTTGAATGTCGGAGTCAAATGCAACAAATCATATCTTCGGATACCTATGGCATCTTCCTCGATATGATCCAGACTGATCCAGACTGAAAAGCTATTCTTGATGAAGTACTCCTTACACATTGGGATATATGGATGCAGTTTTAGATTATGACAGCTTTCTATGCTCAAATAGTCAAGTATAGGGCCTGCTAGTTGTTCTCTTCTTTCTTTAGAGGGAGCTGGAGTTCGTACTGGCTTGCTGGTAACAGCAGGTGCGTCATTTCCAGAACCAATACAGTGTATTCTCTTTCTTTCTGTCGACATGCCACAGCGTGGAGCTTTTAAACAACCCTTTGCTACAAGGCCTGCTGCCGCTGCCTTTCTTTTGACTTGCTTATATACATGAAGAGAACCAGGTAACTTGTCATGCTTATCTCTTGTTTCTCTCTCTTCCTCATCAAAGTTGCGACTTAATGCCACCTCATGTACTCCTGTCTCATCCACATCATTTACTTGTGTCTCTGAGTTGTCATCATAAAATATAAGTACAGTGATGTCTTGCAGTCCAACCAATGTCAGTCGTTTTAACTTCTTGCAAGGTACAATTCGTGCATGACGAAGCAGAGGCATATCTCTAATCTCCAGTTCCTGTAGATTTGGTAAATGTCCTAATGTAGGAATATGGTCACATCCCTTGATATTGGACAATACAATTTTCACCAGATTTCGGAGGGTGTAATCTATCTTGTTAACCCAATCAGGAAATCTGGTTCCATTGTAGCCTTTTAAAGAGAGGCACTGTAAATTGTAATAAGGCCTCAAATGTTCCAAAACTGCCATAGCCTTTTCCTCACCAGCCCCATCAGGTGTCAAAGAAGACGAAAACCAAGACCATTCAAAACTCAAGAAATGAAGCTGTTCCTTACTGCTCAGTTCCACTTTCTTTGCTTCCTCTGGCGACACCACATTCTCAAGGCATTTGATGTTTAGCTCATGATGTGTGAGATCCAGGACCTGCTGAAGAAGCATAATATTGCTGTGATTGTCTGCAGGTTGTACCCGTACATTAAAATTGGGCAAGGTCAGAAGGTCTACCAAGCTTGCAATGCCTTGTTTTGAGAAGAGTGTGAACCCTCCAACTGACAGGTACTTAAGATGATGTAAACGTTGGGTGATGATATCTTCCTGCAGCATACCTAGCTCCAGTTCTCTATTGAGATCTTCTGAACTCTCTACATTTGCCGCAGAGGTTCCTGGAGCTTCAGGGTAAGCTTTTGCATCAAACCCAGAGAGATTTAGGTACTCCAACTTTCCGAATTTCCAGTGCGGAAGCAAATTTAGAAAGTTCTTAATTTGAGAACAGCCTGATAGATTTAAATACCGGAGCTCACAAAGACTGGTACAGGAATTTGGAAGGTAAGCCAGATTAGTACAATTTGATAACTCCAAAGTTTCCAATATCGGGCAGCCAGCATCATTCTCATAAACTTCAGGAAGAACTTCAAGAGAGGTACAACCAGACAAATTCAAACCTAGAAGCTTCTTCATGTACTTGAATATCCCTCTAGGCAATAGTTTCAATTGGTGGCAGAAGGACATATTCAGATGTATCATATTTGCAAGGTAAATGAAAGAATCAGGCAGCGCACGAAGTTGGTTACAATGCAGCAGGTTGAGAAACGAAAGTTCCTGAAGCCCACCAAACTTTGAAGGAAGCTTTTGAAGCTGAGAACAATATGAAAGGTCGAGGAATGAGAGCTTTCGGAGCCCCCCAAACTCATCAGGCAGAGATTGCAGGCTACCACATCCTGATAGGTTCAGGTGTAGCAGCTGTTTGAGTATATGAATTTCTTGTGGCAGCTCTCTAAGATTTGAGCAGCCATGTAGATCCAAATAGTGTAGATTGACAAATTCACAAATGTAACTGGGAAGATCAACAAGACCAGTATTTTCGGAAAGATTCAATGCTAGTAAACCATGCAAGGAGCTTAGGGACTTAGGTAGATGGCCAGTTTGCATTCCAGATATATTTAAGTACTTCAACAGTCTAAAATTGCTGATAGAATCAGGTAGATCGGCAATAGTGGTACATGTACTAAAATCCAGTACACGTAAGAATTGAGCTCCCATCAAAGACTTCAAACTAGTCTGAGCAATGCTACACTTCTCAAAATGAAGAGCCCTTACTGTGCTAGGTATAGTCCAATAACATAGGGATGAGTCACATAAATTTGAGAGCAACATGTGTCGGCAGTTGTCTATATTACCATGAGGATTTTGTTGCCTATTGGAATCAAAGGCAATAACTTCATCACCCGCAACTAATCTAGCAAGATCATGAACCAAATCGTGCATCTGGAATAGTACACCTCGAGGTTCATTATATCTTGCAAATGGCTGAAAGATGAAATTGTACCGATGTTAGTAAACTATCTTGCCCAAGTTTAGTCATAATTAACTTGCAAGGTAGCATGTACAATCAAAAACCAAAAATGAACATAAATTGACATAGAAATTGACATAGATTGGCCTTTTGTAGTGGAACTAGATGATACATCTAAAATAGAACTTTGATCTCGAATAATAAGCAGTAAAAGTTCCAGCTACATCCTGAAGAAATGACATCTCATGAAGCTGATACTATCTAAATATACCTTTGATCTTGAATAATAAGCATGAAAGAAATCAAGGACTTACAGTTGGAGACATTCCAGCTACATCCTGAAGAAATGACATCTCACGAAGCTCCTCAAAGTATCTTTCTCCAATTTGTTGCACGGTGAACGATTGGCTAGCAGCAGGGAGCTGAACAAATCCAAGAGCAATCCACTGCTGAATCAAGCTGCTCTTCTCTATGTAGAAGCCTTTAGGGAAAACAGCACAATATGCAAAACAAGGCTTCAGATGATAAGGCATGTATTGATAACTAAGCTTCAGTGATGGTAGTACTTTCATGTCTACGAAAGGTCCATCATCCCCATCTTCTGCCCAGGTATCACTATCCCGTATAGCTTCCCATTCATTAGTTCTCCGGCAAAGGCGACCCAGAGAATTTGCTGCTAGTGGAATTCCACTGCATTTCTTTACTATCTGTCTTCCTATACTTTCCTTATCAGCATCCACCTTTCCATGTGGAAATGCCTTTGCTTGGAACAACTCCCAGCAGTAATTGTCCGGTAAAGCACCTAATTCTATTGTCAAACTCCCATTCATTAGCTTAGCAACTTTTATGCTGCGTGTGGTTGCAATGATCTTGCTGCCTGCTTTAGCACCCCGCAGCAATGTCCTTAGTTTTTCCAACTCATCTGGATCTTCTTCCCATATGTCATCGAGAACAATAAGATACCGTTGCCCTTTTACAATAGTTTTCAAGCGGTCACGTGTAGCTTGTAAGGTGATATCAGCAGGGCTACTTGATTTATCCAGTTGGGAGATGATAGATTGACCAATGGTCTTGATATCAAATTTTACAGAGACATAGATCCATGCTTGGATATCAAAGGATTGCCTTGTTCTATCATCGTTGAAGACCATCTGGGCAAGAGTAGTTTTACCTACTCCTCCAAAACCGTAAATAAAAAAGATGCAGCAGTTTGAGTCATCTGCTTGCAGCATACTGATTATTCTTTCTTTTTCTTCGACCCTTCCAACAGGGACTTCATCAGCGTCTGAGAATGTCTCCCGTTTCCTGAACACTTCTTCGTCATTATTCCTCGTGTCTTCTATGAAGTTCAATTTGTTCCGGTGATCCATTATCTCATCTATTGTTTCCCTCATTCTTTTCAATTTATGAGGCATCTTCAACCTTTCAGAGCATGCAACTAATTCCTGCTGTCAATAAATGGCATAAATCATAACAGAGTTCATCATAAGCTACCGCAGTTTAGCTTTGAAGTAATATAGCTGGCAAGTGGCGACTCACCTTTGTAGCCTTGGCGCTAAGCGGAAGGATATCACCCTTGTGGGTGTTGGTCCAGGACTCGAAGAGTAGCAGCATATCCTCCAAGTCATAAGCTGCAGCCTTGAGCTTCTTGAGCGTGTGACGGACACTCTGCAGCTTTGACGATTGCCTCTCTGCATCTCTGAGGAATGACTGAATGAGGGACAGATTCTCCTTGATGCTCCCCAAATCTTCACTGAATTTCAGCTGCCTAGCAAGCTCTTTCCAGGCGGTGTTAAAGGTGACATCAGCGAGCTTGCCGAACAACTCCACCACAGCATCCATTGTCGGACGCGAAGACCCTGCCGGAAACCAAAACGTGTGTGGAGTAAGGAACTAGTAGCAGGGGTGAGGCCACAGAGGACTCTTTCAGCGCACGGGTTCTCCTCTATTCTTTTTGGGAAAATTGGTTGTGTAGCATCGAAAGATCGCGATCTCCGTAAAATACCACCGAAGGTTCGCGTCCCTGTAAAATACCACCGAAAGGTTGGACTGTGAACTGAAAATACCATTCCGTCAACTTTTGTGTATAGAATCGTTAACCTGACCTAAAATGCAAAGACAAAATTACGCATTTGCCCATACCTTATCCTATCTCACCCATCCAGCACAAGCACGCACTGGAGCCGCTCGGTTCCCTGCTGCTGCTGGTGCCTTCTTTCGCCTTCGCCGCCGCCGCCGCCCCCAGCCCCTCCGCCGCCGGCCACCGTGCGCCACCGGCGACCACCGCGTGGACCTCCTCCTGCCACCCATCAACCTCCGCCGACCACCGCGCGGCCGGCCACCGCCCAACCGCAACGCGGCCGCCGGCGCGGACCTCCGCCGCCACCGCGCGCAGGCCTCCGCCCGGCCACCCTAAGCTCATCCGCTGCCCCCTTACCGCCACCACCAGGGCAACCGACTTGCCGTGGCGCGGCACCTCCGCCATCCACGCCTTTGCGAGGCTGCTGCCGTCCCACGCCCCCGCCCGACCGCCCAATGCATCCGTCTGATCCCGATGGGTAAGAACGAATCCTTAACTTTCTACTGCATAATGGTTCGTAATACAACTGAAATTAGTTGCAAAATGTGATTGTTTGTGATATCCGGTTCATCTGCGTGCTATCTGCGGCGATGGTTAGTGATGAGAAAGGACGAAGCGGTGCTAATTTATTTGCAAATCGGACCAATGCATGTAGAGTAGTGATTGATGTTCCTCCTACTCAACCTGTTGAGGATGATCGATCCGTACAAAAAAGGGCAGGCACGCTTGGATTGGTGGGTAGATGCAGAAGAGTACTCCATCATTGACATGGAGAAAGATGTTTTCAAGCACTTCAGTTGGGCTAGCTATCAGGAAGCAAACTTCTGGTTTATGGGTCAGAATAATCGAACAGTTCGTCTTTATGTACCTTCTAACTTTGCTTGCGAGATTATCATGACTGTAGATAGATGTCAGCATGTTAATATGGCTTTGATGTGACTGAAATGGAGAATGAAAGACAAGTATCAAATGAAGAAAATGACGTACCGCTTCAGGTCACGAGAAATGTTTCGGGGGATGCATGTGAGTGTAGAGTTGGATGGTCTAGAATGGGCCTTGCAACCTCAACTTGGTGTTACAGCTTGGTCCTTCCGAGTAGAGGAGGAGGGTGACCATTATGTGGAGCCCGGTGTTGACCATGAGGGAGATGATCCAGTTGGAGCTGATGAAGAGTGGAGGTATTTCAATAAGGTACATGAAGTACGAAGTAATAATGAGAAAGTGCAGCAAGAAAAGAAGAAAATGGACAGCGCAAGGATGTAATCAAGCCACGATCCCGAGATCGTGCCAAGTGATGAAGCCACCATGATGCGGGATGCTCCGTATGTTCCACTCACTACATATGATAAAGACAACCCCGATATAAAGGACGGTTCGACATTTCCCAAAAAATGCCTTCATATTGATGATCAAGCAATATGCCATAAAAAGAGAGTTTCAAACATTTGTAGAGCACGGGACAAATCAAGATATAGGGCAAGATGTGCGTAATCGGGGTGTGGATGGAAAGTTCATGCAAAGAAACTTCGTGGTTGCCCCACTTTCATGGTATTCTAATTTCTGACTATGCAATTTTTTTTTTTCATGTCCTCCCATAATTTCAGAATATGCAATTGCTTTTTTTTTCATGTTGTTCCATATTTAAGCACTAAATTCAGATCACATATCTTCTATTATTTTTCAGGTTGTGTCAATAGGTTCCCTACATACTTGTTACAGCACCAGCCAAGTGAGGGGTAAGGAGGCTAGCAAAGCTTGGATTGCTAATAGGGCAATGGACATACTCAGGTCCACTCCAGAGTTGGGAGCAAAGAAGGTGCAAGATCAGCTAGAAAGACAGTTCCCAATCAAAATGTCATATAATAAGGTGTGGGAAGGAACGCAACTTGCACTACAAGGCCTACATGGCACTTGGGATGAAAGTTTCAGAATGTTGTGGAGTTTCAAAGCCGAGTTAGAAGCTACATGTCCTGGAAGCATAGTAGAGATTGATTGCAAGAATGACAAGAAGAGTGGACAAGTCTATTTTTCTAGGATGTTTGTGGCCATCAAAGCATGTGTGGACGGATTTCTTGCAGGTTGCAGGCCGTACCTTGGGGTTGATTCTACTCACCTCACAGGTAAATATAATGGACAAATTACTTAGTCAATAAAAGAATTGATGGACACAATTGGATGTACCCGGTGGCATATAGAATTTTTTACAAGGAGACAAAAGCTGACTGGACATGGTTTTTGAAGCAATTGAAGAGGGCAATAGGGACTCCACATGGGCTCACAATCCATACAGATGCTTGCAAAGGCTTAGAGACAGCAGTCCATAATGTCTTCAATGGTGACGTTGAGCGTAGAGAGTGTTTTAGGCACCTCATGCAGAATTTTAGGAAGCACTTTGATGGAGATGTTCTAAAGTACATGTGGCCTTGTGCTTGGGCATGTACTACTAGGAGGCATCAATGGCTTTGGGACAAAATTACAGAGAATTGTCCAGAAGCAATTCCTTACTTGCAAGCAGAGCACAAACAACTTTGGTCTCGAGCTAAGTTCTCAGGGGAGTGCAAGGTTGATTATGTGAACAACAACATATCCGAGTGCTTCAACAACTGGATTAAAGAGACCAAAGGGTTGCCGGTGGATGTCCTCGTTGACACAATTAGGGTGATGATCATGGAAAAGATAGCTATGAGGCAGCGCATAGCTAACAAACTTGAAGGTTCAATTCTCCCTAGTGTTATAAATGAGCTAAAGATGAAGAGTAGAAACTTGAAGTACACAATTAAGGGGAGTGGTGGTCTCAAGGCAGAGGTATCTGGATTGACTAAAGACAACTATCCTTGGAGGCATGCTGTGGACCTTGAAAGCAAGACATGTTCATGTGGTCAGTGGCATATTTCTGGAAAACCTTGCACCCATGTTATAGCCTTTATAGGTTCTCTTAGACAAATTAAACCTAATGACTTTGTTCATGATTACTACTCAGTTCAACGTTTCAAGGCTACTTATCAGTTTGGGGTCAACCCAATGGTTGACAAGTCACAGTGGCCTATTGTTGATCCCGGGTTTGTAATGGTGCCTCCAAAACTTGAAAGGTCCTTGAGTAGGCCAAGAGTGAAGAGGATCAAAAGTAAGGGTGAGCCAGGAAAAGGGGTCCTTACCAATGCAAAAGGTGCTTCCAGTTTGGGCATATTGAGAAGGGTTGTACTGAGCCCCCTAAATTGCCACCGGCAGCTCCTACTAATTCAAGGTAACTTGACCCCAGTCACTTTTGCTGTAACATGATCTTTTATTAAGTACGGCTGATACCTTCCTGTTGTGTAGGAAAAGGAAAGAAAAGGGCAGTACATCTAGCTGCAAAAAAGCTCCCAAAAAATCCAAGAAAGTATCTGCAACTTCTACTAGTCCTCTCACACAACCACCTGTTAGTCCAGGGCCAACAACAAGAAGGATGGCAGCTTCGACTAGTCCTCTTAGTCCAGGACCTACAACAAGGAGCAGGGCTGCAGCAGACATATCCCCAGGAGGAATTGCAAGAAGGCTTATCATAGGCTAAACAATGGCTTTATTAGTGCAAATGCTATGTGTTCTACTGCCGTTATGATCTAGTTAGACTATGGATGCATGTGTTGAACTACTGTATGTGTTAGCACTGTCCCCTTTGCTATGTCTAAACTACTGTATGTGGAGAAGTTGCTATTGCGAATATACGTGCTTATATGTGCTTATATTAAATGTCCTCGTATGTGCCAAAATATATGTGTGGGACATGCTGCTGTTTATTTGGTTCTCACGGAGGGGTATTTTTGCCCCAGTTAACAGCTCCGTCACTTCATTTTAACAGAATGGTACTTTCAGTTCAGAGTCCAACCTTTCGGTGGTATTTTACGGGGGCGCAAACTTTCAGTGGTATTTTACGGAGATCGCGATCTTTCGGTGCTACACAACCAATTTTCCCATTCTTTTTCGTGGAGCCATTCTGCTCCCCCGCTGCCGCCCCCCGCCAACAGCGCCTCGCCGCCCACCAAATACCTCCACCGCTTCAGCCCGGCCTCCCCTAATCCGAATCGGAATCGTCGCGCACTCGCGCCGCCCATCTCTGCCCTCACCTAAT
Source organism: Chrysopogon serrulatus (assembly GCA_015844335.1). Classification (NCBI taxonomy): domain Eukaryota; kingdom Viridiplantae; phylum Streptophyta; class Magnoliopsida; order Poales; family Poaceae; genus Chrysopogon; species Chrysopogon serrulatus. The sequence continues at coordinate 38,450 of JADLZL010003583.1, read as the reverse complement.
CCCTGTAGGAGAAAGAAAAATCTTGTGCCCCTCGCCCCAACCGCCGGCTCAAGCCAACTCGTTGTCTCAGAGCGGAGCCGCCACCGCCGTGCTCACCGCTCATCCAACCGCCACCACCGCCGAGCCGGCCGCCGCCCAAGGCCTTCCCTTCTAAGCCCGGAGGACATTGGAGGTACCCAAGCTCCACGCCAGCGAGTCTCAATGGTAGTTTTATAGTGTTGTCAAAAAAAAAAAAAAAAATGGTAGTTTTATAGAAGTTTCATTTGCATTAATCTGCCACTTATATATTGTTATGTCATGACAGTGTTCTAAGCACGATTATCAACTCTAAGTTATGGAATTAAATACTTATAAAACTATAGAAATGAAATTTTGTATTGACAGTAACAATTCATACGCCGGCTGATAAACCAAAAATACTATTAAAACAACTGATTTTCTATAAGAAAAAATACCGTAGACTTGTAAGTTTAAACCGCTTTTTAGCTGAAGCGAATAGGGTTTCATCTGAGTTTTATTTTATTTTACGTGATATGACAGTCTTGAAAACAATAAAATTCACCACTAAGACTAGTCTAACCTTGCGGGTGCACTGTTCTTCCTTCTCATCGTTTATGTCCGTGTGTTGCGCACAGCGCATGTTATGTAAAGATTTTGTAGTTCATGCTCCATACCAACCATTAGAAAGCATAGGAGGTATCTCAGGTACTTATTTTTTCTCCAACAGCACCACCCATTTTAGTAGGTAACGATATTTATATATCTCTAAATAAACTAATCTCTAAACAAGTTTATTATAAAAATATATTTAATGATTTATCTAATAATAATAATTATGTATTATAAATATTAATTTTTTATATATAATTGATCAAAGTTAAAAGAAGTTGATTTTTTAGAAAATAGAAATGACTTCTAATTTAGAATAGAAGAAATAGTCTATAGTTCGTCCCCATAAAACGGTTCCCGTTCCGCTGCTCCGATCATCAGATAGGAAAGTACTCTGTAAAGTGTAAACAAGGTGCTCCAAAGCAGCGGGTGTGTGAAGGAACGAATAGCAGAGGACATCACTGACATCAGGGATGGAGGAACTAGGGAGGCGGAAAGCCTTTCATCTTACCACTAGCAGCAGCAGGAGGGGAGAGGCGACGCGCGATCTTGGCGTAGCTGTACGCCGTGGCCGGAGTCAGGCGGCCGCGGCAGCGGCAGCCGGCAGGCGACGCGCGGCCACACGCCGGCAGGAGGCAACCCCCTCGGTTCCCCTCGGCCCTGGGGGAGAAGTGTGAGAGAGAATGGGAGCGCCGAGGTTGTCCCGTTACTAGTGCATTGTGAGAACAGAAACGTTTATCTTCTCACGATGAATCTCCAACTCATAAATCCAGACCGTGCTCCACACGGCGTTTACGGGCGAAGCAGAGCATCCAGCCCGGAAAAATTCGCTGCATGCGCTTGGCCGCTTGCGCCCTGGAGACCATGACTCCTGGTCTCAAGTCGTCCATTGTGCCGACCGCCGATGGCACCACCACACCCATGATGACTCTCGGTCTAAGTCTTCCGTTCGGCTCGGCAAAGTCAAGTCAACTGACCGGAAGCAGTGACAGTGAGAGGTGACGCGCTACGTTTGAGCAAAGCGGAAGCGGAAGAGCCTGTAGCGGAGTCCAAGAGCGAGGTTGAGAAATTTGAACTCGATCGCCGGTTACCCGCCTAAGCACATAGTGGTAAGGTGACTAAGATCTCTGTGCTTTCTGCATCTCCTATCCTATCCTTCGGGTGAATTTCAGTTTCCACCTAATCACCTACTAACTCCGGAGAGTACAACTGTAAACTCTGAGATGGTGCCTGTTTAGTTTGCAGCATGCAACCATTACACGACCTAATAAGCTGGTGTTTGTTTGACTTCTTTGAATCACCTTCGTGGGCTTCGCCCGTCAGGCCTGCCCCTGTGAAAGCCTGTTACACTGACCAGCAAATATGGCCGTCCGTTGCAACCCAAATCACACGTACCAAGAAAATATAACTTAATTTATGTAGGAATAACCCGTCTTTTATTTATCACATAGCAAACAATATTTGCATATACATGGAATCAATCAGGGCCTTGAAAACTTGAGAAAACTCACTCACCGTCGAATACCTTTAACTTTGATTCAGTTCATCAAAATCTCATGGCCTGTTACAGCATCTAAGATTCAACACTAGCTCACCGCCTCTCTGGCAACTAGTACTTTCCGTTTCACAAACCAAACAAATAAACGGGCCAATTTATGCCCTTCCGTAGCAAAGAACAAGTATCCTGACTAAGCGTTGTTGGGTTGTACAGACCGGTCTTTTTTTTTTTCCATCGGTGACCTTGATAAGCAATGTGCTGGTGCATAGCTTGTTGCGCCATTATTGCAGCATTCTTTTTCCTCAAAGAAACACCAATTGTTGCGGCATATGCGGCAGTTCATTAACTTGCTCAATACATAGGTACAATCAATGGTGCAAGCAGGAAACACTAGTTCATCTGGATGGATCGGCCGGAGTAAGGACCATCTTGATGCATGCAAGGAGTGGAGATGACAGATTGTCAAGAATTGGCGACTGATGTAGAACAACCCTTGTCCAAACAGAGCCTGTACGCGATAACATGATGCTTAAGCACAATAGGATTGCAGTACACTAAGAACAAAGGAAGGCACATCAGTGGTCAAGTGATACTTCTCTATACTACTAGATGCTAAAACCTTTTCTTTCATACACGTTACAGAGAAAGCTCTTAACTGTCAGGTTTATTTACGAAGAATCTTGGACAAATCAGGAGCTACTTTGTTCATAAGAGTTTACCTCAAATGTATTTCACACATTGTCCCAGGCTCCTCCAGTGCTGAATGCAGGATGCCAATCTGAACACAAACGACATAGAAACATGTCAAGAATTTACAGTGATTGTTAGTTTGTTATGGGGAAAAATTAATTTACCAACCTGAACAACATAAATGAGCGGCAGAACTCCAGACAGGAACTCAACAGTGGACTAAAAATCAAAAAAAAAAAAAAAAAAAAAAAGGGGACGACAAGAGGTCTGAGCACAAGTGCACCAGCGGATATCATCCCCCTGATGTAGTCATGTTTGCATCAGTGGAGATCTTGATGCATGCCAAGCAATCAGGCTTAGCAGTGTCCTCCATCCATGAGCCTCTGTACTTCCTCAGCCATCTTAAAGCGCAGCAATACCAATATTTCTCATCGCTTCATCTCTTCTACGATTAGTTTCTCAATGTGCTTAATCTTGCTCCAATCATCTCCTCCCTCACTACATCTTTGCTTAAACTTTTTTGTGCATTTTAATAGTGCCAAGGTCTGCAAAGAGGTAAGCCTCTCGATGCACGGGGGCAGAGTTCTCATCCAGTACGTCTCTACTTTGAGCTCGCGGAGTGAGGCCATATCTCCCAACCATTCTGGCAGTGTCCGGATGTCCTCACAGTTCAATATCTCTAGCTTTCGGAGGGATTTCCAGCTCCGGATGCACTCTGGCAACGGGATGCAATCGATGCAGCTGTCGACAGTTATTTCTTCGATGTCCAGCTGTCCAAGGGAATCTAATGGCCCAGAAGATATACTTTCGCTGTGCTTGATTTCCATCTTGGATGATGAAGCAGATGTTATAGGTCGTCCCATGACTTGCTCGAATGATGGCCAGTTGAATAGGAATGGATATTGTTTACTGCCCGATATGATATATCTGGCACTCCTAGGTATTGATGGTTGGAATCTCACGTCTAAACAGCAGTCTATCTCCAAATATTCAAGTCCAGGAAATACATTCCAGGAGGGTTGGTAGGAGGATTCCCAACTGCTGCTGTTAGCTCTTCTTCTCATCTCCCCTTGAAATTCATTCTTGTCGTCATCATCCTGCTCGATATAAGGCGATGTTGATGTTTCCCACACTAACTTCCCTACCCTTTTTAGGGTCACTCTTCTAATGTTTTTCAGCTGCTGCATGCTAGAGATGCGTAGTGATGATCTGTCATATCTCTTTTCTGTGTCCAACTGATCAAGCCGAGCAGATCCAAAGATAATGATGAAACATGCAGATCTTCAAGATTTTGTAAATGATCTAGATGGATATGTCCAGTTTGAACGTTGAAAAGCTCCATGCTCACAAGATTTGGGAGCGACCACATCCACTTAGGAAAATCAGCATCAATGGGGTAGTTCTTAATGCAAAGCCTTCTAAGGTTTTGATGAGGCTGGAGCTGTTCTAATGCAACGTTATCGATCATAACTCCACTCCAGACTTAACAGCTGTAGCTCTGCTTTTTCCACCAAATTGATTTTCTCAGCTTCCGAGCTTGATAGATTCTGAAGATCCTTAATATTTAGTTCAATAAGCTGGTCACTTGTAGTTTTTTCCAAAAAAGCTATGTCGCTTGATGAACTGATGGAAACCTCTAGACCCTCCTATTTCAGTAAACCAAAGACAAAATAAATAAATAAATAAATAAATAAATAATCGAAACATGCTGCAATCGTCAAGCTGTGGCAAATAATATGCAAACTCATCTCTAGGTGCAAATACAGCCTTTATGTAAACCATCGGGCATTAGATGCTGGGCTAGGAGCACATGGAACCGGTTTAACATCGTCCAAAACATTGATATACAGAATATATGTGTACTCCTTCAGTTCCATAGAAAAAAAGGGGAATGCAATTTAGCACTGAGGTGATGAGGCTTAATCTTAGCACACATATGGCGTCTATTTGACGGCTGACACTAAGGTCTAAGGGTGGGTATATACCTTTTCAGAATGGTATACATAAGTGGATATTGAAGATTGGGAGTGGGTATAATATGTTAGAAAATAGAGTATTCTTAATTATCATTAGAATCTACTAAATCAGTGGTTAGATGTTCAGTTTTTTGTTATAGTTTCTAGCATAATTTTTTGATGTGTTTGATAATAATAAACTAATAATAGTAAGATAAGGCTAGGTGAGTTGAAGTCAATAAGTTGTAGAATATAGCAATATTCTCACATCAAGCGAAAATAAGAAAAGAACAATCCATGTTGGACAAGGACTTTCTAAATTTACATGATAATTCACAACAAAGAAACTAGTGAAATTGATGACTAAAGTCCATACCTCATGATAGATTGAGACCCTCTGCCCAGGGACGAAGCCAGGAATTTTCTTAGGGAGGGCTGAAAGTGGCGGAGCCAGAAAAATTTTATAGCTGGGGCGAATTGCTGTAACGAGAAAATAAAAAAAAAAAAAAAAGCTATCGTATTCACATCGCACCGTGTTCACACACTATAATCACATAAATCATGGCAAAAATGAATCAAACATATTACGACGAAAAGTAGACAAGAAACACATGTTACCTCAAATTTGAAGAATAAACTATCCATACATTACAAGAAACACATGCTCCAATAGTCCAATGCCGGATAGATCCTCACCCTCCACGTGGTGGACCTCCTCCTCTGTGCCCTCCATCGCAGCAACCAGTAGAGCAGCAGCAAGCCGTCCTCCTCCATCCATGCAGCAGCCAAGAGAGTAGCAGCAGGCCAGCAGAAAGTGGGGAAATAATTTCCACCGGTTTCAGTTGGGCTAAGGGAATGACAAGTGTGTGACAATGGGTTTTGATGGGCCTCACACCTTTGCTTGGCGCCTGGGCTGAACAAACTGAAGGAAAAGCCCATCACTCGGTTTCTTCCTCGATGCTCCATCGTCACATCGCTCTGCTCGTGCTTGACTGCTCGCTGCTCCTCGCCGCCGGGGTTAGTGAAGAAGCAGGGGTCCGGGGGTCAAGGGCGAGCTCGCCGGTAGCTGGGGCGGCCGCCCCACCCTGCCGCTAGGGTGGCTCCGACCTGCTGCCTGACCGTCGCCGCGCCTGCCAGGGCTGCCGCTGCTGCCGCTGGGCCGCTCGGCCGCTCGCCTGCCTGCCTGTTCCACTGATCCGGCATCGGTAGCCCGGGCTGAAGCCTGCCTTGCCCGGCCGCTGGCTTCGTCGTTGCCTCTGCCTATGAAATTTAAAACATTTTGTAGAAAAAAATCTTACTATTATTAATTGGATCCCCAACAAAGCCTCGACATTAATCCACCAAGAAAAGAGATAAATTCTATAAATTCTAACAAGAAAATTAAGAAATATTTGACCATGTGTTTGATCGATTCTAAACAGCATGACAATTATAGCTGGTAGATCTGTTCCCTTTTCTTAAAAATGAGCCACCTCTGCGACTATATATAATAATAGTCTAAAGTAATAATCCCCTAAAGCTTGATCTAATTACCTACTAAGTGACATCATATAGATTATTAATATAAATTAACCCCTAAATTTGCATCCAAATTACTTGCACAATATTATTAAAAACAGTATAAGTTAATAAGTTACTTATTATTTATGTTCTTGTTAATATGAAAAAAAACCCAACTCATATGCATGCATGGACCGTGCCACTATGCACATACATATGTGCATTAAGCGATGGGAATGTCAATTTCTAAGTCAAATACACAGTTGAAGCTAAGGAGGCTTCAATTAAACACACATGATGAGCACATATGAAGGTATGGTGCAAAAGTGATTAAAATAAGTGGGGATGCAAAAGTACACAAAGTAATCGTAAAGTGGGGATGCAAAAACTTTACCGCCAGAGATTTGCCGCCAGATTTATTACACGAGAAAAATAAGAGAGTATATATATATATATATATATATATATATATATATATATATATATATATATATATATATATATATATATATATATATATATATATATATATAAGTATCTATTAGAATGTGAACACATCGGACCAACTGAACACACGTAAAGCACACAAATGGAAGTTTAATGCAGTATTAATGATGACGAAAAGGTAAATAATAAATTGTAATTCTAGCCAATCACAATAGGATAAAGGAAATAAAAAATTATATATTAGTATTGTATTGGAATATATAAACACCAAAAGAACATATGTTATGTCTAACATGGATTAGGTGCAACGCATAAAGTGGACAACTATAAATTAGGAAGGAAAATGTACATACAACAATTGATAATTAAAATTATCACAAATTGGATTCAGGTAAGAAAATATCTACATTAGTACTCTGTTATAGATTAAGTTCGATGAAAGAAAACAAATATAAACAATTCTAATTAGTAACTTATATGCCAATTTTTAATGCTTGTATCTCTTCAAAATTACTGGCCGGTGCGATAGCATATCAGCATGGTCGAGGGACTAGTGGTAACTAGAAATCGGGCATATTACCTGTACATGATATTCGATGCTCTCAATCTTGTCGTAGTCCTCTCCTGAAATGCTGCATCGCTCACGCAGTTTATAATTGCATTGCTTAAGAATCAATTTGTTCAAGGAGGTCAGACCCTTAGCTTGATGGCATGAGGCAAGCACTGCAATTTGGAAGCGTGAACTTTTATCTCCTTGAGAGACGTCAGATCCCACAACCAATCGGGAAGCACAGAAAAATTCCAACAGTCCAATATTTTCAGGCTCCTAAGGGTCCGGCACTTCTGGATGATCCCAGGCAAGGTGGTCAGATTGCTGTTGGATTTAGTAGTCAACTTACTCACGCCTTGTTCAGTTGATGAAAAAGTTGCATTCGAGCAACTGTAGCACTTTCGTTTGTATTTGGCAAATATTGTCCAATCGTGGCCCAACTAGGCTCAAAAGATTCGTCACGTGATTTACAACTAAACTGTATAATTAGTTATTTTTTTACTAACATTTAATGCTCTATACATACGGGTAGAAATTGATGTGATGGGAAAGTTGCATGAAAGTTGCATGAAAGTTGCAACTTTCATGTGAAGAGAACAAGGCCTCAGGTTGATGCTGTATCGGAGAAGCTCTGAACTATCAGAGAAGCCAAAGATATTTGCTTCCACTTCAATTCTAGAAAGGTCTGAAGACGCAATAACTATTTGGGCTGATAGTTCTATCTCACTGCATGATTCAATTCTACGCCTTACTACGCATCCTTGGAAACCTAGCTTCAACTTTGGGCATCCCTTTAGGATGAGGTGTTCAAGGGATGGAAATATTTCTTCTCCTAGCAGCTGCTGTGTCAGCGCCGCGGAATTGCGGCGGCGCTGCGCAGCCGGAGAAGGGGGAGAAGACACGGAACGGCCCGTCGGACAGACTGTCGGCTCGGTTACTTTGTATTCAGAAGTTTGTTCATAGTTGGATTACAACTCACGCAACGTACCCCTTTTCTACTAGCCACAGGACTCACAGATGTTACATGCCCATTCGGGCCCATTTACCTTCACACTCCTGGACTTGGAACGGATGCTTCTCTTGGGCTTGTTGATGTACTGGGCCATACCTGGATGTGGCACGGTGGCTATGACATTCCCTTCCCCTTGAGTACCGGCATGTCCCCAGGCCGGAGCCAGAGGGAAACGCTGCTTGATGGCTTCAACATCCTCCCAAGTAGCAAGATCGGCGTCCATGCCGGACCATTTGATAAGAAGCTGGGGAACCAAACCTGTATGACGAGGATGGAGCCGGCGCTGGAGAACCAACTCGGGAATCTGGAGACCGTCTGACGAGTCTGGAGGTTCAGAAGACAAGGGGTACTTAGCTGATGGAGCAGCTTTAAGTAGCGAGACATGGAAGACTGGATGCACAGTTGAAGAAGCAGGCAATTCCAGTTTGTAGGCGACGTCACCAATCTTGGACAAAATCTTGTAAGGTCCAAAGTAGCGGAATGACAATTTCTGATGAGCTCGGGGAGCAAGAGACGCCTGTACATACGGCTGCAACTTCAAAAAGACTTGGTCTCCCACCTGGAACGAGCGCTCAGATCGCCGCTTGTCAGCCTGATGCTTCATACTTTGTTGAGCTCGAAGGAGGTGTTGGCGCACCGAAGCCAGCATGGTGGCTCGCTCAGACAACATGGTGTCCACATCTGGAACAGTAGAAGCGTCGACAGGGGACAGACCAAAATGTCGTGGTGGATGACCATATAATACTTCGAACGGAGAACGGTTGAGGGACGAGTGAAGGCTTGTGTTGTACCAGTACTCCGCCAGGCTAAGCCACCGAATCCAGCGACGAGGACAAGAATGCACGAAGCAACGTAGGAACGTTTCCAAGCATTGGTTTACTCGCTCAGTCTGACCATCGGACTGCGGGTGGTATGCAGAGCTCATGCATAGTGTAGTTTGTGCCAAGCGGAACAACTCCTTCCAGAAATGGCTGGTAAAAATTCGATCTCTGTCGGAGATGATATGTGTAGGCATTCCATGGAGGCGGTATATCTGATCTAGGAATATCTGAGCCACTTGAGGAGCCGTAAACGAGTGTGATAGGGGCAAGAAGTGAGCGAATTTGCTGAATTTGTCAACCACAACCATGATACAGTTTGTTGAACCGGAACGAGGAAGGCCTTCAATGAAATCCATCGAGATTACCTGCCAAGACTCAGCTGGAACGGGCAGAGGAGAGAGCAGACCCGGGTATCTGGCATGATCCGGTTTAGCTTGAATGCACACAGCACAGGAAGATACAAACTGCTTGACATCTGATTTCATTCCAGCCCAGGCAAACAGTTTGCGGATGCGAGCATACGTTACTGGAAATCCAGAATGTCCCCCAACAGCGCTAGAATGGAGAGCCTCCAGTATGCGTCCATGAAGTGGTTTATTTGCTCCCACCCAGATGCGATTGCCAACATAGATAAGTCCATTGATCAAGGAATATGGGGGGTGAGAAGCAGGGTCAACGGACAGTTGCTGCAGAAGCTTAAGAGAAGCATCATCATCATTGTACCCAGCGGCTACTTCAGCCAACCAAGTCGGAGAAGAAGACGACAAGGCGAGGAGCTGGTCAGGAGGCGAAGGATGGCGTGAGAGAGCATCTGCAGCCAGATTTGAACTGCCCTCCTTATAAACGACCTTGAACTGGAGACCCACCAGTTTAGTGTATAGTTTCATCTGCCAGGGTGTTTGTAAGCGCTGGTCAGTAATGTGCATGAGGCTGCGTTGGTCTGTGAATATGGTGAACTCGGCGTGCTGCAAATACGACCGCCACTGATCCACTGCAATGAATATCGCCAAGTATTCCTTCTCGTAAGTTGATAGCCCACGCAATCGTGGTCCGAGGGCCTTGCTGATAAAAGCTAATGGGTGGCCATCCTGTAACAACACTGCTCCCACGCCGCCGTCACTTGCATCTGTTTGAATCTGGAAGGGGCGAGAGAAATTGGGCAGGGCGAGGACAGGGGCCGACACCAGAGCTTGCTTAAGGGCAGAAAACGATGTGGCATGAGCTGAAGTCCATATAAACAGCACACCCTTCTTGAGTAGATTGGTCAGGGGTCGAGCAATGACTGCATAATGTTGGACAAACTTGCGGTAGTAACCCGCTAAGCCGAGGAAGCTGCGCAACTGTTTCACATCTTGGGGCTCTGGCCAACCTTGAATTGCTGCTATCTTGCTCGGGTCGGTTGCAACACCTTGGCCACTCACCACATGACCCAAATATCCAACAGATTGCTGAGCGAACTTGCATTTGGAGAGTTTCACGAGCCACTGATCATGAGAAAGAAGTTTGAAAACTGCTGAGAGATGCTGCAAGTGTTGCTCATAGGAAGGGCTGTATACGAGTATATCATCGAAAAAGACGAGAACACACTTGCGCAAGAGGGGACGCAACGTTGTGTTCATGGCTCCCTGGAAGGAATTTGGTGCTCCCGTGAGACCGATTGCCATCACAGTAAACTCGAAATGCCCCCAATGAGTCTGAAAGGCCGTCTTGTGCTCCTCTCCCGGAGCGAGTCTGATCTGGTTGAAGCCTGCTCGTAAGTCGAGACAAGAAAACCACTGTGCACCAGAAAGCTCGTCCAGTAACTCGTCGATCACTGGGATTGGAAATTTGCTTTTGACAGTCAGTGCATTTAACTGACGGTAATCAACGCAGAACCTCCAGCTGCCGTCCTTCTTGCGGACCAAGAGCACCGGGGAAGAGAAGGAACTGGAGCTGGGCCGGATCAGTCCTGATTGTAACATATCAGCTACTTGATTCTCGATTTCCGTCTTCAATGCCGAAGAGTATCTGTAAGGTCTGACAGATACTGGCTGAGCACCGGGCAGCAGCGGAATAGAGTGGTCGCAGTCACGACGCGGAGGAAGATCAGTTGGAATCTGAAACAGGTGAGCATACTGATCAAGCAGCAACTGAACTTCTGCGGGTACCTCAGTGGAAGGAAGCTGATTCTCATCAAAGCTAGAGACTGAAAGGTGCGTAACTTGGAGCAATGAGCACTGGAAGTCATCAGCAGCAATCCCATGGAGCACCACATTGGTCGAACCGTACGGAATTTGAACCCAACGTTGCAACCAGTGTACCTTCATTGGTGAGAAGGCCTGGAGCCAGTCCATCCCGATGATCATGTCATAGGACCCAATTGGTATCAGCTTGAGAGTAGAGTGGAAAACATAGCCATGAATGGACCACTCAGCAAATAGGATCTGAGAGTCACACTGAATTGAACCTCCATTTGCCACTTGAACAGACGCTGGAGAAGCTAGTGGAGAAACCCCAGACATAGCATTGGCTAACTTGGAATCCAAGAATGAATGGGTGCTGCCCGAATCGAGAAGAATGCTAATGTGTTGCCCCTGAATAAGACCTTGGAACTGCAGTGTCCTTGGATGGACTGAAGAAGAAACCGCTGCGGCTGACAACAGCATAAACATCTGATCTGACGGTGTGGCATTCACATCAAGATCAGAACACACATCTTTAGAAAGAGCATCTTCACACAAATTCCAGACCTCTTGGAGAGCGTGGAGCTGAATGTTGGCTGCGCATTTGTGGCCCTGATGCCATTTTTCACCACAGCGCATACATAAACCACGCGCCTTGCGCGAGTTGCGAAGGGTCTGAAGACGTTCATCCAGAGGTGGGCGACGAGCGTCTTGACGGGGCTCACCCTGCTGGCGCTTGTCTGCAGGTGGAGGAACACCGGGGCCAGCGCGAGGCACATGTTGAGGAGGGTGTGCGTAGACTCGCGAGGACGCCGGCTTGGAGAATGATGAGTCCGAGCGCTTGAACTCCTTGCGTTGTCTTGGGTCGACGGCCTCTTCCTGCAAAAGGGCGAGAGAGCAGGCAGTATCGAGGTCGTTCGGCCGTTGAACAAGAACAACGGAGCGTATATCGTCGCGGAGACCATCCACAAAGCGAGTAACATGGGAGAGTGTATCAGGACTCGAGGTGTAAGCAGATAACTGTTCCACAAGATCGACAAACTGGTCAACATATTCCTGCACCAAGCCTGATTGTTTGATGTGGAAGAGCTGCCTAAGCAGGAGCTCGTGCTGATCACGACAGAAGCGTTCGCGAAGCAGAGCACAGAAGGTAAGCCAATCGGTATACTGGATGCGACTGGATATAGATTGGAGCCAGCGCTTGGCAGGGCCAGTAAAATGCATAGTAGCGACGCGAACGCGCACTGACGGATCAACGAAGTACATGTCGAAGTAAGAATTGGCTTGAGAAATCCACAATTGAGGTGTCGAACCATCAAATTGAGGAAACTGAATCTTAGGTAGATGGCCGAGATGTGGATTGGGGCTGTATTCGTGGGGTGGGTGGGTATTGAATTCCTAGTATGGGCGGTGATTGAACTCTGTATGGGTGCGGAAGCTGGGTTGTGGGGGAATAGGGGGTGGATTGGGATCTGGAGCGTGTGGAGGAGGAAGAACAGAGTATGGAGGATGAGGGAGGAGGGAGGGAGAAAACTGATACGCACCATTGGCCGGGTTCAGGGCTATGGTCGCGATCGACCCATAGCCCCTTGCCCGTGTAATCGACGCTTCGCGGTGCCCATTGGGCCAGTTGGTCGTTGTTCCGGCAGGTGGGCGCTCGGCGACCGGAGGAGGATGGGGAAGGATTCCCTGGTGCTGGTAGTTCGATCCCACCGGTTCCTTGTTTCCGACGGCGACGGGGCGGCGAAGCTCGTAGCGGAGGTCGTCGATTTGACCGTCCACCCACGGGCGCCATTCGTTGAAGAGCGCGGCGGCGGACTCCAGGGCGGCCACGCGTTCGTCCCTCTCGTCGGCGATGTCCAGCACCCGCTCGCCTTCGAGATCCCATACACGATGCTCGAGATCCGCGATCCTCGAATCCAGCTCGGCTCCCCAGTTGTCGGCGACGACGGCGGCGGTGAACTGAGAAGTGGCGAACTCCTCTAGCAAGGCGATTCGCGATTCCACCTGCGCATCGCGCTCCTTGAGTTCGGCGGTGGCGTCGCTGAAGCGCCTTTCCCAACGCTCCCAGCGCTGGTCGGAGCTCGCACCGAGCTCGTCGATTCTCTTGAGTACTTCATCGAACATCCCTCTCACGTTCGGATCCATGACTCCCTTGGCTCTCTGTAGACGGGTAAAGTGGCAGTGGGTAGGATCCGGCGGATCCAGCGGGGATCAGCCGGGCGCCGAGATCGGCGGCTTTGATACCAGATGTCAGCGCCGCGGAATTGCGGCGGCGCTGCGCAGCCGGAGAAGGGGGAGAAGACACGGAACGGCCCGTCGGACAGACTGTCGGCTCGGTTACTTTGTATTCAGAAGTTTGTTCATAGTTGGATTACAACTCACGCAACGTACCCCTTTTCTACTAGCCACAGGACTCACAGATGTTACATGCCCATTCGGGCCCATTTACCTTCACACTCCTGGACTTGGAACGGATGCTTCTCCTGGGCTTGTTGATGTACTGGGCCATACCTGGATGTGGCACGGTGGCTGTGACATGCTGTTCACCGTCATTCCAAGACATCTGTCCAGCAGACGGCTCCAAGTTCGTGGACCAAACCACCAAATTTCCCATCCCATCAATATGAAGTTTCCTTAGTTTCCTGAATGGGTGCTTGCCTCCATAAAAACTAGTATCCACTTGTCGGATATTATGCATGTTTGAAATGTGCAGCTCTTCCAGATTTGCTAGCTGCCCTAGTGACGCGGAGACGTTCACATCTTGGAATGTCAACCAGCTCAATCTTTACAAGAGTCGGAAGATAGAGATTGGCATTGCTCACCCATGCACAAAACGTGGCACCCTGATAACCTCTTATCTCAAGCGCTGATAAATTCGGATGAGGCTGGAGTCTTTGGAGAACTGCAGAATCATCGTCAGTCTGATCGTCAAGTTGCCGGGACCATCTCAAACTCAACCTGCGGAGCTCGTCATTTCTGGCTAACTTTTCAGGGTCAACTTCATTGGCTTTCTTCACAAGCTGAAGGTTCGTAAGACATAGCTCCGTGATTCCAAAGTCTCTATTTTGAATGAGAAGGTGAGAATCAGCTAAATATATTGCCTGTGAAGGAAGATACACAATTACACAGCTAGACTGTTATCAATGGCGACAGTTCTAGAAAACAAATATGCGGATACGGAAGCTGTGGGAACGGCAGCTGGGATGCGTATGGACTATGGAGGTGGGAACTGGGAAGGGTTCAGGGGCAGGGAATGTCCGCCAGACGGCAGCTAGGATCGCTGCGTTGTGCACGCTAGCAGACGTGAACCAACCTCTCGTTTTTTCACCAAAGCAAGAATATACATAGGTCTTAATGGGTTTCACTGATATTTAGTAGGAGTAGATCCTAATGCTGTCCATGCCCCAAACGAGATTTTTAAATAATGGAAATAGTTCTGGCCTAAATATAATTAGCCTTTGGTCATTTATTGCACCATCTGTTTAGAATTGTTTTTTGAGATGGCGTGGTGGATATAGGAACTGCTCATAGAGCAGACGGTTAGGGCACTTCCAATGACTCATGGTAGTTTCTATTCCTATTTATTACACCGCCACATCAGTATTTCGATGACGTGGAAGGCAATTCAATGAGAAAAGAGAAAGGAAACCAAGCAGGCCAGCCAATTGGTAGTTTTAGCCTCAAAACAATGGGCATCACCTCACCCAGCTTATTAATTTTGTTGTTGATCTTATTCACACCTCCTCTAGAAGTCAACTAAATTCCTTCAAATCATCATTTGCACTTGCTCCTAACCCTAGTTTATGCATAATAATATATCATCATGATTGCGACCTTCCTCATCTTTATATGACACATCTAATCATCTAACACATAGTATGTAGCAAAGAAGCTATGGGATTTATTGAGATGGAGTAAAAACTTAAGGCATAAGTACCAAGCATGATGTTGCCTATGGATGCGTGATACATGACTACATAGGGTTACCCTCATATTTTGAGCCCTGATAGGCACAGGTAAGTGTGATTTGAGCATTTGACACTAGTACTCGACTCTAATTCATCTCACACTGACTTGGTGAAACCCGTGATCCTAATGGTATTGGTCCCTCCTTACCATCCCACGCACACTCCATTGCTAAAGTCGAGAGTTAAATCTTTGACATTTTTCTCAAAATCTTTGATCAACCATTTGGGCAGACTCGAAATAAAAAAAATTTTTTTAACTAGATTTTTAATCGAATATTATATATATATATATATATATATATATATATTTTTTTTTAAACTAAGTTTTCAAATTACAAATATCGAAAAATATCCTTGCTGCCTCTTATTGAGAGCCGGCATGGTCTGTGTCGTTTGTTAGTTTGGAGTCAGCATACATATTCCAAAAGTATCCGTCACGGGAATAACACTTGGGAACTTAAATAAAAGCTTACACGGATAACTTATCCACACAATTTCTCAAATAAGAGCACCTACTAGGTGTGTTTGTAGTAGTGAGAAATAGGGTATGCATGTGTGAGTGTATTTATTATAGGAGTGAATGTGCATGCCTATATGAATAAAAATGTAGAAATTGTGTACCTTGCCTACTTTCAATCCTTATATTTTTCTAAAAGAGGAGAACCGAAGCACGGCCAAGAGAAATTACCTCATTAATCTTGATATATTGAATGTGAGGAATAGCCAATAGTAGAGCTTCCCCTAGGTCTGTGTACAAGCGCTTCTGGCGTGATAAAGTAATTTTATTCAATTTATCCACTCTTTTTAGAATTTCCAACTTAGGAATCTCGTGGATGCAATCAATTTCAAGCTCCTGTAGTGATGGAAAGCACTGCAGATATTCAAGATCAAATTCCTCAGAGTTTGTTATCTTCAATTTATGGATGGCTTTGTATTCATGATATATTTTTGAGGGATGTTTGCTTTGAGGATCCAGTCTGTCGTCAAAGTAGTTGAAAAATTCCTTGTCACACAAGTAGTTGAAAAATTTCTTGTCACAACCATCAATGACTAATTCATATACACCCGGTAGCAAACTAGCAGTAGGATATGTACAGTTTTTGAAATGCACCTTAGGTGCCAATATGGGAGCTGATGACCCTGCATCTGCGATGAACTTAACTTTACTCTCGATGATGAAGTACTCCTCACAGTTGATGCTCGGACACAGCTTCACATCTTTGCAGTCTTCTATCTTCAGACAGCAAAGGATAGGGACCGCTTCGTTGGTCGCAAACGGTGCAGAGTCAGAAGTGCGCACTTCTGACATCTGTGGTTTCCTTTGAAAGCCTGGAGCTGCTAACAATCTGCTTCCACCAGGATTTTCCCTCACATTCGATTTCATTACTGCATGCTCTTGAGAAGGATTACCAGACTGTGTCCTAGCTATTTCTGGCATCCCGGATTGTTCTGCACGACCTGATTCCATCTCATGTATCCCCTGACAATCTATGCTTGTCTCTTGAATAAATTCCAAGGTGAATTCACTTTCTAGTGAAACCAGCGACAGTCGCTTTAGATTTTTGCAGGACGTCAGATGTGCTACCTTAAGTAGGGGCATATTGCGAATTTCAAGCTCTTCTAAGTTTGACAGATTTGCTAGAGAAGGAAGATAGTCACAGTATACAAGATCAGACAACACAAGTTTTACCAGATTTGGGAGTGTATAACGTATCTCCTTAATCCAAGGTGGAAATGAACTGTGGTTGTAGCCCTTTATAGTGAGATGCTTTAAATTTTGATGAGGCTCCAAGTGTTCGAGAATAGCCATTGTCTTCACTGTAGGTTCACTTGGTGTATACCATTCTGATGAGGACCACTCCTGGCTCAAAGAACCAAGCCGATGCTTCCTGCCCAGTTCCACCGTCGCTGCTTCTTCAGCAGACATCACAGCCTCAAGGCATTTGATATTAAGTTCACGATGTGTTGGATCGAGAATGTTCTGAAGAAAGGTAATGTTGCTGGAGTTGCCACCGCTTCTTGCTGAGACAATGAAATCCGGCAAGGTTAAGACCTCAGAAATGCCTTCTTTTGAGAACAATGACAGCTCTCCGGCCGACAGGTACTCGAGATGAGGCATGGTTTTAATTATCCCATTGAGCATTTTCAGGCTCAAGTCCTCACCAGAATAACCAGAGGCATGCCCTGCAGAGGAGCTTGGAGCTTCAGAATCTTTTCTTACATCAAATCCTGATGATGGAATACCTGATAGGTTTAGGTACTTCAACTTCACAAATTTACCAAGAAAGTGAATAATGTTCTGAATGCGAGAGCAGCCAGATAAGCTCAGGAACCGGAGTTTATTAAGTCTGGCACAAGATTCAGAAAGGTCAATAAGCCTATCGCAATCAGATAAATCCAAAATCTCCAGGTTCAGGCAGCCATCATTGTCATCGCAAAATTCCGGGAGTGCCTCAAGCAAGGTACAACCAGACATATTAAGATAAAGAAGTCCCTTCATTCTCTTGAATGACAGAGTATGCAGGTACTTAAGCTTGGAGCAGAAGGACAGATTCAGATATTCCAAATTTTCCAGTTGACTGAAAGTGTCAGGTAGCATCTCAAGCTGTGAACATGATAAGTTCAGGAATGAAAGCATTTGCAGCTCTCCAAATCGTGAAGGTAGATTCTGTAGGCTAGTACATCCTGATAGATCAAGGTGCTCCAGATCTTGGAGTATGTGAATGTTACTTGGTAGCTTCTCTAAGATCCGAGCAGCCATGTATATCCAAATAGCGTAGCTTCTGAAAGTCAGATATGGAAGTGGGACTATGGAGCATTGCTTTTCCGAACAAGGAGACCTTCACGAGACTGGTGTTTTCTGAAAGATTTAATACTTGCAGGTGTTGCAGGTTTCCCATAGACTTGGATAGCTCGACAGTTTGCAAGCGTGACAAGTCCAAGACACGCAACCATTTAGTTTTTGAAAAGGCATCACTTGAAGGCTGACATCCTGTGCAGTCATTAAAATGAATAGCTCTTGCCTTCGAAGGCATATCTTTGCGTTTTAGGTTTCCATATTTGAAATTCGAGAACAACATGTACCGACATATGTCCTTTTTAGCACCGGAGCTTCCATTGGCATCACAAATGGCTACTTCCTCAACAGCAACTGACCTTGCAAGTTCATGGACTAAATCGTGCATTTTGAACAATAAGTCATGAGGGTTGTAGGGCTTGGAGTATCCTGCAGAAATCTGAAACTCAAATTTGCAGCTCGATTAGTGACAACAGATAGTTTATATTCCAAGGTTCAACGGTACCTCAAAAGGAAAATAAAAATAAAATAAGAGCATGCCAATTTCGTGTCTTACAAATGGAATCGACTTAGAACTTCACTGGATAGTATATTGTCAGCTTCCATATAAAATCATAATTTTTCGAATAAAATATTACACCAATGCTGTGCACTTTAATGGAATGGGAAGTTCTACTATTAGGAGACAAGTAACAATATGCTCATGCGTTTTAACGGGAGAAAAGGCTATCAAATGTTCATGGTAAATGGGGATCAAAATGATACATATGTATTTGTGTTTTACTTTTTCCTATAGAATTTTAAAGCTATAGTTTATTTGATGATGAATATGAGATCCATAATATAAACTAATGTTGGCAGTACTATGACAATATCCTATTAAGCCCGTATCAAAGTTAAAATAGAATCTTGATACATTTATTCTTCCGTTGCAAAGTTCAGAAATATTCACACGCAAATATATCATAACTTTAATTTCATACTATACATGTGTCATGGGTTCGATTCTATGGTAGTAATCTAACGATACAGATGTAGGTCGATGTGTGGATCTTCGGTGGTTTAGCACTCCATACACAAAGGATTTATCCTGATTCGGGCATCTAAGCTCTACCTCCAGTAGTGGTGTTCTTCGTATTAGAATGCTCAATCAAGTTCTTACAATCAAGAGCGATATGTGGTAGGAGATCCTAAGCTACCGATTTGGGGTTTTGAAGGGTTCCAATCCTTTTTCGAGGAGCCCATGCCCAACTTTATATACTGGAGGGCTATGGGAGTACAAGAAGCACGATTTTGGGTGATTGTTAGTGTTTCGTATCTTAATCTTCGATTGGTGGCGGCGCCAGGAGCTGTCTGCCGTCACTTGGCCGTGGCCAATAGTCTTGAACTGTCCCTGCAGTAGCCTGGAGCTGACTATCAAAAGTTGTAGTTGTCAATGTGCTTTCTCCGGTTTTGCCTTCTTGTGGTGTCTGTCGCATTCCAAGGGTGTAATTGCATGCACGTTGCACGGTGAGGTTGGAAGGTGGGCCTAGACATATCCATGCAGCGGGTGCGCATTCATCCTTGTCGTGTTGTGTCACACCTCGGGCGTGACCCAAGACTGGAAGTGACCGACACAGCCTCACGGGAGCAAGGGAAAAAAGTTTATTTTTGAAGAGGGCAAGGGAACAAAGTCTCGACAAACTTGATTGGTCTTCTTCCTCTACCCATATTCCATTGCTATCTCCCCACACTACACCTCCCTCTGCCATTGTTCCACCTTCACCTTCTGTTGATCCACCTCTACCTCCAACTTCTCCCTCTTCCCTCCCCTCCCCTTCCCCCTTTGGTTGTTTCATAGTCACCTCTAGTGTTTCCTCCTCGTGAGGTCACTTGCTACTATACTTCTCGTTCACAACCAGCTCTACGACCTAACTCTTCTATGTCTATCCTTAGACCCACTCCAGATCCTTCTCACCGACATGATCTCCGTGATCGTAGTATCATTCATCTTCCTGATCTTCTTGGCTTCACAGCTGCTATTCTTCTCACCAAGAGTGGCAGCATGCTATGGCGGAGGAGATTGCTGCGTTAGAGTGCACTAGCGCTTGGGACCTTATTCCCTTGCCACCTAACATCAGCCCATCACTTACAAGTGGGTGTACAAGGTGAAGACCTGCTCTGATGGCTCACTTGAGCACTATAAGGCTTGTCTTGTAGTCTGAGGTTTCCTGTAGTGACTATGATGAGACCTATGCTCTCATATCTCACATGACCACTATTTAAACTCCTTGTTCCTTTTTGTTCTCTAGTGGTCCATCTCTCAGTTAGATGTCAAGAATGCCTTTCTCAATGGCAAGCTCCGGGAGGAGGTATAGATGCAGCTACCCCTAGGTACTCTGTCCCTCATGGCATATGGTCTACTAGCCGCATTGTTCTCTTTACATGTGAGGGAGGTGGCGGCGATGGCGAAGACACATGAGAAGGTCAGGCAGCTAACACATATGGCTATTGTTGTGTGCTCACACTAGCGGTGCGAAGGCGCGTCTCCTCAGCTTGTAGCTTAGGCACCGCTTTGGCAAGCGATGGGCATAGACGACAAAACAACTGCGCCCAAATAGTCTTGACATTAGGACGGAGCCTATGGAAGAACGCATGAAGATGAATAGTCTCTATGTAGCTCCAATGGTGCTCACAGCACCGTCAAGTATCAGCAGTGTAGAAATCAGCACCCAAGTTGTCTAGACGGTACCAAACAACTGACATATGGTGTTTGAAGTCCTCAATAGTGGAGTCCAACAAACAAGCAAGGTACATTGCCTGGTTACGATCTTGTAACTACGACAAAGGTGACCGCACATCAGATGTGTTAGTGAGAGCCCTACGGGACATCGAGAGGTAGATGTCAATACCTATTCTTTAAGTGCACTTTTGCAAGAAGATGCTGGCAGAAAATTAGGATCCAATGGGACACCAACCTGAGCTTGTATCCAAGAGTGGCACGTGCCAGGCAACGACATAACTCTCCTTTGTTCATAGAAGTGACATCCATTGCAGCGTGGGAGCTATGGAAAGTAAGAAATGGTAAAATCTTCAGAAACGAAAGAGTCCAGCTAGGAATTTGGTTCCAGCTAGGAATTTGGTTTAGAAATTTTAGAAACCGAAGTCTTCTCCAGTCGCTCCGTTTTCCAGATGACCTGAGGTCATCCTTTTGTGTTTGGCTAGATGCCTTCAGTTAAAGTGTCTGTAAGAACTCTGTTTTCCCTCCTTTTTAAAATTTATTAATGAAGTGCTGTGGGGATCCCCCCACAGCTTTTACCTTCAAAAAAAATACATGCAATCAAGATGACCTTGGCACAAGCCTCCTCACACAACCAAGTCTTTTAGGCAATGAGATCAGATAGGTAGTCCTCCATCATAGCCTCAAAACGCCTCAAGGAAAACGCTCTAAGCATTATCATCAACATTCGATGGGCAGGTGGGTGGTTGGGGAGAGTAGGATGTGGCGGATAGGTGTTCGCCTTTGAGATTTTCCTAGATCTGATGACCACTGACCACCCATGTGAACCTCCATGTGGAAGACAAACTCACCCCAAATATTACCAATTGAAGACGACGGGGCACCAAGGAACAGGAACAACATCTGAACGAGTGGAGGATGCCATGAATACCGCTCAACTCAGACGACCTTTTTTATCTTTATTTAACCAGAGCAAGAGCACATACTCATGCAAAGGGGAGAGGGAAGTACGCAAACTCCCGTGCGAGTGTATGTGCAGGTGCGTACAGGCACAGGCGACATGGGGCTCGTGTGGGCACGGACAACTCGTGTCTCCCATGCGTGAGCAGCGGTGGCGGCTCCCATCGGCAAGGCCCGCGCGAGCAGCAACGGCGACCCCCACGGGCAGAGCTCCCTTGACCTGTGCAGGGGAGTGGAATGGGTGGAGGAGTTGCTCATCGGCAAGCTTGTCGGGTGATTGTAGTGGATGTCAGGTGATGTTGAATCTAAACCCTCGAGCTCTTGATACCATGTTGGAAATAGCAATAGATTGTATTGCAGTCCCAAAGGTTTTGTACAATATATGCACCAAACCTCTAATGGAGGGAAAATACACAACATATAGACATATACATCTAACATCAACATGCATTGAATATTGGGTTTTGTGGTTTTCATTGTGGACCCATAAAAATTTTAATTCCAATCTTTGATCAAAGTTGACATCAAGGACTGGTTTGTGCACTCATGAATTTTACACCGGAAATTCATGTGCTTATGGAAAATGTGATGGTTTAACTCAATCTATTTGTCAAAGCAAAGAAGTGGATTAATTTTCAAGACTATATATAATCAAACAAAGCTTCACTATCTTATTCATCAAACCAAACACTATATTGAATTAGCTGTAGAAAAGCACCATACGTTTTGAAATAAGATTGAACTACTAATAAATCATACTCCCCCCATCTTAAATTATAAGTCATTCCAACAATCTTTGAGAATCAAAGCATCTTAAGTTTGACCAAATTTATATAACAAAGTAATAACATTTATGATATCAAATAAGTATCATTAGATTCTTCATGAATTATATTTTTATAATTTATCTATTTGATGTCATAAATCTTTGCAATTCTTTCTATAATTTTAATCAAACTTGAGATGTTTTGACTAAAATTCTTGGAATGACTTATAGTTTGGGATGGAGGGAGTATAAAAAATGATAGCACAATATAATACTCTTTGTTTTAGATTATAAGATATTTTAGCTTTTCTAGATACATAGACTTTGCTATATGTTTAGACCTACATTATGTTTAAATACATAAAAAACAATACATCTTGAAATATTAAAATATTTTATAATTTAGAACGGAGGGAGTACGTATAAGGGGAAAAAAGAGAGTGTGTACTAAGCCTGTGTGTATGCGTATAATATATAACTCACCGAGGTAGAGGCGCTCATAACCTTTAGGAACTAGTATAGTGCCTGTGCTAACGCTACAATTTTTTTTTTAGAAATACACATGAAAAACAACTAAGCGATGATATTTAGAATGGTCAAACTTAATGCCAAAAAAGTCAAACATCTTATAATTTAGAGATACACATAAAAACAACCAAATAGTGATATTTTTTTTATAATTTAAGTTTAATGTAATTGTATATGACCATATATATAATCCGAAAAACATTCATACATGACAAAGCATAATAAGTCATACCTCGCCTCAACCATCATTGTACTATGGCTTTGGTTTCCTATTCTGGGCACAGCCTTTCTTCTCTTGTACCTGTAATTTCAGTTGATCTTTCCTATATTCTATTTCTGAATCAAAGATCTTGGTTGCCAATTTCAGTAGAGATGAATGGCTTCTGTACTTTTTTCTATTTCAGATACTGGAGAAGAGAAACTGAAAAAAATCGAAACAATGCATGCAAAGGCATCCTCAAATCAAGTTTTCACTCACATGCTGTACTACTCCAAAAGCAATTGCGTAATAAACAATATTAAATAAAGGTTTTTTTAATACGAATTGTTCAGGGAAATTATACATGAGTGTGCTTACCAGAGACAGCATGCAGGGCTTGTTTGCTTGCTTCCCAGGCAAAGTTGTCTGGCGCTGTGAGCATTCCCAGGCATTGGATTTCGACTGCCTGCCTGGGGCTCAGATGTCTGCCTGGGAATACATCTGCCTGGCAGGATTGCAAGCAAACAGCCCCGTAGTGCTGAATGGGAACCGGACCTTGGACAGCAAATGGTGTTCTGGGCATGGCCAACAATGTTTTAGGTCAACGAAGATTTGGTGCTTCATATGGGCAGGAGATTGATCGTCGCTGCTCCTTGTCGAATGGGGATCCTCCGTGCTTCATATGGCCAACAACTTTACCTTCAGCAACATACTTTAATTATAAAATCACCTCTCCAATGGCTCCAAGGCAACAGCACTCCCATCATTCCTTAAAAAAAAAAAAACAGCACTCCAATCAACTTTTCCGTTCTAGAGGAAGAGAACTGGACAGAAAGATGGGCGCCCCCAGAGTAGAGAAGTCCCACCTTGGCAAATGGCAATGCAAGTAAGATGAGCTGTGGACCCTGAGCTCCCCGTGGTGCTGCGAAGGAGGGATCCGAAGCCAGGCCTTCGTCCCCATGTCAAGATCTGGCTCCTCGTCGGGTGGCCGCTCTTGTCGTGGAGTCGTGCGGCGGCGGGTGGTGACAGAGGTTCGCGGTGGATGGTGACACACCTCCGCCTCGCCACGGCCCGTGTAGAACATCCCCGTCCACACAACCAAGCTCATGAGCATCGCTGCTGCCAGCAGCAGGACCCCGATCTGGCGCCGCAGCCCGAACTGAGAACAGTATTTTGTTGCATAAATAAATGTAAACTTAAGAACTGTAGTCTGCACATAAAATTTTAGAATTTAAAGGAAGGTATCCTTTATCTGTAGAACAACAGAAAGCAGAATGAAATGATATAGCTCGTTGACAATTTTAAGCAAGCTGAAAATATTTCATAACCAAAAGTGAAAAAGGTGTTGAATCTGGATTGATACATACCATTAATCCAAGCTCTTTTGCTGCAGATAATTCAGCATCTTGAGCCCTGCTGGCAGAAGATTCTCCAAATTCTTCCTCATCCAGCATTTCTGTGTCAGCGATGTAGGAAGGATGTAAGGTTCGATTGAAGAAAAATGTCTTGCAATTTCAACTAAAGACTACCAATTATACCAGGATTTCCAGAGTAGGGCCTGCTGAAGAATCCTTTTTGGGTATGGGATGGTTCGAGTCATAGCAATGAAGATAAATATCTTTCACTGATACCTGCTGAAGAATCCTTTTTGGTCATGGGAAAATATAAAATGCAACCTGTGTCCCACTTTTTTCTATGCCAACAGAACAATACATTGTTAGGTTAGGTGTGCAACAGAACAAAATAGAGGGAGGGAGGGAGGGAGGGGGAGAGAGAGAGAGGGAGAGAGAGGGAGGGAGAGAGAGAGAGAGTACTTTCTTTATAACAAAAACCTTGGTTACGCTTTTATACTATATGTACTAAACTTCAATTCTAGCTAATAAAAATTTTGGTACATGCTCTACACAATGCATTTTTAAGACAACCTAATGCAGAAGTATGTCCCTGTATTAAATAATGATGAATCTCCCAACAAAAGCGTACAATTATAGTTAGCCAACTCAGAGCACATCATCATACATAGATGAAAACCAAATCACATGCTTGTATTTTATCATCTCAAAACTACACGCAACGTTGCAATAAATATTCTTTTAGGATTGTTGGCAGAAAAATGCTTTCAAGTGAAGTACAGAAGATAAGTATATAACATAGTAAATAAGATTGCTCTTGCTCATATAAGAGCATGACATATGCAGTTGTTATGTTGGCATGGTAAGGAATCAATCAAGTGTGTTCAATCAGCAGCCTCAAAGATTCATAATTATATATATTTATTAAATCTAAAAATGTAAAACAGAGCAGAAAATGCTAAGTGACTAATCAATAACAATTGATGACAGTAGCCTTGAGCATGCTCAGTGAGTAGGAAGCAGGAACTATAATTTTCACAGGTAGTGATAAGGTTTAGACTTTAGACTATAAAGCATGTGGTGAACAAAAACAAGCATTCTTACGCTTTTCCTCGGACTTAATTCTTGCAGAGGGATACTTGTCCTGCAAAATGAGGCAAGATACTGCATACATCAACCAATTCTCAAATGAAAAGTTTGTAGACACAATTCACTATCAAAGAACCAAAGAGAACAATTAGCACCTGTGACATCTTAAGTTTCATCAATAACTCCTTGTCCACAGCTTCCTCCTTATTCTCCTCAACTGGTTCCCTGTCAAGTTACAGTAGAATCTCAAGACACATCAAAATTGCCAATTCTGCAATTCTCAAATGGAAGACATCCGGTAAGGAGAAATAAAATGCAGACTGAAACACATACTTCTTTGGGACAACCTTGGCAGGTTTCTTCTGAGGTGCTTTTGGTGCGAATTTAAGTCCTCACTAACATTTCAAAAAAACAACAACAACAGTAGTTAGAAACTTAGAATAGCATAGCGCCAAACTATATAATGAATGACCAAGGAAATACCAAGCTTGCGAGGAGCCGAAGAGGGGGTCCAAGGGGGCCATCTATTTCCTTCTTGACTTTGCTCTTGTCATCCATGATAGGAAGTGTGAAATCTGCAAAACCTGAGGAGCAGACTGGAGTGAGTAAACATCAATTTCAGCACTGCATTTATCTACAGATTCCAACCAAAATGAGAGGTTTCAAATTGCTTTGACTCCGGAATGAAATAAAACAGTAAGCTCCCATGTTTATCATCACATCGATTGGTCTATGCAATATGCCCTTTAGTTTCTCCATTTAAACAAACGGCTTTTCCCAAGGTACTAATATATATATTTTCTTAAGGCTTCTCTTTGATTTAGCATCACAATAGGTACTACCTTCGTTCATCTTTTCAGATTGTATTTTATTAAATTTCCTTGACCTGTTGCATGCAAAGCACACTTCTATTCTTTTGAAGCTATCACAATAAACCCATCAGTATGATGGAGGAAGCCACGACACTGTCTTGTGTATGGCAATGGCACTATATTGCAGCTGTTTCATTCCAAAGCATGCAGATTTAACTCTCAGGATTTTCACTCCACCACTAGAAAATCTTCCATTATCATCCCATATTTGAAAAGCTAGAACCTGTTTTTGTTTAAGCCCCAAAGAACAGTTGGAAGTGATGGAGCAACCAATTAATTTCAACACAACAAACAAAAAAAACTTTACCATGTAGCTAGAAAATATATCCCTTCCATTACACGAGAAAAATAATTTCACCATGCACATATGACATATTAGACTTAGAAATTGAATGTGCCAATCAATCAAGTTTACCTTTGGCTTATCTGCACGTGCATCCTCCTTCAGAAACACAAGCAATGAATAAATCAATCAAGATCCTCCAATCAGTCATCAATTCGAGTCAATAGACAGAGATTCTACCTCGCGTAATAGATTGTCAGGGCGTTCTTCTTGACAGCCTTTTCCAGGACGACTGAACAATGAAGGAACCCCCCAATAGACAAGATGAGAAAACAAGCCACAGATTACCAAGAAAGAGCAGTTCTTGGTCCAAGAACTCCTGAACGATAGAATAGGGAGGAAAGGGAGAGCGGGGCCCACCTGGCGTCGCCTGCAGTTGGGTATCATCGGAGATGAATCCTTCGCCGTGGAGGAATGGAGAGGGAGTGCGCGATGAGGGGCAGCGTCGAAAGAGGGTTCCAGCGAGGGCAGGCCACCGGTATCGGCGGGGCGGCGGCCAATCCAGAGTGTCCTAGCCGCGGGGCGGCGGCCGATCCAGAGTGTCCTAGCCGCGGGACGGGAGGAGTCGCGGCATGGAGAGGAATGGTGTTTTTAATAATAAAATAGAAAAAAATAGAATGTGCTTAGGAATCGAACCGTGGCCGCCGGCTGCTTGCAAGTGGTGAGGTCGTAGAGGAGGCCGCCGAGTATGACGCGCGTGGGGATGCGCTGAAGCCTGGAATCATCCGTGGCCTTAGGATCGTGATGAAGCCTCCTCAGATTCGATCTGGATCGTTGGGTTGTGATGTGAGGAACTTTTTGGGTGCACAATCTGGTGTGGATGGAGAAAATGTCATCTCTGTGGGGGATAATTTTCTGAGTGGACTAAGCATAATTTTGATTGGTGCCTTATAGTAGAGATGACATCTGAAGAAGTTCTTGCAGGTAATCCTCAGCACGATGTGCGGTTGAAACAAATCCTAAGGCAATCCACCTGTGAATTAGGTCTCTCTTCTCTACGACGAAGCCTTTTGGGAAGGCAGAAAAATATACAAAACAAGGCCTCAGATAATAAGGCATGCTGTAGTAACTAATCTTCAAGGATGGCAGCACTGCAGTTGAAGCTGTAGTTGGATCACGTTCGGCTTCCCACAGCTCACTGTTGAGCGTCTCTTTCCACTTGCGCAACGGCATATCTAGCAGACGGTCCCCAAGGGATTTGACTGCCAATGGTACGCCGCCGCACTTCTTTACTGTTTGCTCGCCAATCTTTAGGTGTTCATCAGATTCTTCAGATCCATTTGGGAACGCTTTATCTTTGAATAGCTTCAAGCAGTCATCATAGGGTAAGGCACCCAACTTGAACGGCAACTCTCGATTCATCCGCTTAGCAACCTGTTCGCTTCGTGTGGTCACAATTATCTTACTACCTGGTGCACCACCTTTCAGCATCGTTTTTAACCTGCGCAGATGGCTTGCGTTTTCTTCCCATAAATCATCCAAAACAATGAGATACTTCTTCCCACTTAGGATGGTTTCCACGCGCTTCTGCACAGAGGGGAAGTCATACTGGTTGCTCTGCCCATCTAAGTAGGAGATAATTGATCGACCAATCTTTTCATTGCTAAATTTTGTGGAGACATAAACCCAGACGCGGATGTCAAAATCTCTCTTAGTTGTACTGTCGTCGAAAACCATTTGGGCTAGAGTGGTTTTACCCATACCACCAAAGCCATAGATGGGGATGATGGCGTGCTTGCAATCTTCTTGAAGCAGCTTCATCAACTCTGCCTTGTCTTGGCCCCTCCCAACGGTACCTTCTTCGAGGCAGGATGCTGTGCCCCGCATATGGATCACGTCCTCCTCGTCGTCGGTGCTTGTGTCCACCATGGAGTCGAACATTCTCAGCTTTTCTATCTTTTCCAATTTTTGTTTCATGGCCTTCAACTTGCAAGGCATGGTCAGCCGCAGCTTCCATGGAATATGGAGATCTGCGAATTTTTATACTAGCTAGTCAACTAGAAGAGGGACTAGAAATTGTAATGAAAATGTATATGGGCATCAAAAGCACCGGAAACCACTCCTAAGAATTCATACAGCCATTTTTTTTGGATAATATATAGCCAATTAGAAAAAGGGAAAGAAATCGTAACGAAAATAATATATAGTTTGTGCACCAAAAGCGCTCGAAACTTACCGAGCCATCTCTATTTTTATTTTTCAGAATATCACTTTCAGATTCCATTTTCATGTCTTCCATGTCATAGGCTGCTGCCTTTAGCTCCCTCATCCATACCCGGACGTCACCATCTTTCATCAACCTCTTCTCCGATTTAACCATGCCTTCATGGATGCTATCCACAGTATCCTTGAGGGCTTTCAGCTCACCACCGAGCTTCAGCTGCGAGGAGATGGTCTCCCAGATGGCGGTGCCTAGCATGCCAGCGACCCGCTTCAATGCCGCGGAGGCGACCAACTCGCCGACCCCCGCCATGGCAGAGAAAGCAAGGGCCGCAAGCCCGCAACCAACCGGCCGCCAAGAGATATATAACGGACAAGACAACAAAGGCTATGCGCTTGTCCCCTGAAAAATTCACAACC
This sequence comes from Chrysopogon serrulatus, assembly GCA_015844335.1. Classification (NCBI taxonomy): domain Eukaryota; kingdom Viridiplantae; phylum Streptophyta; class Magnoliopsida; order Poales; family Poaceae; genus Chrysopogon; species Chrysopogon serrulatus. Next base: position 9,030 of record JADLZL010003583.1, on the reverse strand, counting down.
CTGCAGCGAACTCATCGTCAGCATCAACTGAAGTTGCTCCACCATGGAAAAGCTAGCTCTAGATCTAGCGTCCCAAGCCCCGAATCGAGGCGTTTTCTTGCAAAGAAGAAAAAAGAAATTAAATATTCAGCACTCACCGTGAGGGTGATGACGCGTAGATGGTGAAGCCGCCGGTGGGTTTGCCGGAGGATCCGGCGCGACGGCACGACGGTAGCCTAGCAGGGAACCAGCGCAATTTCTCGTTCCATATGCCACTACAGCACAAGTGAAGAGAAGATCAGAAGAGGGAGAAACGGGACACGGGAGGTGTCACTATCACTACTCCTTGAAATCAGACCGGGTGAACAGCAGTTCTTCGTCCCTGCTACAAACTCAGCATCAATCGAGCTGGCTCGAGCACAGCTAGCTAGCAACAAGTATATAATCAATTCATCTCCAAGATGCAAAGGGAAGAAGAAGAAGACGCAAGTACATACCATCAACCAGCAAGATGTAGGAGGTTATTGTCCTCACGGGTCACGGCTGGTAATAAGGAAGAAAATGTGGGTGTGCAAGAAAGCTTTAAAGGCTGGGAGTGATTGAGGATGGGTCTGATGAGTGCGCGAGTCCGAGAGGCGATCGATGGGGGAGTCTGAGTGCGATAGAGATGGAGGTTGAGGCGGCGAACTCCGGGGAAGAGCTTGAGGCGTTCCCAGGCCAGCGTCTGATGGCGGCGTCTAGGGCGTGATTGGTACGCTGCTTTGTGCTTTGTAGTAGGCTGCTTTGCTTTGCTGCTCGGGCCAGGCCAGCTGCATGCACGAGACGATGTACGTACAAACCAATCATGTCCTAAAGAACTGTTTGGTGGACACAGTTCATGCATGGCTGCTGCGGGTGCGTGCTGTTTCAATTCCTGGTCATAGTCACGAAGTTTTCTCAAGGATTTTACTCTCCCATCAAATCTTTGACACATGTATAAAATATTACATATAAACTAAAAAACAACTAATCATATAGGTCCTGTTCGCTTGTTTTATAAGCCAGATTTATCAGCCGTTTAAACAGTATTTTTCTATAACAGCAAACTAGCCGACTTGTCTTATCAGCCGGCTTATGTGACCAGCCAAACACTCTGACAGATTGCGACTATTTTACGAGACGAATCTTTTAAGTCTAATTAGTCCATGATTTGATAATGTAGTGCTACAGTAAACATGTGCTAATGACAGAATAATTATGATTAAAAAATTGTCTCGTTGTATATTGATGTGTTCTGTAATTTATTTTTTATTAGTATTCAAATACCTCATCCGACGTTCCTAAAACATTTGATGTGACAATCTAAACTTTTGCCACTCTATCCAAACATTCTCATATTAGGCAGTGAAATCGGAACTGATAAACGTGACATGCTCTTGAGAGTGGATTTTGTACTCTGGAAATGAGTGGTATGCTCTTGAGAAAGGGTTTTTCTACTGCGGAGATGAGACTGATTTCATCGTGTGCTTTCGACCAATTCCAATTCCTTTTGTTCTACTACTCTTTTTATGTCATACAGCAGATAGCTTTAAGGCTCACAGAATTATTAAGGGGTGCCGCAATAGTGGTTTTCTCTTGAGCTGTCTATTGAACATTTTCTTAATGAGGAAAGGACCAAAGGCTCACTCAGAGGACTTTGAAAAAAAAAAACTCATCAACTCCCTGTGTGGATAAGCGGGTTTGGATCAAACATAAACTATCAATAACTTTTAAAATATTTAGTTTGAAAAAGTGAAACTTATATGTATGGATTCATCTTGAAACCCATTTTTATAAAAGTAATTTTATTTTTAGTTTTTTTATATTTTTAATAAAAATGGATAAAGTTAGGTTTTGAAGACCACACCGTGTCCTTGTTTAAAATGTCAAATTTTATGAGTATGGAGAGAGTATCATCTAAGTTATGATTCTAAAATTGTCCATAGAAAGCCCGACCCTAAGTTGTCTAGAAAAAAAGACTGACGCTAAGTTGTCTAGAAAAAGGAAGTCATGAAATTTGAAGTTTAAAATTAACAAATTTAGTTCAACATGAGAGGGATTTTTTGATAGCAAAGGCCTACGTGACTTAGCTAAATATAGATTTCTTTACACAATGGCAAGCAAGTGAAGTTTAGACTTTATTGCTCATTTGGAAATTGAAAAGAAATATTTTTCTAAAGCCAAACTGGACATACTTTGTGGTGGGAGGAACCTACTGTGGCATTGGACTGAGCCACATGGTAGGTCTGGGAAAATCCTTTCAGGGTCAATCTACACGTTTTTGATATAGTTGATGTTGGTGATTTTTTCGTAGAAGTGCCATCTTAGACAAAATGCTGACTTCCAGTGGTTTTTAGTGGTTTTTTATGGTGTAGCCCCATCTTAAGTTTAAAGAGATGTTTCAGATTGAGTTGGTACAGGGTTGTGGAAAAATTTCCCTCCTTTGTTAATTGGCGGGATTTCGATATAATTAGGAATCAAAGTGGAAAGAACGGTGATAAGTTCAACACTCATTTGCGCTTTGTATTCAACACTATCATCAGTGGGTTGGGTCTAAGGGAGATTGAGATGAGGATGAAAATCCACTTGGGCAAATGCCAGAAATGTACCGACTTTTGAAATTAGAAAGAATTTTAGCTAGCATGGAATGCCAAAAAAGTGAGAACAAATGATCTATTTCTTTGCAAAAGTGTCAGAATAAGATTATTAGAAGGTTGAGGCTATAATTCTGAGGGGATGGGCTAAGAACTTGAATGGGAATATTAAGAAAGAGTAACAAGAGTTATTTAAATTTGTTGGAGGGCTTGATAAGAAGGTTGAATCTTAGGGGGTGTTTGGATGGTGTGGGAAAAGTTTTGCTTATATCACATCAGAATATCGGAGGGATGTCGAAAGGGGGTTTCGAATACTAATAAAAAAACAAATTATAGAACTCGTCAGGAAACCGTGAGACAAAATTTTTAAGTATAATTAATCTATCATTAACAAATATTTACTGTAGCAACACATTGTCAAATTATGGACTAATTAGACTTAAAAAGATTTGTCTCGTAAAGTTATCGTAATCTGTGCAATTAGTTATTTTTTAGACTATATTTAATACGCCATGTATGTGTGACATATTTCGATAGGACTGGGCAAAAGATTTTGCCTGGGAATCTTGCTTATCTTAGGAAAAGTGTTGAAGAAATAATTGTCTAGCTCCGTAGAGGGGAAACCAAAAAAAAATACTGAAAGGTGATTTTATAATAGCAAAAAGTACTTCCAAATGCATGGTAGCTAATGACAAAAGTAGAAAAAAGAAAGAAAGATATTTCATGCCCAGCCCCAGGAAGATGGGCACACGTTGAGGGCCATGAAACCTTAAAGAATTTCATTACAAAATATGACAAAACGGCTATTTGATTGCCCTATGGAGTACTACTGTGATTCGATACCATTCAAGGCCCTCGAATAGGATGAGACGTGACACAGACCGAAACGTCGCAAATTCGTACGATGCAACACATCGATAGGGATCACAGGCAATGCCGCGAATGGACAAAAAACACTATCGAAACAGCTTGATAAACCCAAAAAAAATTTTGCTGCCCATCTATTTTTTTTCACCCACCCTTCCTAACTCCTGGATGTCATCATGTTTCTTGTGCCCCAGATTTATATGGCCCAGATATAGGCCTGTTAGAAGAGGACTGGAGTCCTCTTTGAACACGGAACAGCTTTTTCACGGCTCTTGATTGCACTCTATGAATCAAGACTCTCCTTCGATATCATTCAATAGCCCTAGAATATAGATATAGAAGTCACAGACCGAAACTTTAGAAATTCGTACGATCCAGGTAAATCGATAAGGTTTAAATATGATATGCGCATGGCCACGTTATTATGTTTAACCGCCATGTATCCATGTCCATGCCCTTCAAGATTTGGGGCATAGGTACAGCCGTGAAGATTGAAATATGATGTATATATATTTTTATATTTTTTTCCATGTATCCGCGTCCGATAAATTACTTGTTCTCCCCTCCCCTAAAAAAGTACATGTCCTGAGTTTGTTGTGTGATCTTTTTTTTTCTGATGGTTATCTCCTCAAAAAATTTAATTTCTTGCTACATATGGTTTAGATTCCATTACGTTAAAATCAAATCACAAATTTAAATGATGTTTTCCCATCACCTAAGAATAAATTTAATTAAGACTAATTTTGTTTCTAATTAGCCATCCAAATACCCTTCTAATTTTCCGATATTTTTTTCTCAATTTTTTCACTTCTTTAGGTTGTCATTTTGTTTGTCTCCACTTATATCCATTGGGTCCCATGTTCCAGGCAAATGATCTATTCTCAACCTAAAGTTTAAAAAAATAAATAATAAATATAATCTCATCGAGCCATCTAAGATTTTTCTTCCATCAAATTGTTATCCTATTTTACTTCTTCCAATAACCTTTTAAAATGAAAATCAAGATCGATCGATGGTCCAATTAATAAAATCATTGAGCACCTAATCTATCTATATCTAAAATTAAAGAGAAAAAATTTCTTACTCTATTTTTTCTACCATTTCTCTCCTAACTACCTGGGCCTAGAGAGTTCTTTCCGTGTTCTCCGCATCTTCCCAACCTACATTGGCGTCCCCGTATGCCGGAGCTAAGCCCTTCATGATTCATCATAATGAAGTTCGAACAACTCATGTCTAGCGGCGAAAACAGGGTATGATCTAAAGTCATATTACGCCGCACCTTTTGTATCTCAAAAGGGATTCGAACTCATAATGCTTTGCTTATACGAAGTTCGAGACTAACTCATTAATAGCGAACCAAATACCTGTCCGATCCAAAGACATACTTAAGTTTTATATATCTCCGTGGCGTGAACCAAACATCCCTTAAACCTCATAAAACCTAAACATAAACATAAATAAATCTATAATTAAGTTATACATAATATAATGAGTATATACTACAGCTCAAGCATATAACAATAAATTCACACTACCAAATTGGTGGGCTTCTTTTAGTGTTTTTAAGTAGTAATAAAACACTACCACTAGCTCTAGCATATAGAAATTCTTACTAGGAGGCATTTAGTAGGGAAAGTTTATACTAAATTTTAAATACCAAAATACTAGGAGAAGCCAACCTCACTGGAAGAATTAGAAAAATCTGGTTGCGTCACTATAAAAATTTCACCTCAATTCAACCATAGAAACTACGCTATAAATTATTCTAGTTAATTATAAAAAATAGATTTAAAGTTATAGCAAAAACTTTATACTAAAATATACTCCTTCCATCCATTTATCGAGTCATCTTGCCGGAAATTTTCTCAAAGAGTCAGAATCGTCTAAGCCAGGGACCACAGTGTTTACATCGTCCTAGGCGCATGGAGCTCCTCTCACTGACCTAATTAATGCAACCGTCTACATGCAGCTCTTTTCACTGTGGAATTAATTCAACTGTCTACATGCGCCTCCCCTCTCCTGGTCACTACGCATGGCCCTAAGATGACTCGGATAAATGGATGAAGGGAGTATTTATTATATAGATCTACTCACGTGGGGTCCAATAAAATTAGATTTTTATTTTATAATTTTTCTATGATTTACTATAATTTTTTCAAAGATTCAATCGAAACAAATAAAAAAAGAAAAACACAAAACCATGCTACTGTAGCAAAGTCACCATTCAAAACCGCTTTAGAAGGTAATTTGACTGATTTTGTAGAGTTTAGAGAGATAAATATACAGTTTTATAGTTGAAGCAGTTAAGTAATCCACCTCTTATAGTTAGGGGAGTGATGTAAACTTTTTCCTATAAACGTGGCGTTCTACACTTTTACTTAAAGAGCGTATTACTCAGTCCCAAAATAAATGCACATCTAGTATTTCGAGGAGTTAAACTTTTTAATTTTAACTATGAACATAGAAAATAATATCAATAATTATTTCTCTAAGTGTCGATGCTAGAACTGGCGGTCCTAGCACCAACGAGTAAATTTGTGGTGCGTGCTCCTAACTTCGAAAGGTGTGCAAGAAGGACACAAGAGTTTACACTGGTTCAGGCAAGAGAAGGCCCTACGTCCAGTGGGGGAAGATGACTTTTATTTTCTTGCACCTAAGTGCTTGTAGGTAGGGGTGTACAAGCGAGTGGAGAGAGAGAGCTGGTCCCAAGTCTCGTGAGTGATTGAGGCAAGTGCCAACATCATGCTTGTGTGGAAGTGCTCCAGGTTCCTTCATAAGGGCCCGGTCCTCCCCTTTTATAGCCACAAGGGGAGGACAGGGCTTACAAAGGGTGCATGTGTACGTGAAAGAGGCTGTGAGTGTCTCCCTTCCCTGATCTGAGGCCTCGGAGCCCGCCACCTTTCTTATGCCGAGGTCCCGGAGTGGGCGCCGGCACTGTTGAGCATGGTCACAGCCGTGAGGAGTCGTGTCCCCTTATCCTGGCGACTGAGAGGACGGTTGTCCCTGTAGAAGTTGATGGAGAGGCCAGAGGAGGCGTATATGACTCCCGTAGCGTGATGTAGCCTTGACTCGCTCCGGTTCCGAGGCTCGGAGGGCCTCGGAGCCCGCTGCCGTATGCGGGGCGGTTGGCACAGGAGAGAGCTGTGGCAGAACCTTCTAAATTATATGGCCCACAAGCACCTGACATTGTCCCTAAGACCTCTGTCAGTCATACTTGTGTACCACATAACTCAGAACATTCTGTCGGGTGAAACCCCGATGACACCACGATCCTCCAGGATCAACTTCTTACAAGATATTGTAGTATTACAAGTGTTTTTATCCAAATGCACAGAGTAGCGGAAGATTCATAAAGAAATATTACAAACTTAATCAGAGTTAGAGTACACAAAACTTAACTGAGTTTACGGAAGTAAGAAAGAACTTTTGCAGACGGAAGATATTCGATCATGCCAAGCCCACTGGTATGACCAAAGTCAGCAACACTAGTCAACACCTGCAACAGGGGTTAAACAAACCCTGAGTACAAAAGTACTCCGCAAGACTTACCCGACCAAAAATTTGGGGAGAAGACTCAGGAATGTTGGTTGATAGGAATCAAGGTAAGGCTTTAGCAAGAATCAAAGACACCTTTGCAGAAAAGCGACTAATGTTGATCCTTACTATTCATTTTATCTGATATTTTCATTAAGCATTAAGCTATCCATCTAGGTTATCCTAGTCTAGAGCAAACACTTGTCAAACAAGATCTCGATTTCTAAAACTTTCCATCCTTAGCAACTTTCCTCATTACTACGATGCCGGGACTCGGATCAAGTCTCCCATATCGTGGAGCAACGACGATTCGAATCGCTTTATATACCTAGCTGGGGCTTCCTAGCCACACGATGTATGCAGGACCGAGCATCTTACATACATCAACTCAACGCTTAGATTTCTCCATACCAGAACGGGTGTACAGTACACCACCTCTCTATGGCCGCTCGGTCACTTCGGCGGCGCATCGTAGGATGGGTACACGCTACTATCCGTTCTAGTAACGAATAGTCCAAGTGGAGCTTACCGCCATTAGCATGCGACTAGTACTATCCAATAACCTCATGATCCCAGGGCCAAACAACGGACGGTCCTTAACCGATACAAGTGGACAACACTACACCAGGGCACTAGCCCTTCCTGATGCAAGTCACTCCACCGACGTCTCGAGTTACTCATCATCATGTTCTTGTTGTATATCATTGACCCCGTCGGAACAAGGATAAACAACAAACAACATCAGGTTTTCATAAATTCCCTTCAGGGAGTACTGTTATCACACCTTTGAAAACAGTTTATCAAAGCCTACACTAGTAGCAGGGCTAAGCGTATACTAAGCATTTTGAAATCAAAATAGGTATCTAGGGTAATATATCAAGGTACGGTAAATGCATCAAAGTAGGATATCACACAACTCCTACACCTAATGCATTATATCATCACATGAAATCATAAAAGCTTTTCGAAATACAAGGACGGGTTTGAATGTATCCGGAGCTTGCCTGCGTTGCAGAGAAGGTTAGGATCTTTAGGGGATCACAGGTCAGATGGCATTAACACCTCTGGACATCTTCTTCTGGAAACACCTTCTCCGAACTTGATCATCGCGATCCTTCGCTCTCACGTACTATACGTAATAAAAATAATGTATGTTTAAATGCCATGCTCGACATGGTGGATGATGCAGGATGCAAAGCATACAATCTAAAGAACGTTGAGTACAATTTTCCTTCACGGTGCAACAGATTTAATTATTCACCAAGCATGCTTATCGTTTGAATGCCACTACACATGCATTTCCGAATGAAAAGAAGGGTTAAACATGATGCATGATGCACATACATAAAAGATAGCCAACCTAATGGCATAATTTAACTTGAGTACAACTTTCCTTCACGGACAAGTTGTATTCAAGGGTCCATGGTTAATGGCTATGACAACCTCGGATAACGCAACACAATCAACGTAACTAACTTGCCGAAGGTCATTAGGATTAATGACCTAGGGTCATCACTCAATCCCAAAGTCAATCAAACCTATGGTGATTAAGGTTGATTACTAATTTATTAACCATTTTTACAGTTGTTGAAAGCCGCTAATTAAACTTAATAATAATTAACTATCACTACAAATGTGATAATTACTAAGTACTTTAGGCATTTACTAATTATTTAAACATGTGAGCAACTCTATATATAAATCATACATGATCATGTCTTGGACCAGGGGAGGGTTACTGATCCAGGGGTCTTCAAACAATACCACAAATCACCCAACATTTTAATTAGAAAATTAATTAACTAATGAATATTTGTATTAATCATTTTTGTGGTTATTAAACAAGTTAGAAATTAATTATAAAAAGTAAACTTGCTCAAAATAGTGCACAAATTTTAGTGAAGGTCACCCTTAACATGAAAAGCTTGCTCATAAATTTTCATGATTTTTGATATATAAAACAGCCCACAAAAATCATAGACCAAGCATTTCTTAATTAAAGGAGACAATTATTAAACATAACCAAAATAATTAACAT